>CM044011.1:38114370-38481870 GCA_024085815.1 Flaveria linearis
GAAGTATTGAATAAGCATAAAAAGGGGTCACGAAACTCACTTGTTCGGTGGTAAGTATGTATGATCAAGTTCCAAAATTTGTATGCAGTAAAAGGTCAAACACCTATTAACAATTATCGTTAAGCATTAATGATAAGTTTAATGAAAATAGTAACGTTCGGTCGGTTCGGGTTGTATCGGTTCGGTCACGCGAAACATACATAAGCAGACATAAGTATTAGATCTTATATAGATCCAAATACTTGGAGTTGTCACCTATTGCCGATAATATTAGTGTAAAAGTGTCATTGTTATTAGAGAAATACTTGGTAAATATCGTTGGTTACAAATCAGTTATTGATAATTGTCAAATGTTTTGATTTGTGATAACATTAGTTAGTTTGATAATGTTAACTTAAATATTGTCATTAGCAACGATAACCGTGTCGATGTCACCTTAACATCACACGACATACACGCACCACAAACAGGAAGGAACTCACACACAACAACTCAGTCGCACGACTGGACTAGACGCACGACTCAATCACTCCATCCGCACGAATCAACCTTCATTTGTACGAATCAGCTACATTCGTACGAATGGACCTCCATTCGTGCGATTCGGCCTTCAGTCATACCACACAACACTCAATCGCACGACTCAACATCCATACGTACGAATCAACCTTCATTCGCACGAACCAGCTTCATTCGTACGAATGAAACTTCATTTGTACGACTCAGCATTCAGTCGTGCGATACACGCACAATCGCATACAATTCATCCGCATAGTCTCAATCGCATGAATACACTCATTCGCATGACTCAGTCGCACGATAGACACAGTCACACGACACACCCAGTCGCACGGCTCAGTTGCACGGCAGACCCAGTCGCCAGAACAGCAGAATCGCGACTGCAGAAGTGCAGAGCAGCCTTCGGCTGCTCCGTGCACGAGATTTACACCACAAGCACTTCCATAAACACATTTGACACACACACCAACTAGAAGAAATTACAAAAAGACATCACACGCACCCACACGACCTCATGTGCTCGGGTTGGCCCGAGCACCCAAACCCTTCAAGGACAGCAGTAAACAAGCTAGAAAGGGACGACCAAGGTCTTCTACCTGCAAGAATGGAGTAGACTCAGCTGTAGCCGAGGTCTTGCTGGTGAAAACACGAAGAAAGGGGCGGTTTTGGTGCAAGGAGGAGAAAAGTGGAAGAAGAAGAAGATGAAGAAGAAGAAGGTGAAATGGGGGCTAGGGCTAGAAATGGGGTTTATATACCCAGCCCTAGTTTGGCAAAATGTCAGATTTGGCCCCTGCAATTAGCCCCGAGTTCCTAAGTTTGTTTCGATTAAAAACAACCTTAATCGGCTAGTTATATTAACGATCAAAGTGCAAATAATGATATTTGTAACTTAAAAATGGTTTTATTAATGACAATAATAATATATAAAAATGGTATATTTAATGATAACAATAAGGACAATTGTAAAGGTTTTAAGGATATAACGCTAACGATGAGAACACAAGTGTAAAAGATGATAAAGCAAGTCTAATATCCACACAAATAGTTTATAAAGGTGAGGAATGAACGTTCAAAGAAAAGTTAATGGAATCCACGTTAAATGACGGACCTTTTGGTGACGGATGTCACAGTATCCCCCAGTTGAGAGAATTTCGTCCCGAAATTTAGCTGGAGTTAGGTCCAAGAGTGTCATCCTCGAATAGATATGGATATTTAAGTTCCATCTAGTCTTCCCGTTCCCATGTAAACTCTGGCCCTCGTTTTGAATTCCATCTCACACGGACAATCGGTATCCTGCTGCGCCTTAATCGTTTGACCTTTCGGTCCATGACCTCTATAGGTTCTTCGATAAAATGGAGCTTTTCATCAATCTTGATTTCCTCAATTGGTACATGAAGAGTCTCATCCAGCAGGCACTTTTGAGGTTTGATACGTGAAACGTATCGTGTACACCACTGAGTTCTGGTGGCAACCTTAGTCGATATGCCACTGGACCGATTCTTTCTGTGATTTCGAATGGTCCTACGTATCTCGGGGCTAACTTCCCTTTCTTTCCAAATCGTACAATCCCTTTCCAGGGAGATACTTTGAGTAGAACGTGATCTCCCACGTTGAATTCCAGAGGTTTCCGATGGTTGTCGGCGTCGCTTTTTGACGATTTCTGGCTTCTTTTAGTCTGGCTTTGATCTGGAAAATCTTGTCTGTTGTTTCCTGAATGATCTCTGGGCCCGTCAACTGGCTTTCACAATCTCTGCCCAACAAACTGGGGATCTACATTTCCTCCCATACATGCTTCAAATGGAGCGCATTCAATGCTCGTATGGTAGCTGTTGTTGTAAGAGAACTTAATCAATGGTAGATGAGTGTCCCAGCTACCACAAAATCGATTACACAAGCCCTGAGCATGTCTTCCAATGTTTGTATCGTTCGTTCACTTTGGCCGTCTGTTTGCGGGTGATAGGCGGTACACATATCTAATCGAGCGCCCATCGCTTTTTGCAGTGTCTGCCAAAATCGTGAAATAAATCGGTTGTCACGGTCGGATATGATCGACACCGGCACTCCGTGCCTTGTCACGATCTCCTTTATGTACAATCTCGCCAACTTATCCATCTTGTAATCCTCTCGAATCGGTAAGAAATGAGCTGACTTTGTCATCCGATCCACTACGACCCATATCGAGTCGTGCCCACTACTCGTTCTAGGAAGTTTTGGTAATAAAATCCATTGCTATGTTTTCCCATTTCCATTCAGGAATTTCCGGTTGCTGCAGTAATCCTGATGGTTTCTGATGTTCAGCTTTAACTTTCAAGCACGTCAAGCATCGGCTTACATACATAGCAATGTCTTTCTTAATGCCTGGCCACCAGTACAGATCTTTAAGATCATGGTACATCTTGTCTGTACCAGGATGAACAGAATATCATGTCTTGTGTGCTTCATCATTGATTAGGGTATGAACATCTCCCCATTTGGGTACCCATATATGATCCATGAAATACTGTAAGCCATCTTTCTTGCAAATCATCTGTTTATTCAACCCTTGAAATTCTTCTCCTGCAATGTTTTCTTCTTTCAATGCCTCACTTTATGCCATTAAGATCTTAGCATTCAGATTCGTTTGAATAGTCAATCCTAATGCTCGAGCACGTAGTGGTTTCACGCGTTCTTTGCGGCTTAAAGCATCAGCCACCACGTTCGCTTTCCCCGGATGGTACCGGATTTCACAATCATAGTCACTAAGTAGTTCTACCCAACGTCACTGACGCATATTAAGTTCCTTCTGATCCAGAATATGTTGGAGGCTCTTATGATCCGTGTAAATAATGCATTTGGTTCCATATAGGTAATGCCTCCATATCTTAAGTGCAAATACCATAGCGCCCAACTCCAGGTCATGAGTCGTATAATTCTTTTCATGCACCTTAAGTTGTCGTGAGGCGTAGGCGATCACCTTATCCTTCTGCATTAGCACACATCCCAATCCTTGATGTGAAGCATCACAGTACACCACAAAATCATCAGTTCCGTCTGGGAGGGACAATATCGGTGCATTGCACAACTTTTCTTTCAGTGTTTGGAATGCTTGTTCTTGTGCATGTCCCCATTCAAACTTCTTGTCTTTCTGAGTCAGCAGTGTTAATGGTTGAGCAATCTTCGAAAAATTCACGATGAAGCGTCGATAGTATCCGGCCAACCCTAAAAATTGCCGTATTTCTGAAGGTGTCTGGGGTACATCCCATTTCTTCACTGCTTCAATCTTTCCGGGATCTACGTGGATCCCATTTTCGTTCACCACGTGTCCTAAAAATTTCACTTCTCGAAGCCAAAACTCACACTTCGAGAATTTAGCGAAAAGTTTCTCTTCTTGTAATAGGCTCAGTATTGCCCAAAGGTGTTCCTCATGGTCCTCTTTCGATCGGGAGTAGATAAGTATATCGTCTATGAATACGATCACGAACTTATCAAAGTAAGGTTTGCACACTCGATTCATCAGGTCCATGAACACAGCGGTGCATTAGTCAGTCCGAATGGCATGACTAAGAACTCATTGTGCCCATAACGAGTCCTAAACGCTGTTTTGGTATGTCATCCTCGAAAACCCTTAGTTGATGGTATCCCGATCGAAGGTCGATCTTGGAGAAATACGAGGCTCCTTGCAGCTGATCGAACAAATCGTCGATTCTGGGAAGTGGATATCGATTCTTCACGGTCATTTGTTCAGCTCGTGATAATCGATGCACATACGGAACGACCCGTCTTTCTTTTTGACAAATAATACCGGTGCTCCCCATGGTGAGTGACTCGGCCGAATAAAACCCTTCTCCAGTAGTTCTTGTAATTGGCTAGATAGCTCTTGCATTTCTGATGGTGCCAACCGATACGGTGCTTTTGCTACGGCGTAGCTCTAGGAACCAACTCTATATGAAATTCCACTTGGCGTGGAGGAGGCAAACCGGACAAGTCGTCAGGGAATACATCCTGATAATCTTGCACTACGGGAATTTCTACCATCTTTCTTTCCTCTTCTTTCTTTTCCACAACATGGGCCAGAAACGCGTAACACTGCTTTCGTAAACATCGACGTGTCTTCATGCAAGAGATAAGCTTTAGGGTTATCCCGATCGTTCTCCTTGAATCCTGAGTACCTCCCAGTCTGGCATGGGGATTCGTACTACTTTTTCTCAACAGACAATCTCAGCTCCATGTTTCGACAACCAATCCATTCCCACAATCACATCGAAAGTTCTCAGCTCAAAAGGTATTAAGTCTATATCGAAGGCATGGTTTTCTAATATCATCGAGCACTTTCTAATAATCTTGTCAGCCTGTACGATTCTACCGTTGGCCATTTCTACGGAGTAGCTAGTTTCTAGCCTACTAGGGTTCAGTCAAGCATGTGAGCAAATTCAGAGGATATAAAACTATTGTCTGCTCCAGTATCAAACAATATAGATGCGAAGTGGTGATTGAGCAAGTACGTACCCGTAACGACATTCGGGTCCTGACGGGCGTCATTTGCTCCGATGACGAACACACGCCCTCTGGCAACATTTCCTTGATTTCCTTGGCCTTGATTACCAGCTAGGGCCATCACTTGTGGTTGGTTGTTTCCTTGCTGACCCGTCTCCTGATTCAGTCTGGGGCACATATTCCGGTAGTGACCCGGGCTTCCACACTCATAGCAAACCCTAGCATTCCCTGCGGGGTTAACCGCATTAACCGGCGCAACCAGATTCGGCACTACTCTATAGTCTTTCGCTAGATGCCCCGGGCGTCTACGTTCACGCACACCTGACACTGCATCGCTGGGGGATGATGGAAGTTACACCTATCACATTTGGGGTGCGGCCTGACGTATTCCCTCTTGCCTTGTGTCACAGCCACAAAATTTCTGGTTGTTTTGGCCCGTTTGTCAAACGTCCTGGTACTCGTCCTGCTCGCTTCTCCAACATCCTTCCTCTTCTCAGCTCCTTTCCCCAGAACCCCAGTTCTCACCATCTCATCTGTTAAAGTACCAGCCTTTAGAATCGCACTCTGAATAGTAGGAGGGGCTGCTGCTGTCACCATAGCCTGGATTTGAGGCACAAGTCCCCAGATGTACCTTTCGATCCTCTTGGATTCCGGAGTGACGAGATGTGGAACCAGCCTTGCCAGCTCATGGAAACGATCAGTGTAAGCTGCGTGCCCAGCTCCTACCATGGCATGATTCCAGAACTCCTGCTCCAACTTCTATATCTTATTGAGTGGATAGTATTCTTCAGTGATCAATGCTTTAAACTCATCCCAAGTCATCTGCATTGCTGATTCTCTTCCCCTTGCTTGAATCTGTGTTCCACCAAGTTAGTGCTTTGCCCTGTAGTGAACACGTGGCATACTTAATTTTCTGGCTGTCGAGGCACTCGTTGATATCGATCAATGCCTCCATCTTCTCAAGCCACCTTGTTAGAGCTATCGCTCCACCTTTCCCGTCAAATTCCTTCTGTTTACAGGCCACAAACTCCTTGTAAGAACATCCCCGCCTAGTATTAATAATCCCAGTTTCATTACCAGCTGTTCCACCATTCGCAGTATCTTCCCATGTTCCTTGGTTATGCTCATTGTTAGTATCGTTATCCCCGTGGAGGTTATGATTCAGAAGAGTGTCTTTCACTTGGGTCACTATTGTAGGAATCAGTGCAGCTAGCTGCTGAGCGATCATGGCGGCTATATCGGGGTTTTCAGTTCCCTGATTGTTACCGGCATGACCACCACCTGTTCTTGGTGGCCTACCTCTACCTCTGCCCCGTGGGGTCTCACCTTCGCGATTTGTACTGCGAGTGACTCTTCGAGGCGGCATTTTCTAATAATAAAAGGAGTAAACATGTAAACTTTAGTCACTTTAAGATACACATATAACTCCACTCAACAAGTTCCAACATTTCATGCTCCGGTCAATCAAGATCATCACGTAGCCCAGTTCAAGCACATTCTTGGTATATCGATGATGCTTATATATAGGGTTCCCCGCAGCGTTCTCACCACATCCACGATATATCGAGAACGATGATTAAATCGGCTACATGACATCCGATTTTCCTTAACATCATCCCAATGAATAGCGTAATGCATGTGTAGGGAGTATCATCACTCTTCAACAACTCCTTGAAGTCCACATTCATTCTAAGTATTTAATCAGTTCCATAGTTACTGAAATGCTAATCGGAGAAATGTTTCATGGAGAATAAAATCAATATCATAATTGAAATCCCATGAAGGCTCTAAGTAGAATAAGACTTAAGTGATGGTAGAGGTTATGAATGTTTTATCACCATTTACAAGGTATTACTAGAATTATGATCCTAGTGTCCTAAGATATAGAATGGAAGACTTGTACTAGCCATGATCATTACCTCATGGTAGGATTCGCCAGGCTTCACATGCACTGCAAATTGCAATTACGTGTGCACCCGTGATGGTAATTTGCCTTGCATGGTCCCCCTCACTTCATCTACCCGAGTTAACATCACAGTATCAACACCATTCATCAAGCGCAGATCATGTACGTTCTCATGTCCATGAATCAATAGTATTCCAATAGTAGTCCGTCATAACAAATAGAATCCAAGCTCACAATCACAATTGGTTTACAAAAGTTGCCTATCCCTTCTTCTTTCGGGACTTCAGGCATAACTATCTCAGGGTCGGACTCAATATCCGAGATCAACGCTTCGCGTGATCTGTGAAGATCCCTTCAGGTTGGATATCCCAACCTAATAGTATAATGCGGTGCGCATAGGAATAGAAGATTCCAGTAGAAGGCATCCCGTGAGGAAAGAGTAAGAGTAATAGTGCCTTCCTTAGGATGATCAGATAACAAGACATAGAGATAAAAAGCAAGTATAGAGGAACGTACATGTAATATCAGATGCAGGCCAATCCTAGCATGCATTCTACATGAAGGTTCCTAGGTTATAGTCTAGGTCAAGTGATTTGCCTAATTCTCTATAACCAATGGCTCTGATACCAGTCTGTCACACCCCCGCTAAGAGCGGAAACACGGGGATGTAATGAGACGAGATCGTCATAACACATTGTTAACCATAGAGATGCAATGTATGTAATTGATGAAAAACCGTGTCATTACGACACCCGACACAAAGGAGACTTGTGTCGTGTTTAGTCAATATTCACGACAACATAGTCATAAGCATAAAACTTGTAATTGATTCACATATCCAAAATAATAACATTGTAATGTAATTCCTACAACCCGGGAAAAAGTATCCAAAAGAATAATTGTATGTAGTCAGACTACAATATTTCAAAAGAATGTTTGTCAAGCATTGTATAGTCTCAAAATGCATCCTAGGGTCTCCACTAAGGCAGCACACCTAATCTTCAATTAGCATTATCACCTGAAAAGATATGCTCAAAATGTTCAACAAATTGTTGGTTAGCTCGCAGGTTTAAATAGTAAGTAAATTGATGCTGCATAATTGTTTTGTGGAATACCGTGTATACAGTTATAAGTAAGCAAAATCACATAACCATGAGCTTTACAACCAAACCTAATAACGTACACACAGAATCTTGTCGGAATATATTCACCCAAGGGCCCGTTCCTGGCCACTGTTGGTACTAACTAGTATACCAACAAACAAGGATGGGGGTGACAACCCAGTAGTACTACCAATACCTATCCGTCGGTTCCAACACCGGAATTAAATAGTTGTAAAGAAAGAACCACATAGCGACTCCTGTATGTATCAGAGAAGTACTCACAAAACAGTAACACGTTGATTCCAAGAATGTAAGTTGTACAACATAAAAATAGGTGAGCATACTTTTCCCCCATGTTTGTAAATAATTGAAGTATTGAATAAGCTTAAAAAGGGGCCACGAAACTCACTTGTTCGGTGGTAAGTATGTATGATCAAGTTCCAAAAGTTGTATGCAGTAAAAGGTCAAACACCTATTGACAATTATCGTTAAGCATTAATGATACGTTTAATGAAAATAGTAACGTTCGGTCGGTTCAGGTTGTATCGGTTCGGTCACGCGAAACACATACAAGCAGACATAAGTATTAGATCTTATATAGATCCAAATACTTGGAATCGTCGCCTACTGCCGATGATATTAGTGTAAAAGTGTCATTGCTATTAGAGAAATACTTGGTAAATATCGTTGGTTACAAATCGGTTATTGATAATTGTAAAATCTTAAAGTTGATTTGATTTGTGATAACATTAGTTAGTTTGATAATGTTAACTTAAATATTGTCATTAGCGACGGTAACCGTGTCGATGTCACCTTAACATCACATGACATACACACACCACAAACAGGACGGAACTCACACACAACAACTCTAGTCGCACGACTGGACCAGACGCACGACTCAATCACTGCATCCGGACGAATCAACCTTCATTTGTACGAATCAGCTACATTCGTACGAATGGACCTCCACTCGTGCGATTCGGCCTTCAGTCGTACCACATAACACTCAATCGCACGAGTCAACATCCATACGTACGAATCAACCTTCATTCGTACGACTCAACATTCAGTCGTGCGATACACGCACAATCGCACACAATTCATCCACATAGTCTCAATCGCATGAATAGACTCATTCGCATGACTCAGTCGCACGATAGACACAGTCGCACGAGTCAGTCGCACGACACACCCAGTCGCACGGCTCAGTCGCACGGCTCAGTCGCACGACAGACCCAGTCGCCAGAACAGCAGAATCGCGACTGCAGAAGTGCGTCGGCTGCTCCGTGCACAAGATTTACACCACAAGCACTTCCAGAAACACATTTCACACACACACACCAACTAGAAGAACGCACAAAAAGACATCACACACACCCACACGACCTCATGTGCTTGGGTTGGCCCCGAGCACCCGAAACCCTTCATGGACAGCAGTAAACAAGCAAGAAAAGGGACGACCAAGGTCGTCTACCTGGAAGAATGGAGTAGACTCAGCTGTAGCCGAGGTCTTGCTGGTGAAAACGCGAAGAAAGGGGCGGTTTTGGTGCAAGGAGGAGGAGAAAAGTGGAAGAAGAAGAAGAAGATGAAGAAGAAGAAGGTGAAATGGGGGCTAGGGCTGGAAATGGGGTTATATACCCAGCCCTAGTTTGGCAAAATGTCACATTTGGTCCCTGCACTTAGCCCCCGAGTTCCCAAGTTTATTTCGGTTAAAAACGACCTTAATCGGCTAGTTATATTAACGATCAAAGTGCAAATAATGATATTTGTAACTTAAAAATGATTTTATTAACGACAATAATAATATATAAAATGGTATATTTAATGATAACGATAAGGACAATTGTAAAGGTTTTAAGGATATAACGCTAACGATGAGAACACAAGTGTAAAAATGATAAAGCAAGTATAATATCCACATGAATAGTTTATAAAGGTGAGGAATGAACGTTCAAAGAAAAGTTAACGGAATCCATGTTAATGACGAACCTTTTGGTGACGGATGTCACAGTTGGGGCTCTGTTCAGGCGATTGAGTAACCTATTTAGCAAATTCTTAACATATTATCAGTCCCAATCATTTTCTTACATGTTTTAAACTTAATAACACCATTCTAAATATAACTAACACATAACAACCATCATAACATCATCTTGCATACATAGACACATACGGGTATTCAAACAACTTTGTAAAAATGGTTTTACATACATTTTCACCCCCAAAGTGTTTAAAACATGTAAATATATGGGGTCTAGAACTCACCTTAGCTGCTTTTGAGTTTAAACCCTTCTCTTGAGCTTCTCAGATGTTTCGAGCACCTAAAACCCACTAAAAACACACACACCGAGCACACAAACACATGTAAGCATACAACCGAGGCTGAGTCTAGCCAAGAACAACTTAATTACACGAATTCTTACCTTGAACTAGGCTTCTTCTTTTTCCTCTTCAAAATCCGAGAGCTTCTGCTCTTTCTCTCTCTAAAACCCGATTGCAAAAAGGTGATGTGAAGTTGTGTATGCGCGGCCATGCTCTTTTGTATAAAATATAATATATTACTTTTTACTTTATTTAACCCTCAACTTGGGTAAATTTACATTTCCTTCTTTTTATTCTTCTTTTACATCTTTTAAAATATCCGGGTGTTACATATATATATATATACATACATATATATATATATACATATATATATATGTATATATACATATATACATATTTTCTAACTTCTCAGTCGTAGCCTCGATCACCTCGACACCTCCTAACTCTTTCTGCCTAATGTCTCCCTAACAAACGGGCGTCCCACATCTTCTACTGTATAGCATCTCGTATGGTGGCATGCCAATACTAGCATGGTAACTATTATTGTACGAGAGTTCTGCTAACGGTAAGTGGTCATCCCAACTTCCTCCAAAATCGATTACACATTCTTGGAGCATATCCTCAAGCGTCTGAATCATCCTCTCAGACTGACCGTCCGTTTGAGGATGATAATCCATGCTAATGTGTAGCCCTGTCCCCATCGCGTCATCAAATCTCTTCCAAAACTTCGATGTGAATCGAGTGTCACGATCCGACACAATCGACACCGCTACACCATGACGAGCTACAATCTCTTTAATGAACAATTCTGCCAGTCTTTCAGATGAGTACATCTTGCGGATCGGTAGGAAGTGAGCACTCTTGGTGAGACGATCAACAATCACCCAGATGGCATCGTACCCCCTCGACATGCGGGGTAACTTCATAATGAAGTCCATGGTGATGTGCTCCCACTTCCACTCGGGTATGTCTAATGGTTGGATCTTCCCGTAAGGTTTCTGATGCTTCGCCTTCACTTGCAAGCAAGTAAGGCACTTACTCACATACTCCACCACGTCAAGTTTCATACCCGGCCACCTGTAGTTCTTCTTCATGTCTTGATACATCTTGGTGGCACTGGGATGAATGGAGTATCAAGTTTTATGAGCTTCATCCATGATTCGTCCTCGTAGATCTTCATAGCAAGGGATCCACATTTGTCCAAGCAGGTTTTAACCCCATGAGTGTTTTATCCTAGTTCCGCGTCTAGACCTCTCATTCTTTAAAAGGTGAGGCGATCTTCTTTTAACGCCTCATTCTGAAATTTTTTCACTTGAGTCATCACGTCCGAGGTCATCACTAACTGGTACGCCTTCACCCGAATCGGCTCAGTCTCTCCTTTCGGCTCAAGGCATCGACCACCATGTTGGCCTTACCCGGATGGTAGTGGATCTCACAGTCATAATCTTTGATGAGCTCTAACCATCTCCTTTGCCTCATGTTGAGATCTTTTTGCTCAAAGAAGTAATTCAAGCTCTTATGGTTAGTGAAGATGGTGCATTTCGTCCCGTATAGGTAGTGTCGCCAAATCTTCAACGCAAAACCCACAGCTGCTAACTCTAAATCATGTGTAGGGTAGTTGACTTCATGGGTCTTCAACTGCAAGGATGTGTAGGCTATCACCCTTCCACGTTGCATCAACACGTAACCTAACCCAGAATAAGATGCATCTGAATACACCACCAAGTCTTCACTTCCCTCAAGCAATGTCAAGACAGGAGCTTGTGATAATCTTGTCTTCAACTCCTCAAAAGCACACTCCTGTTCTTGACCCCACACGAACTTCACATCCTTGCGAGTCAATTTGGTCAAAGGTGAGGCTACCTTGGAAAACTCTTGAATAAATCTCCTATAGTAGCTCACCAATTCCCAAGAAGCTACGAATCTCGGATGGCGTCTTTGGAGACTTCCATTGCATCACGGCCTCAACCTTTGCCGGGTCCACCATGATTCCCTCAGCATTTACCACGTGACACAAAAACTGAACCTCGCATAACCAAAATCACATTTAAAGAATTTAGCATACAACTTCTCTCTAAGTGTCTTCAATACCTCGCATATGTGGCCGGCATGTTCTTCCTCACTCTTAGAGTAAATCAGGATATCATCAATAAACACTATCACCGATTTATCTAGCATTGGCCGACATACTCGATTCATCAAATCCATAAAGGCAGCTAGCGCGTTAGTTAGCCCAAAAGACATAATGAGAAACTCGTAGTGTCCATAACACGTCCGAAAAGCTATCTTAGGAACGTCTTGCTCCTTCACCTTTAATTGATGGTAGCCAGATCGAAAGCCTATCCTCGAAAACCAACTGGCACCTTGAAGCTGATCAAACAAGTCATCAATCCTCGATAATGGATATTGATTCCTCACCGTCAACTTGTTCAGCTCGCGGTAGTCGATGCACATTCGCATACTACCATCCTTTTTTTTCACGAACAGGACCGGAGCACCCCATGGAGAGATACTCGGTCGAATGAATACCTTATCCATTAACTCCTACAATTGTTCCATGAGTTCCTTCATCTCAGTCGGAGCTAATCAGTACGGTGCTTTGGCAACAGGTTGAGCACCGGTACTAGATCAATCTGGAACTCAATTTCACGATCCGGTGGCACGCCGGGTAAGTCTTCCGGGAATACGTCCGAAAAGTCACACACCACTGGTACATAGGGTAATTGCGGTACCGATACATCCACATCCTTTATATAGGCGAGATAGGCACTACATCCACGTCTCATGCACTTCCCCGCCACTGCCATCGAAATTACCTTTGGGATGATAGTAACGCGATCTCCATAAATCGTCACCAAACTTCCATCAGGCGTGACTAGTCGAATCATCTTCTTGCGACATACAATGTTCGCTTCATAGGTTGCTAACCAATCCATCCCTAGTACAATATCGAATCCACCTAGGGGCATCACATGTAACTTAGTAGCAAACCTATGACCTTCTAGTTCTATGGCACAGTCCTCTATCACCTCAGTAATTCTAGTGGACTTACCAATAGCAGTTTCTACATCGAATGGCTCACTAATACTTCTACTACTAACAGACAACTTAGCACAAAAAGTAGTAGAAATAAAACTCCTACTAGCACCAGAATCAAATATTACTGAGGTACAAGTTTCATTTACTAGAAACATACCTGACACGACATCGGGATCCACTCTGGCTTCCTACCGGGTCATGGTGTAAGCTCTAGCACTCGCCCTCTATCCTCCTACCTCTGGCTTCTTCTTCTCCCCAGAGCTCTCCGCCCTCGGCTTCTTGCAGTCTTTGGTCGCGTGGCCCTCCTCGCCACAGTTATAACACTTTAGCACCCTACAGTCTCTAGCGATGTGGCCAGGCTTGCCACACCTGAAGCATACGTTCATTCCTAACCTACACTCGCCAGTATGCACCCTTCCACATCTACCACACTTCTTCAGCCCTGAGCTTGACGAAACCCTATGGTCATCCACCTTCATCCTCTTGTTGTTTGGAGTGAAACTACCACGTCCAAACCTCTTCCCATTCCAGCTTTTATCACCACCACTCGTCTTCTTCATCTCAACCATGCCTCTTCCCATTCATCGTACAACCTGCCCGCCAAGTCCACCACCGATCAAAAAGTACCTGGCTGAGTAGCGATCAGATGCCTGCGAATATCAGCCGGTAGTCCTTGGATGTACCTCTTGATCTTCCTTGACATCGATGTCACCTGATCCGGCACTAGCCTCTCCATTTCTTTAAATTTGGTGGTAACTGCTGGTGGATCATGGTCCCCGCCTTAAGTTGCAGGAACTCCCTCTCGATCCTATCAAGCTCTCGGTGAGGACAGAACTCCTCGATCACTAGCTGCTTCAGCTCCTTCCATGGCATCTTCCGGATGGCTCTAGTACCCTCAGCTTGGACAATGTTGTCCCACCAACACAACGCTGAGTCAACAAAAGAGTGAGTCATGAACTTCACCTTCTGGTCTTCACGACACTCACTGATCTCCAACACTACCTCCATCTCCCTCACCAGCGGTGAGCGACAGCAGCATTACCATTGCCATCGAAGGTTGGGGGCTTGTACCTTTGGAACGCCCCATAACTGCACCCCTTGGTCGTCACCCCCACTAAATCATCCTCCTCTTTGTCAGACAACACGGTCTCAGGCTCCGGTCGTTCCTCCTCCCCCTTGCTTCCCTTGCCCATGGATCCCTTCCTATTCTCCTTCTCCTTTCTCTCCTCGCTCCTCACACCCCTGATGACTTCGATCACCACTGACGGTAAGATTGTCTGCATGACCTGGTGCACTTCATCAGCAATCGCCTCCCTAGCTGAGGCATTCAGGCTAGCATTCTCATTCTCCTCACTTCGGCCATGAACCTCAGGGTTCTCATGGGTCGTCTCAGGAGCCTTAGCACTACTCCTAGTCACACGTGGCCGACCTCTGCCTCTAGAAGCCTTGGAAGACTTTCGTCCCGCCATTTCCTAAACGCTATAAGATTCAAACACTAATACAGTCATTCAAGGGAACAGCTCAGTTTATGTCAAGTATAGTAAGTCCTTAATTACAGTGGCCAGTTGTGATTAGCCACTTACTTTACTGTTAACACCCCAAGCATTTCTATCCTGACTACATCAGTATCTAAATGTAACGCCCGGATATTTTCTTTGAAGTCGACGAAAGAAGAAAAGAAATAAAGTCCAAAGTCGAGGGACCAAACTTGCCAAAACGAGAAGAGATTTGGATGAGGAGGTATAAGGGGGGAGGGCAGCCCACACCCTCCCTATTCTTGCAAAAACTTAGCCAAAGGGAGAAGAGAGGGAGAAAAGTGAGAAAAGGTTGGTTCGGGTGGATTCAAGAGAGCAAAATTATCGTGTAACGGGTCAAATCAAAGCTCTACTTCTTGGTGTTGTTTGTGTGAGTTCTAGAACCCCTCTTTTACATGTTTTTAGTTGATTTTAGGCCTGGAACACATCTGAAAACCCGTTTTATGTGTGCGTGTGTTTGACCCATTTGTATGTGTTTGCGTGTGATGCGTTTGGAGTTTGTTTCCGGGCTTGTGTGTGCTTGAATGGTGTTGTGGTATGCATTCCTAAGGTTTAGGATGGTTGATTTGGGCTTAGAATGGGTTTGGATGAGCTTGGAGGTTGAAAATGGCAGATTGGGTTCGGGATGAATTGCATTCTGCATCAGCTAGGGCTAGGCGACCGAATGGAGGCCATACGGCCGAATGGGGTGCGATTGAGGTTCATTCGCACGATTGAGGTTCATTCGCACGATTGAGGGGCCAGTCGCATGGGGAGTCATACGACTGAGCCCATTCGCTTAAGTGCTCATTCGCATAGTGTTCAACCGCATGAGGTCCATTCGCATAGTGTTCCTTCGCATGGATGTCCACTCGCACGAGGCTCAATCGCCTGGTGTTCATTCGCATGGGGTTCAGTCGCATGGGAGGCCTTGCGACTGAAGGGTGCCCATACGCCCATGTTAGGCTTGTGTACCCGAGGAAAAGCATAGTTTAATTACCGACTTTTGGGTGGGAAAGTGTAGATGTAAGTTTTGACGTGGAAGTTCCCGTAAGTTCATGTAAGATGACTGTTGAGGCCTTAGTGGTTATGTTGGGCATGATGATGATGATGTTGCATATTATGCATGATGTATGTTATGTATGTATGATGTTGCCCTGCATGATGATGCTACCTGTGTATGATGATGTTCCTTATTATGATGTATGTTTATCTTTCCCGTGGCTTTACGTGTTACGTTAATGAATGAATGAAAAGTATTATGTAACGTAAAGTGGACGATAATGAAAAGAGGAACGTAATGAAAGAATGCATGCGTTAATGAATGAATGAAAGTAAGAAAGGCTTGCAAGCAAATGTATGGAGGTTCACACCTAATGAAGGGTGTTAGCTCAACTGTGTGCGGGTTAGCTACCCAAGAAGGATACACACTGGGGTCCAATCCTTGTGATTGACCATATGTATGGGATCCTTACCGCTTGCCCTAGGTACTGGAGTCAGCTTTGTGCATAATGTTCGAGGTCTATGAAAGACCTCAAGCACAGTAACCAGCTTCATGCATAATGTTTAGGGTATAGCACATGGCATTGATCCGCAATGACAAGAGAAAAGATAAATGGTGAATGTACTTGCCCTAGGTACTGGAGTCAGCTTCAGGACAATGTTCGAGGTCTATGAAAGACCTCAGGCCCAGTAACCAGCTTCGTGCACAATGTTTGGGGTATTGTACATGTGATCGAAAGTAATGAATGTATGAATGAAAGTAAGAATTTATGAATGAATGTGAATGACAGTAACGAATGTGAATGGTAATGATGTACGTTAAATGAACGAAAGTTAACGAACGAATGATGAAGATAATAATGATATTATCTATGTGTACGTATGATGCTTGGTCGCGTAAGAATGTAAAATATGGTTTTAATCGAAAGTAAAGTATGTTTTACTTTAAAACTAGAACTCACTCAACAACACTAACTTTTTATGTGTTTCTAGTTGGCAGGTAATGTTGCTGAGGATGGCTCTTTTGGATGGCATCCATTCATATAATGCTATTGTGATGTAATGCAACAATGTATTTTGTAACTGATTAACGATGTATTATTTTGCAAAAGCCTATATAATGAAATGAAATGTCATTTTTGAATGTTTCCGCTGCAATGTTTACTTAAGTTAAATAAGAATGTATGTTTTATGTGCGATGATCGACCAGCTGTAAGCGTCCCGGGAACGGGGCCTTACAAGTTGGTATCAGAGCTAAAGTTTAAGTGAAACGGTTAAATTTTCAAAATAAACCTTAACTTAAACTGAGAATGGGACAGAAGGGGAAGGGATGCCAGTCTGAGTAGCTGCGTGCCATCAGGTATTTTCGTAATGTTAACTGGTATTATATGCGCATGTTATGTGGTTTATGTGTTGTTGGTAGATTTAGATACTGATGTAGTCAGGGCAGGTAATCACAACTGGACACTGTAATTAGGGACTTACTATACTTGACATGAACTGAGCTGTTCCCTTGATTGACCGTGTTGGTGTTTGAATCTTTCAGTGTGTGTTAGAGGATGGCCGATGGTAGATCATCTAAAGCTTCACGAGGCGGAGTACATGGAGGGCGTGGTGCTAAACCACGGGCCATAAGGGGAAGGCCCAGGGCTGAAAAGGTGGTTCCTAAAGAACCCGAGACCCCTCATCCAGAGGGTTGAGATGAGAGCGCCAATTTGAGAGCCTCAGTAAAGGAGGCTGTTGTGGAAGAAGTTCATCAGGTCATACAGACGATCTTACCGTCTGTGGTGACCGAAGTGATAAAAGCTGTATGGGAAGGAGAACGGAAAGAGAGGAACCGGTCCTCGGGAGGTCAGGAGCAACCAGAGACTAAGACGATTCCCTCCGATGACGAGGAGGAGGAGGAAGAGCCTGTGCAGGAGCCGGCATGAGGCTGTAACTACAGGGCATTTCAAAGGTGTAAGCCCCTACCTTTGATGGAAATGGCACTACTGCTACTGCTCACCGATAGGTGAGGGAAATGGAAGCTGTTCTGAATTTCAGCAAGTGCCGAGAAGACCAGAAGGTGAAATTTGCTGTCCACTCATTTGTGGACTCGGCTTTGTGTTGGTGGGATAATATAGTCCAAGCCGAGGGTAGTCGGGCAATTGGGAGAATGAGATGGTCAGAGCTGAAGAAGTTGGTTATTGAGGAGTTCTGTCCTCACGGGGAGATGGACAAGGTTGAGAGGGAGTTCCTGCAACTGGAGGCGGGAAGCATGACACATTAGAAGTACACCACGAAGTTCAACGAGATGACACGTCTGGTGCCGGATCAGGTGACTCCTCTATCATGGAAGATTAAGAGGTACATTCAGGGTTTACCAGCGGATATTCGTAGGCACATGATCGCTGGACGACCAAGCACATTTAGGTCGGCGGTGGACTTGGCAGGGAGGTTATATGATGAGAGGGCTGTAGTGGTGGTGGCTGAAGGTAGTAGGAAGGGTGGTGGTGATCGAAACTGGATTGGGAAGAGGTTTGGTCGGGGTGATGCCTCGAGGGTAACAAGAAGGCACGGGTGGATGATCACCGTGTAGCCATACCGGTATGGGATCGAAGAGGTGTGAAAAGTGTGGGAAGGAGCATACCGGTGAGTGTAGGTGGGATTGAATGTGTGTTTCAAATATGGTAAGCCAGGTCATATAGCACGAGAGTGCAAAGCGGGGAGATGTTTTAACTATGGCGGGGAGGGCCACATGAGCCGAGACTGCAAGAAGCCAAGGGTTGAAGGTTCTTGAGGTTAACTCCTACTCATGATTTGAAACTAGCAGTAGTGGTCTTTACGTTAAAGAGTTGGAGGCACTACCTGTATGGGACGAAGTGCACCATATTCACTGACCACAAGAGATTGAAGTATTTCTTCGAGTAGAAAGACTTGAACATGAGGCAGAAGAGATGGTTGGAGCTCATAAAAGATTATGATTGTGAGATCCATTACCATCCGGGCAAAGCCAACATGATGGCGGATGCCCTTAGCCGAAAGGAAAGACCCGAGCCGATTCGGGTGAAGGCGCACCAGCTGATTATGACCTCTGATATGATGAAGCAAGCCAAGGAGTTTCATGATGAGGCTTTGAAAGAAGATAATCTTAACTCCGAAATAATGAGAGGCCTGGTTGCGGAATTGGGTGAAAACACACTTGGTGTTAAAACCCAATTTGGGCGGATGTGGATTCCTCGTTTTGGGGATCTACGCGTGAAGATTATGGATGAAGCTCATAAGACTCGATACTCTATTCACCCCGATGCTACAAAGATGTATCAAGACATGAAAAGAGATTATTGGTGGCCAGGTATGAAGCGTGATGTGGTGGAGTATGTGAGTAAATGCTTTACTTGTTTACAAGTGAAGGCCGAGCACCAAAAGCCGTATGGAAAGATCCAACCGTTGGATATACCGGAATGGAAGTGGGATCACATCACCATGGATTTCATTATGAAGCTACCGTATACCCTAAAAGGGTATGATGCTATATGGGTGATCGTTGATCGTCTGACGAAGAGTGCTCACTTTTTACCGATGCGCGAGACATATTCATCCGAGAGGTTGGCGGATCTTTTCTTCAAGGAGATTGTAACTCGTCATGGTGTGTCGGTGTCTATTGTGTCTGATCGTGACACCCGGTTCACATCCAGATTTTGGAAAAAATTCCACGACACGATGGGGACGAGGTTACACATTAGCACGGCTTATCATCTCCAGACTGATGGTCAATCAGAAAGGACAATTCAGACGTTGGAGGATATGCTCCGGGCATGTGTCATTGATTTTGGGGTATGACCACTTACCGTTAGCTGAGTTCTCATATAACAACAGTTATCATGCCAGTATTGGTATGCCTCCTTATGAGATGCTATACGGTAGGAGATGTAAAACACCTGTTTGTTGGGGTGATATAGGACATAAGGAGTTAGGGAGCGTCGAAGTGGTCGAGGCTACGACTGAGAAGTTGGAAAGGATTAAAGCCTTCATGAAGGCAGCCAAAGATAGACAGAAGTCGTATGCTGATAAACGACGCAGACCGATCGAGTTCCAGGTGGGTGACTGGGTTATGTTGAAGGTCTCACTTTCGAAGGGTATCATTCATTTCCGAAAGCGGGGCAAGTTGAGCCCGAGATACATAGGCCCTTTCCAAATCATTGCTCGAATAGGAGAGGTGGCCTATAGATTGGAGTTACCAGATGAATTAAGTGGAATTCACACGACATTCCACGTATCTCATCTAAGGAAGTGCTTGGCAGATAAATATATGATTGTTCCACTGGAGGATATCAAAGTAGACGAACGGCTCAATTATGTGGAGCAACCAGTGGCAATCATCGATCGAAAAGAGAAGAGGCTGAGAAATAAAGTGGTTCCTCTTGTGCGTGTACATTGGAAGCATAGGAAGGTATCCGAGTCAACATGGGAGACCGAAGAAGAAATGAAACATCATTACCCATGTTTGTTATAGGAATAACGGGTTTCGGGGATGAAAACTATATAAGGGGGGTGGACTTGTAACGCCCGGATATTTTCTTTGAAGCCGACGAAAGAAGAAAAGAAATAAAGTCCAAAGTCGAGGGACCAAACTTGCCAAAACGAGAAGAAATTTGGATGAGTGGGGGTGTAAAGGGGGGAGGGCAGGCCACACCCTCCCCATTCTTGCAAAAACTCAGCCAAAGGGAGAAGAGAGGGAGAAAAGAGAGAAAAGGTTGGTTCGGGTGGATTTAAGAGAGCAAAATTATCGTGTAACGGGTCAAATCGAAGCTCTACTTCTCGGTGTTGTTTGTGTGAGTTCTAGGACCCCCTTTTACATGTTTTTGGTTGATTTTGGGGCTGGAACACATCGGAAGACCCGTGTTATGTGTGCGTGTGTTTGACCCATTTGTATGTGTTTGCGTGTGATGCGTTTGGAGTTTGTTTCCGAGCTTATGTATGCTTGAATGGTGTTGTGGTATGCATTCCTAAGGTTTAGGATGGTTGATTTGGGCTTAGAATGGGTTTGGATGAGCTTGGAGGTCGAAAATGGCAGATTGGGTTCGGGATGAACTGCATTCTGCATCAGCTAGGGCTAGGCGATCGAATGGAGGCCATACGGCCGAATGGGGTGCGATTGAGGTTCATTCGCACGATTGAGGTTCATTTGCACGATTGGGGGGCCAGTCGCATAGTGTTCCTTCGCATGGATGTCCACTCGCACGAGGCTCAATCGCCTTGTGTTGATTCGCATGGGGTTCAGTCGCATGGGAGGCCTTGCGACTGAAGGGTGCCCATATGCCCATGTTAGGCTTGTGTACCCGAGGAAAAGCGCAGTTTAATTACCGACTTTCGAGTGGGAAAGAGTAGATGTAAGTTTTGACATGGAAGCTCCCGTAAGTTCATGTAAGATGACAGTTGAGGCCTTAGTGGTTATGTTGGGCATGATGATGATGATGTTGCATGATTATGCATGATGTGTGTTATGTATGTATGATGTTGCCCTGCATGATGATGCTATCTGTGTATGATGATGTTCCTTATTATGATGTATGTTTATCTTTCCCGTGGCTTTACGTGTTACATTAATGAATGAATGAAAAGTATTATGCAACGTATAATGGAAGATAATGAAAAGAGGAACGTAATGAAAGAATGCATGCGTTAATGAATGAATGAAAGTAAGAAAGGCTTGCAAGCAAATGTATGGAGGTTCACACCCAATGAAGGGTGTTAGCTCAATTGTGTGCGGGTTAGCTACCCCAGAAGGATGCACACTGGGGTCCAATCCTTGTGACTAACCATATGTATGGGATCCTTGCCACTTTCCCTAGGTACTAGAGTCAGCTTTGTGCATAATGTTCGAGGTCTATGAAAGACCTCAGGCCCAGTAACCAGCTTCGTGCACAATGTTCAGGGTATAGCACATGGCATTGATCCGGAATGACAAGAGAAAAAGATAAGTGGTGAATGTACTTTCTCTAGGTACTGGGGTCAGCTTCGTGCATAATGTTTGAGGTCTATGAAAGATCTCAGGCCTAGTAACCAGCTTCGTGCGTAATGTTCGGGGTATTGTACATGTCATCGAAAGTAATGAACGTACGAATGAAAGTAAGAATTTATGAATGAATGTAAATGACAGTAGCGAATGTGAATGGTAATGATGTATGTTAAATGAACGAAAGTTAACAACGAATGATGAAGATAATAATGATATTATCTATGTGTACGTATGATGCGTGATCGCGTAAGAATGTGAAATACGGTTTTAATCGAAAGTAAAGTATGTTTTACTTTAAAACTAGAACTCACTCAGCAACGCTGACTTTTTATGTGTTTCCAGTTGGCAGGTAATGTTGCTGAGGATGGCACGGGGCAGCTACTCATCTCTTTTGGATGACATCCATTCATATAATGCTTTTGTGATGCAATGCAACAATGTATTTTGTAACTGATTAACGATGTATTATTTTGCAAAAGCCTTTATAATGAAATGAAATGTCATTTTTGAATGTTTCCGTTGCAATATTTACTTAAGTTAAAATGTATGTTTTATGTGCGATGATCGACCAGCTGTAAGCGTCCCGGGAACAGGGCCTTACACTAAACCTACTAAGAACAATAGGTTAAATAGCACACGCATATAATAACGGTTAACATTTATGAAAGACATACCTAATGACACGTAGCTACTCGGGCTGACATCCCTCTATCTGTCCCATTTTCAGTTTAAGTTTAGGTTTTGAAAATGTTTTACCCAATTCACTTAAACTATGGCCCTGATACCAATTTGTAAGGCCCCGTTCCCAGGAACCTCACAGTTGTTCATTCATTGCACATAAAACATATTGATATACATTTCATTAAATAAACAGCGGAATTACGTTAGCAAAAGTCATTCTCTATTACTAAAGATACTGTTGTTAAGCAATACAATAATGTTCAAGTTACAAAAGATTGTTTAATTGCATTACAAAACAACAATATCACAACACAGGAATGGATGTCAGTCTTTCCCTGCCTAGTAGCTTCACCCTCGTGTCATCCTAAGCAACAGTTACCTGCCAACTAAAAATGTATAAAAGTCAGCGTTTCTGAGTGAGTTCTAGTTTTAAAAGTGTTAAAATACCTTATGTAATGTGTATATATATATATATATATGAAAATACTCTTTTCATAATAATACATCTCTTACTCTTGCATGTGAGCAGCATTAACTATACAACAAGGTAATGCTTTCTTTCTTTACTGTATGCCTTTGTTCATTTCATACTCTTTTAACTTTATCTTTCACTGTCTATGTGGACCAATGAGCAATACCCTAAACTATATGCGCGGGGAAACTGGTGCTGGGCCTCTGGTCTCTCAATGGGCTCTGATTACTGTACACAAGGCTAGCCCAGTCACCTAGGGTATGCTGTAAAGGTCCGCCAATCTCAATTGATTAGCCCTGTGTGCATCCTTTGGGGTAGCTAACCCGCATGACAGTTGGGCTAACGACAACATGGTCGTGCACCTCCTATATGCTTGCAAGACTTTTTAACATTTTAATTAAGTTCCACTTCTCTTTATCATTTCTCTTTCACTTTGTTAATGATAATACTTGCATTTATGATCATAAACACACCACATAAATCACAAAATGATAATTACTATGATCATAGGAATAACTTATAGTAATGCAAATATAATAGCAATTAAAAACCCTAAGTCAAACTTGGGTCAAACTCTAATGATTCTGTTTTACTCAAAATTTTAGAAAATATTCTAAGTGTCCTAGGCGCATGAGCACTATGTAGGCGCATGAGGCCTGTTTAGGCACATGGGCACTCTTTGGGCGTTTTAACACTTAGGCGTTTGGACCATCTCAGATGCATGGGCACTATTTGGACGTTTGGACCATGTTCAGACGCATGGGCTTACACTTGGAATTTCTAAGGCATTTTCTAGGCGGTTGGGGCACTGTTCAGGCGATTGAGTAACCTATTTAGCAAATTCTTAACATATTATTAGTCCCAATCATTTTCTTACATGTTTTAAGCTTAATAACACCATTCTAAGTATAACCAACACATAACAACCATCAAAACATCATCATGCATACATAGACACATACGGGTATTCAAACAACTTTTGTAAAAATGGTTTTACATACATTTTCAGCCCCAAAAGTGTTTAAAACATGTAAAATTATAGGGTCTAGAACTCACCTTAGCTGCTTTTGAGTTTAAACCCTTCTCTTGAGCTTCTCAGACGTTTCTAGCACCTAAAACCCACTAAAAACACACACACCGAGCACACAAACACATGTAAGCATACAACCGAGGCTGAGTCTAGCCAAGAACAACATAATGACATGAATTCTTACCTTGAATTAGGCTTCTTCTTGTTCCTCTTCAAAATCCGAGAGCTTCTGCTATTTCTCTCTCTAAAACCCGATTGCAAAAAGGTGATGTGAAGTTATGTATGGGTGGCCATGCTCTTTTGTACAAAATATAATATATTACTTTGTACTTTGACACATTTAACCCTCAACTTGGGTAAATTTATATTTCCTTCTTTTTATTCTTCTTTTACATCCTTTAAAATATCCGGGTGTTACATATATATATACATATATATATACATATATATATATATATATAATATATATAGATAGATAGATATATATATACACATATATATACATAGATATACACACACACACATATATATACACACATATATTTATATACATATATATATGTATATGTATATCTATACTATATTAATAAGCATTTGAGGAGGGCAATATTGTCTTTTCACTCAAAACTCTTAAAATTAAGACATGTACAAGTTTGTAAGCATAATGTACAATTACTAAAGCACAGCACATCCTCAAATTTGAATTTTTGAATTTGCCTTTCACTCTGTACATTTGAGTGGGGTGGCCATGGGAGCCGACGATGGCGATCTCAGTTCTATGTGATACGGTTGGCTTCTTTCCCCCTTTATATGCCTGTGACATCCGTCACCACAAGGTCCGTCATTTAACTTGAATTCCGTTAACTATTCTTAGAAAAATCATTCCTCACACTTATAAACCATTCGTGTGGATATCATACTTGATTTATTTTCTCTTTCAGTGGTGTTATCATTATTTGTATCCGTATCACTTAAAACGCTTACGAATAGCACCGACGACATCATTAACTATAGTATGTTATACAATATAAACATCATTAATAACATCATTTTCAAGATACGAACAACATTAAATACTTCCCTATAATTAATATAATGCGCGTATTTACGTCGTTTTCAACCGAAACAAATTTGGGAGCTCAGGGGCTAAGTGCAGGGACCAAATGTGACAATTTACGAAACTAGGGCTGGGTATAAATATCCCTTACCAGCCCTAGCCTTCATTTTTCACCATCTTCTTCATCTTCTTCTTCCTCACTTTCTCCACCTCCTTGCACCTAGAACCGCCCCGTTTTCTTCGTGATTTCACCGTTTAGACTACTACTACAGCCTAGACAACACGTTTCAAGCAGGTAGACGACCTTGGTCATCCGTTTTTGCTCGTTTTACTTCTGCGATTTCTTGGGTTTCGGGTGCTTGGGTTCAACCCAAGCACAAGAGGTCGTGGGCGTGCGTGTGTTGCTTTTCTGAGTGTGCATTTTACTTAGATATGTTAGATGAGTGTTTCTGGAGGTTCTTGATGTGTGAAACCGGTGCACGGGGCAGCCGAAGGCTGCTCAGCACTTCAGCAGTCGCGATCTGCTACACTGGGCGACTGGGTCTATCATGCGACTGACGTGCGACTGAGCCGTGCGACTGGGCGTGTCGTCAGGTGATGTTAAGGTGACATCGACACGGTTGCCATTGCTAATGACGATCTTTAAGATTAGCACTATCAAACTTATCAATGTTATAACATATCCAATCGACTTAACATTCTGCAATTAGTAACAAACGATTCATAACACAAGTGCTTACTAAGTACTTCTTTAACAACAATAACACTTATACACAAATATCATCTACAATGGCAACGTTTCTAGTACTTGGATCTACATAAGATCCATTGTGCGTGCTTGTGTGCAAGTGTTACCCACGACCGAACCGATACGACCCGACCCAACTAAACAATATTGTTAACATCAGACGCATTATTAATGCTTAACATAACTGTCATTAGGTGATTGACCGTTCATACATACAAGTTTGGGAAGTTTCATCATACATACTTACCACTTAAGAAGTGAGTTTCGTGGCCCCTTTTTACTCTTATACAATCTTTTAAACATTTATAAACTTGGGGGAAAAGAATGCTCATCCATTTATCTTGTATCTACACGTCTTCCCTAGTGGAAGCTTACTACTAATGTTATGAACGACTTATCTGCTGAATGATGATATCATGATTCATGACTCTATACTACGTTACCAACTTGCATGTTACTTAGTGACGCCACACTATTATGTGATCCTACTTGTTGGGTGATACTATGTGGCTGTGTGTTCTTCTGTGTGGTTTTTCTACGTGGATCTTTCAATACAACCATTAATTCTAGTAATGGGACCTAAGGGTTGGTTTGGTTGTAACTTACACCATATACGCTGTGTGGATCTTTATACGCTGTGTGGATCTTTATACGCTGTGTGGATCTTTCAATACTACCATTAATTCTAGTAATGGGACCTAAGGGTTGGTTTGGTTGTAACTTACACCGTATACGCTGTGTGGATCTTTATACGCTGTGTGGATCTTTCAATACAACCATTAATTCTAGTAATGGGACCTAATGGTTGGTTTGGTTGTAACTTACACCGTATACGCTGTGTGGATCTTTATACGTTGTGTGGATCTTATTTTGCTATATGATACTTTCTTTACGGCCATTAATTCCCGCGTGGAACCGGCGACTAGGTTGGGCTGTAACTATCAATAACATTGAAACCGCTTACATATAAATGTAATTACGGTAATCCATATAATCTTACATGTGTTTTATCTAACTTATTTATTATTTAAACCTGCGAAGCTCACCAACATTATTGTTGACAATTTTGAGCATATCTTTTCAGGTAACAATGACAACCAAGATCTAGGTGTGCTGCCTTAGTGGAGACCCTAGGATGCATTTTTGAGACTGAACATACTTGATGAACAATTATTTTATACATTGGTGCAGTCCATTAAACAATTAACATTCTTTTGGATACTTGGTTTCCCGGGTTGTGGGAATTACATACAAGAATACATTTTTTGTGATTATGTGAATCGTTTATGTGAATCAATTACAAGTTTCTATTTATGCTTATGGCTATGCAGTCATGAACATTGACTAAACCCGACACAAGTTCCATTTGTGCCGGGTGTCGTCATGACACGCTATGTCATCAATTACATATATATTGCATATCTATTGTTAACCATGTGTTATGACGATCCCGTCTCGCTCGTATTCCCCGTGTTTCCGCTCTCAGCGGGGGTGTGACAGACTGGTATCAGAGCCATTGGTTATAGAGAATTAGGCAATTCACTTGACCTAGACTATAACCTAGGAACCTTCATGTAGAATGCATGCTAGGACTAGATTGCGTTTGACGTTACATGTATGTTCCTCTATACTTGTTTCTTGTCTCTATACATGATTCTATACATATATGCTTGTTATCTGATCATCCTGAGGAAGACACTATTACTCTTAGTCTTTCTTCACGAGATACCTTATACTAGAATCTTACATTTGTATACGCACTACATTATACCATTAGGTCGGAACACCCAAACTGAAGGGAAACTTCACAGATCACGCGTAGCATCGATCTCAAATACTAAATCCGACCTTAAGATAGCATGCCTGAGATCCTGAAAGTATGAAGGATAGGCAACTATCGTTAGACAAATTGTGCTTATGTGCTTGGAGTTTATTTGCTATCACATACTACTATTGGAATACTAATGGCTCATGGACATGAGGGCATTACATGATTCGTGCTTGAGGAATGTTGTCAATACTATGATGTTAACTTGGGGTAGGTGAAGCTAAGGGTGACCATGCAAGGCAAATTACCATTACGGGTGCACACATAATTGCAATTTGTAGTGCATGAGAAGTCTGGCTAATCTTACCATGAGGTAACGATCATGAGTATCACTAGTTCCTATTCTATACCCTAGGGTGCTAGGATCATAATTCTAGTAAGACCTTGTTAAGGGTAACAAAACATTACTAGCACCTACTACTACCTAAGTCCTGTCCTACTTAGAGCCTTCATGGTATTTCCAATCATGACATTGATGTTATTCTCCACGAAACATTCCTCCATTTAGCGTTTCAGTAACTAAGGAACTGATTGAATGCTTAGAATGATAGGGGACTACAAGAAATATAGAGGAGTGATGATACTCTCTATACATACATTACCTTATCCATTGGAATGATGCTAAGGAAAATCGGATGTCTAGTAACCAGTTTAGGCATCATTCTAGGTATATCGTGGATGTGGTCGGAACGCTGCGGGGAACCCTATATATAAGCATCACCGGTATACTAAGAATGTGCTTAAATTAGGCTACGTGATGATCCTGATTGACTGAAGCATGGACTGTTGGAATTTGATGAGTGGAATCATACATGTATCTTCAAGTGACTAAGGTGTACATGTTTACTAAAGTTTACATGTTTACTCCTTTTATGATTAGAACAATGCCGCCTTGAAGAGTCACCCGCAGTACCAATCATGAAGGTGAGACCCCACAAGGCAGAGGTAGGGGTAGACCACCAAGAACAGGTGGTGCTCCTGCTGGTAACAATCAGGGAACTGACAACCTTGACATAGCTGCTATGATTGCTCAGCAGCTAGCCGCACTGATTCCAACTATAGTGACTCAAGTGAGCGACACTCTTCTAAATCATAATCTCCACGGGATCATGATACTCACCATGAGCATAACCAAGGAACGGGGGAAGATACTGGGATTGGCGGAACAACTGGTAATGAAACTGTGGTTGTTAATACAAGACGGGGATGTTCTTACAAGGAATTCGTGGCCTGCAAACCCCGAGAATTTGATGGGAAAGGTGGGGCGATATCCCTAACTAGGTGGCTTGAAAAGATGGAGGCAATGATTGACATCAGTGAGTGCCTCGACAGTCAAAGAATTAAGTATGCCACGTGTTCATTACAGGGCAAGGCACTAACCTGGTGGAACACCCAGGTTCAAGCAAGAGGAAGAGAGTCTGCAATGCGAATGACGTGGGATGAGTTTAAAGCTTTTGTTACTGAGGAATACTGCCCCCTCAACGAAATGCAGAAACTGGAGCATGAATTCTGGAATCATGCCATGGTGGGGGTTGAGCATGCAGCCTATACTGATCGATTCCACGAACTGGCAAGACTAGTTCCACATCTGGTGACTCCGGAATCGAAAAGGATTGAGAGGTATATTTGGGGTCTCGCGCCTCAAATCCGAGCATTGGTAACAGCAGATGCTCCTCCTACGATTCAGAGCGCAATTCTGAAGGCCGGTGCTCTAACTGACGAGATGTAAGAACAGGGATATTGGGTAGAGGAGTAGAGAAGAGAAAGGAGGCTGGGAACGAGCCGGTCTAACACTGGAAGATTGGATAAGAAGGCCAAGACGACCGAAATTTTGTGGCTGTGACTCAAGGAAGAAAGAATATGCTGGGCCGCACCCGAAATGTGATAGGTGCAACCTTCATCGTCACCCAGCAATGCCGTGTTGGGCGTGTGTGAACTGTAGGCGCCCGGGGCACCTAGCGAAGGATTGTAGAACTGCGCCAAATCTGGTAGCACCCGTCAACGCGGTTAATCCCGCCAGGAACGCCAGAGTCTGTTATGAGTGTGGAAACCCGGGTCACTACCGGAACATGTTCCCCAAACTGAATAGGGCACCGGGTCAACAAGGGAATAACCAGCAGCAAGTAATGGCTATAGCTGGGAATCAAGGCCCGGCTAATCAAGGGAATGTCGCTCAGGGACGTGCATTTGTCATTGGAGCTAACGATGCTCGTCAAGACCCGAATGTTGTTACGGGTACGTACTTGCTCAACCACCACTTCACATCTATATTGTTTGATACTGGAGCAGACAATAGTTTTATATCTTCCGATTTTGCACACATGCTTGCCTTGAACCCTAGTAGACTAGAAACTAGCTTTTCAGTAGAAATGGCCAACGGTAGGGTTGTACAAGCTGATGAGATTATTAGAAAGTGCTCCATGATATTGGAAAACCATGCCTTTGACATAGACTTAATACCTTTTGAGCTGGGAAGTTTCGATGTGATTGTGGGGATGGATTGGTTGTTGAAACACGGAGTCGAGATTGTTTGTCGGGAGAAAGTAGTACGAATCCCCATGCCAAACGGGGAGGTACTCAAGATTCAAGGATAACAACCGGGAAGAACTCTAAAGCTTATTTCTTGCATGAAGACGTGTCGATGTCTATGAAAGCAGTGCTACGCATTCCTGGCCCATGTAGTAGAAAAGAAGGAAGAAGACAACAACTTGGTAGATATTCCTGTAGTACGAGATTATCCGAATGTATTCCCTGATGACTTGTCGGGTTTGCCTCCTCCACGACAGGTGGAATTTCGTATAGAGTTGGTTCCTGGAGCTACGCCGGTAGCAAAAGCACCGTATCGGTTAGCACCATCCGAGATGCAAGAGTTATCTAGCCAATTACACGAGTTCCTGGAGAAGGGTTTTATTCGACCGAGCCATTCACCATGGGGAGCACCGGTCTTATTTGTTAAAAAGAAAGACATATCGTTCCGTATGTGCATCGATTATCGCGAATTGAACAAGTTGACTGTGAAGAATCGATATCCTCTTCCCAGAATTGATGATTTATTTGATCAACTGCAAGGAGCTTCATATTTCTCCAATATTGATCTTCGTTCTGGATATCATCAACTAAGGGTTTTCGAGGATGACATACCGAAAACAGCATTCAGGACTCGTTATGGGCACTATGAGTTCTTAGTCATGCCGTTCGGACTGACTAATGCACCAGCTGTGTTCATGGATCTGATGAATCAAGTATGCAAACCTTACTTGGATAAGTTCGTGATCGTGTTCATAGACGATATACTTATCTACTCCCGAACGAAAGAGGACCACGAGGAACACCTTCGGGCTATACTGAGCCTATTACAAGAAGAGAAACTTTTTGCTAAACTCTCGAAGTGCGAATTTTGGCTTCGAGAAGTGAAATTTTTGGGGCATGTGGTTAACGAAAATGAGATTCATGTAGATCCCGGCAAGATTGAAGCAGTGAAGAGATAGGTTGCACCCCAGACACCTTCAGAGATACGGAAATTCTTAGGATTGGCCGGATTTTATCGTTGCTTCATTGTGAATTTTTCAAAGATTGCTCAACCGTTAACTTTGTTGACTCAAAAAGACAAGAAGTTTGATTGGGGACATGCACAAGAACAAGCATTCCAAACATTGAAGGAGAAGTTGTGCAACGCACTGATATTGTCCCTCCCAGACGGGACTGATGATTTGTGGTGTACTGCGATGCTTCACATCAAGGATTGGGTTGTGTGCTAATGCAGAAACATAAGGTGATTGCCTGCCTCATGACATCTTAAGGTGCACGAAAAGAACTATACAACTCATGATCTGGAGTTGGGCGCTGTAGTATTTGCACTTAAGATATGGAGGCACTATCTGTGTGGAACCAAATACACCATCTACATAGATCATAAGAGCCTTCAACACATCCTGAATCAGAAAGAACTTAATATGCGTCAACGACGTTGGGTGGAGTTACTTAGTGACTACGATTGTGAAATCCGGTATCATCCGGGGAAAGAAAATGTGGTGGCTGACGCCCTAAGTCACAAAGAACATGTGAAACAATTACGTGCTCGAGCTTTGGGATTGACTATTCAAACGAACTTGAAGGCTCAGATCCAACTTACACAAAGTGAGGCATTGAAAGAAGAAAACCTTGCGGGAGAAGAATTCCGAGGGTTGGACAAACAGATGATTTACAAGGGTGATGGTATACAGTACTTCATGGATCGTATATGGGTACCCAAATAGGGAGACGTTCGTACCCTAATCATGGAGGAAGCGCACAAGACACGATATTCTGTTCATCCTGGCGCAGACAAGATGTATCATGATCTTAAGGATCTATACTGGTGGCCAGGCATGAAGAAAGACATTGGTATGTATGTAAGCCGATGCTTGACATGCTTGAAAGTTAAGGCTGAACATCAAAAACCATCGAGATTATTACAGCATCCTGAAATTCCCAAGTGGAAATGGGAGAACATAGCCATGGATTTCATTACCAAACTCCTAAAACAAGTAGCGGGCACGACTCGATATGGGTCGTAGTGGATCGGATGACGAAGTCCGCTCATTTCTTACCGATCCGGGAGGATTACAAGATGGAAAAGTTGGCGAGATTGTACATAAAAGAGGTCGTGACATGGCATGGAGTGCCAGTGTCAATCATATCCGACTTTGACAGCCAATTTACTTCACGATTTTGGCAAACACTACAGAAAGCGATGGATACTCGATTAGATATGAGTACCGCCTATCACCCACAAACAGATGGCCAAAGTGAATGAACAATACAAACATTAGAAGACATGCTCAGAGCTTGTTTAATTGATTTTGGTGGTAGCTGGGACACTCAGCTACCATTGATTGAGTTCTCTTACAACAACAGCTACCGTACAAGCATTGGATGCGCTCCATTTGAAGCATTGTATGGGAGGAAATGTAGATCCCTAGTTTGCTGGGCTGAGGTTGGTGAAAGCCAACTGACAGGCCCAGAGATCATTCAACAAACAACAGACAAGATTTTCCAAATCAAAGACAGACTCAAAGCTACCAGAGATCGCCAAAAGAGCTACGCCGACAACTGTCGGAAGCCTCTAGAATTCAATGTTGGAGATCACGTTCTACTCAAATTCTCTCCCTGGAAAGGGATTGTACGATTTGGAAAGAAAGGGAAGTTAGCCCCAAGATACGTAGGACCATTCGAGATTACAGAAAGAATCGGTCTGGTGGCTTACCGATTAAGGTTGCCACAAGAGCTCAGCGGAGTACACGACACATTTCACGTATCAAACCTCAAAAAGTGCCTGGTGGATGAAACTCTACGTGTGCCGATTGAGGAAATCAAGATCGATGAAAAGCTTCATTTGATCGAAGAACCTATCGAGATCATGGACTGAAAGGTCAAACGCTTAAGGCGTAGCAAGATACCGCGTTCGCGTGAGATGGAACTCAAAACGAGGACTAGAATTCACGTGGGAACGGGAAGATCAGATGAAGCTCAAATATCCACATCTATTCGAGGATGACACTCTTAGACCTAACACCAGTTGAATTTCGGGACGAAATTCTCCCAACTGGGGATACTGTGACATCCGTCACCACAAGGTCCGTCATTTAACGTGAATTCCATTAACTATTCTTAGAACAATCATTCCGCACACTTATAAACCATTCATGTGGATATCATACTTGATTTATTTTCTCTTTCAGTGGTGTTATCATTATTTGTATCCGTATCACTTAAAACGCTTACGAATAGCACCGACGACATCATTATCTATAGTATGTTATATAATATAAACATCATTAATAACATCATTTTCAAGATACGAACAACATTAAATACTTCCCTATAATTAATATAACGCGCGTATTTACGTCGTTTTCAACCGAAACAAATTTGGGAGCTCAGGGGCTAAGTGCAGGGACCAAATATGACAATTTGCGAAACTAGGGCTGGGTATAAATATCCCTTACCAGCCCTAGCCTTCATTTTTCACCATCTTCTTCATCTTCTTCTTCTTCACTTTCTCCACCTCCTTGCACCTAGAACCGCCCCGTTTTCTTCGTGATTTCACCGTTTAGACTACTACTACAGCCTAGACAACACGTTTCAAGCAGGTAGACGACCTTGGTCGTCCGTTTTTGCTCGTTTTACTTCTGCGATTTCTAGGGTTTTAGGTGCTTGGGTTCAACCCAAGCACAAGAGGTCGTGGGCGTGCGTGTGTTGCTTTTCTGAGTGTGCATTTTACTTAGATATGTTAGATGAGTGTTTCTGAGGTTCTTGATGTGTGAAACCCATGCACGGAGCAGCCGAAGGCTGCTCAGCACTTCAGCAGTCGCGATCTGCTACACTGGGCGACTGGGTCTGTCATGCGACTGAGCCGTGCGACTGGGCGTGTCATGCGACTGAGTCCATGCGATTGGGTTTGTCATGCGACTGAGTCCAAGCGATTGAGTGAGTCGTGCGACTGAGCCCATACGATTGAGTATTGCCATGCTATTGGGTCAATGCGGATGAATGTGTGCGACTGTGTGTGTCGCACGAATGAAGGTTCAGTCGTACGAATAAAAGTTCAGTCGTACGAATGAAGCTAATTCGTACGAATGAAGGCTGAATCGTGCGAATGAAAGTTGAGTCGTGCGATTGGGTGCTGTGTGGTACGACTGACTGCTTAATCGCACGAATGGGGGTTCAATCGTGCGAATGAAGCTGATTCGCACGATTGAGAGTTGATCGTGCGAATGGAGTGTCCAATCATGCGTCTAGTCCTGTCGTGCAATTGGAGTCATTGTGTGTGAATTCTTCCTGTGTGCGATGTGTGTTGTCAGGTGATGTTAAGGTGACATCGACACGGTTGCCATTGCTAATGACGATCTTTAAGATTAACACTATCGAAATTATCAATGTTATATCAAATCCAATCAACTTAACATTCTGCAATTAGAAACAAACGATTCATAACACAAGTGCTTACTAAGTACTTCTTTAACAACAATAACACTTTTACACAAATATCATCTACAATGGCAGCGTTTCTAGTACTTGGATCTACATAAGATCCATTGTGCGTGCTTGTGTGCAAGTGTTACCCACGACCGAACCGATACGACCTGACCCAACTAAACAATATTGTTAACATCAGACGCATTATTAATGCTTAACATAACTGTCAATAGGTGATTGACCGTTCATACATACAAGTTTGGGAGGTTTCATCATACATACTTACCACTTAACAAGTGAGTTTCGTGGCCCCTTTTTACTCTTATACAACCTTTTAAACATTTATAAAATTGGGGGAAAAGAATGCTCATCCACTTATCTTGTATGAACGACTTATCATGATTCATGACTCTATACTATACGTTACCAACTTGCATGTTACTAGGTGACGTTACACTATTATGTGATCCTACTTGTTGGGTGATACTATGTGGCTGTGTGGTTATTCTGTGTGGTTCTTCTGCGTGGATCTTTCAATACAACCATTAATTCTAGTAATGGGACCTAAGGGTTGGCTTGGTTGTAACTTACACCGTATACGCTGTGTGGATCTTTATATGCTATGTGGATCTTTCAATACAACCATTAATTCTAGTAATGGGACCTAAGGGTTGGTTTGGTTTGGTTGTAACTTACACCGTATACACTGTGTGGATCTTTATACACTGTGTGGATCTTATTTTGCTACATGATACTTACTTTACGGCCATTAATTCCCGCGTGGAACCGACGACGCTTATATATAAATGTAATTGCGGTAATCCATATAATCTTACATGTGCTTTATCTAACTTATTTATTACTTAAAACCTGCAAAGCTCACTTGTAAGGCCCCGTTCCCGGGCACCTCACAATTGGTCATTCATCGCACTGAAAACATAATTTTCATTACATTACATTACATAGAAATTGTTGCAGCGGAAACATTAAAAAAACGTCATCTTTCTTTTGAGAGGATTCCTTAAGTAATCCTGTTTATCCGAATCCTCTACAAACATCGTTTTTGTTTTATAAATGCATGCAACGTAATACATTTGCCCATTACAAAATATCTTTCTATCATATTACATTGCAAAACATTAAACGTAGGAATGCCATCCAACGAACTGAGTAGTAGCCCCGTGCCATCCTCAGCAACATACCTGCCAACTGGAAACACACCAAAGTCAGCGTTGCTGAGTGAGTTCTAGTTTTAATATAAAACATACTGTTGGTACACATGTCCCCAGTTCTAGTCTAGTGATCTTAAATGTAATAGACTTTCATCTTGTAACACATATTTAATGTTGAATCAATGTAATGAAAAACTCTTCAGTGAATGTTTGATTGATTGTTTAATGTCATATCTATTAATATTGTTTGTTGTTACACGCATATATGAACATGTTATATAGGTTATAGAGTTGTTAGACATGTTCTGAATCATTTAAGGTTCAAGAATGTGTTTAACTAAGTAATCTGAGTCAGTCTCACGACTGGACCATGCGAATGGTCCAATCGTACGACTGAACCAGGTGATTGAGTCAATCGCACTACTGAGTCATAAGACTGACTCAGTCGTACGAATGAATCAATCGTATGACTCAGTCACACAACTGTGCCAGTCGCTTGGCTCAGTCATACGAATGAAAGCTGTAATCTATAAATACCACTTAATTCGTGGAAAAACAGGAAACTTCGATAATTGACAACCCTAGCCGTCCCAGATCGCACAGAGCGTCCCTTCCAACTTCACAGAGCGTTTCAGATCATTCCTACTTCATTCTTAACGTTTTCTAATCGTTAGGTTTGATCCGGATAACGTTCTCCCTGATTGGATCGCCAATCAAATAGAATTCCGCGCTATTTGATTCGGTTTCACGTAGAATCAGTTAGTACTCCGTCCGTACACGGTCCTAACAAGTGGTATCAGAGCCTTGGCTCTTGATTCTTCGTGGATTCAATCTTGTTTTTTAAAAAGTCAACGTTTTTAAGCGAAAAGATCCTTTCTTTCTGCTCAAAATCAAGTTTTTACGTGTGCATGTTCTGAAAATTGAGTCTTTTTCGAGTTGCAGCTGACTAGGGTGTCAAAAATTGCGTTTTAGGTCAAGGTGTGTAAAAAAATCTCGATTTCAGCAGTCTCAGTCGCACGATTATCTCAATCGCACGACTGAACTCCAATCGCCCAGTCCAATCGTACGACTGAACTCAATCGCTCATTCAATTGCACGATTGACTCAGTCGGTCTGTCCAGTCGCACAACAGCCTTAATCGCCTGCCCAGTCATACGACTCAGTTCAATCGAACAGTGATTGTCTCAGTCGCCTCTCAGTTGCCCATCTCAGTCGCCTACACAGTTTGTTTTTCAAGTTAAAGACTAAGACAAAATGGACTCAGAGAACTTCATATTCTCAGCAGGAAAGGACTCAAGGATCAAGAACCTTTTGCTACTGGAAAATGAGATTGGGAACCATAATAAAACACCTAAGCTACTATCTATTGATGAATTTCCTCAGTGGAAGCAAAGATTTGAAATTCATCTAAATGGAGTGGACACCAATCTCTGGAACGCTATTGAAACTGGCTACAATATGGCCGTTGGTGCTGATGGAGTACCCCTGACTTTGAGTGGTCTGAGTGATGCACAAAAGGTTGCTTATAATGCAGAGAAGAAAGCTTACGCAATGTTGACCCTGTCAATTCCCAAAGACATCTTCCATCAATATTCAGAACACAAGCAGAGTAAAAAATTATAGGATGCTCTTGAGAAGAGATACGATGGTAATTCAACACTTAAGTCACTAAAGGCAAAAGCGTTAAAGAAAGAATTTGACAACTTCTCTTCTATTAGGAATGAAAGCTTGGATGATATCATCGATCGCTTCTACCATTTAATGAGTGAACTTCACACTCATGGTGTTACAACGTCTAAGGAAGAAAAAGTGACAAGCTTGGCTGATGGGCTACCGGAGAAGTAGGATTTGTTCATTTCCACTCTTCGATATAACTCAGTGCTGGAGACTTTAGATATAAATGATTTCATCCTGAAACTGAGAGAAGAAGAGGTGAGGTACAAGTACAGGACAAAGAAAGGAGCATACACTCAAGATCCATCTCTCTACAACGTTACCCCTACTTTAACTGCTAAATCCTCCAGCGCTACTCTGCAAACTGCTTTTGTGTCCAATGCATCATCTGCAACTGAACAAAGCTCATCGTCCGGTGGTGAGTCACATGTGTCATCAGGGGTTCAACAAAGCTCTACAGTTACTCAATCAACGAAGTTAGCGACAGAAAATCTGGGAAAAGTAACTGTGGAAGTGGCTAAGGATCACATGGACCTACTTGCTGCTGTGGTTCATTCCTATGATGGTTTAGTAGCAGGGAAAATTGGAAATTGTCACCTGGCTGATGAAGACTACGAGCAGGTGGATGAAAATGAACTGGAGAGGATGGACGTAATGTCGGCTCTCGCAAGTTCTGTGCGACGAGCAAAGAAGTTTGTGAAGAAGACAGGACAGAATCTGGTGGCTACCAAAGATACTACTTTTGGATTCGACAAGTCCAAAGTCACCTGTTTCAATTGTGGAGAAAAGGGCCACTTCAAGCGGGAATGTGTTAAACTGAAGATGACCGGCAATGGGAACCCGTTCTCGTCTTTCAAAAAACAAGAGAAAGAGAAAAAGTCAGCCTTAACAAGCAGTGACTCAAAGGCAATGGTAGCTCAAGGTGATGAAGGACAGGACTGGTCCTTCTGATTTTTATCTGATAGTGAAGCCAACATTGCATCTGTTGAAGATCTGAATGAAGACTCAGCGAGTGAGGGGGAGAACTCAGTTGAGAATGATACTGCTGATACGGATGAGACCTTAGATGTTGTAAATCAAATTGTTGAAAATAAGCTGAATGCTGAATCTGAAGCACAACCAAAGTCTCAAAATGCTTTCATGGCCGGAACGTCTACATCGAAAAAGGTAGCATCAAAAGATGAACTTTTTGCTAAACATGCTTGTGTTGAATGTGATAAATTTAGGGAAAGCATTGATCTGAAATTTGCTAGGTTATTAGATCACAATGATAACTTAGTAAATGACTTAAAATTGTACACAGAGGCAAACAGAGTTTTAAAACAAAATGAAAGTAGCTATAAGGAAAAGATTGATGCATTAAAGAAACAGTTAAAAGAAACTGAAGTTGTTGCATTCAACCAAGAAAATGACATTAAGTTCTATTTAAAGACTATTGAAGAAACTAAAAAGGACAAAGCAATTTTACAAGTTGAAAATGAGTCTTTAAAACAAAAACTTCACAGTCTTGCTAGTTCTTCACATATTTTGAAAAACTTGGTTAACGAACGCAACAACGGGGAGGGTTTGGGTTATAAGGTTGTGCCTCCACCACATGAGATTCTTCTGAACACGAAACAACGTCCAATCAATAATAATCCAATAAAGGACCATATGGTGACAACTCCTCTGGTCAGTGATCCGGACACAGCAGTTAAACCTGTTTCTCCGGCTGCTGATCAGACAACATCAACATCAGGCACAACTGGTAAAAACATCATGGAAAACCAGGTGGAAGAGAATGTTCATGCATCTCTTGGGTTGGGTTCAAAATGTGCTATTACACAATCTAAGATTTCCAAAACCCCTCAAACTAAACCGGTTAAGAAATATAACACTTATCTTCAACGACAAGCTAATCATAATGTTAAACAAGTAAAATTTGTCAAGGAAGGTGAAAATCAAAAGACTGAGACCAAAAAATCCTTACCTGAGGTCTACTCCCCACCCCACAAGAGATCTCCTAGTCCTTTCGAAAGGAGATCCTGTTACACTTGTGGTCAAGGAGGTCACATCTCTTCAAATTGTCCTCGCTATCAGACACCTAGGATTAAGATTGAACTGGAAAAAGAAGTTAAACAATTCCCAAAACAGAGATCTAAGACTCCTTTTAGGTCTAACACACCTGCTAGGTTTTATACATCTCCTCAACACCACAGACAACACAGACAAGTCACTGGCAGGTCTGTGATACCTGAGGTGAAACCTGTTTTGGAAACTAAACCAAAGGTTCAAACTGTCAATCAGTCAACTGTTTATCACAAACAATCCTTTCATAAGGATGGTTTATGGAAAGCGAAAACGTCTGATGTGTCTAAAAGCAGTGACAAATTGAAGGTTGAGATACCATCATCTGATAAAGGACAGTGGGTTGAGTTCATAATGTGTGATGCCTCTGGGAAACCCAAGCCAGTCAAGGCTTGGGTCGCCCTCCTTAACTAATTGTTTTCTATTATGTGCAGGTTGTCCGCTATAGTGCGTCTACCAATACATGGATTGTAGATAGCGGAGCTTCCAGGCACATGACGGAAAATAAGTCTCTCCTTTTCAATGTCAAACAAATTAAAGGGGGACACGTTTCCTTTGCTGGTAACAAAGGAGGATACATTACCGCTCAAGGAGAAGTAGGTAATGCAAAGGTAAGATTTGATAAAGTCAGTTTCCTTCAACAATTGGAAAACAATCTGCTTTCAGTGTCTCAGATATGTGACAAGGGCTTCAAAGTAATGTTTGACAATCGCAAGTGTTACATTCTGAAGAAAGAGATGGAGATACCACAGGAGCAGGTATTAATGTCAGCGTCCAGGTACAATGATTTATATGTATTGGATATGTCTAATGCTTCTACTTCTGAGTCTACGGTTCAGTGTTTCTTGTCCAAAGCAATAGAGAAGGAATCCATCTCATGGCACAGAAGAATGGGACACATTAATCACAGGAAGATGAATCATCTGATTCATAACAATTTAGTTGAAGGAGTTACTGTCAAGAACTTCAAACTTCCTGATTTCTATGTCTCATGCAAGAAGGGAAAGCAGACCAGGAAATCTCACAAGACCAAACACGTCAATTCTATAGAGATGCCCCTGGAGTTACTGTACATGGATCTATTCGGTCCTGTAAGCATGAAGAGTATCGCCGGAGACTGGTACTGCTTTGTAGTCACAGATGACTACTCACGCTTCTCCTGGGTGATGTTTCTGAAAGCTAAGTCAGAAACGTGTGAGTCATTCAAGGTGCTCGTCACAACACTGGAGTCCCTCTACAAACTGAAGGTGAGGAAGATTCGTTCAGACAATGGAACGGAGTTTAAGAATCAGTGGATGGATGCCTTCTGCAAAGAGAAGGGAATTGTTCATCAGTTCACCCCGGCATACACACCACAGATGAATGGAGTTGCTGAACGAAAGAATCGGAGCTTGATCGAGACTGCACGGACTATGTTGGCGGATTATGAGCTACCAATACAGTTCTGGAATGAAGTGGTTGCCAATGCTTGCTACACACTTAATCGTGTGCTAGTAATCAAGAGGCATGGGAAGACTTGCTATGAGTTGCTTTAGAAGCGCAAACCAAACCTGGAGTATCTAGAACCTTTTGGAGCTCCATGTACTTTGTTGAAAAAGACTCAGGAGGGCAAGTTTAGCGAGAAAGCCGATCAAGGGATCTTTCTAGGATACAACATACCAGACAAAAGGGTTTATAACAACTCAACAGGTCAGGTAGAAGTGTGGTGCAACATAGATGTACAAAGATACACCACCCCCCAGCTGGAAAAGGTCCATCGTCATTCTTCGATTACGATGGATTTTTCAAATCCTTTAATCTTCCTCAGCTTGATTCAGAAGATGAGATTGCTACTCAGATGATGTATGATGTTCTAAACACACCAAATCTGGATACAAGTAACACACCACCTGCCAGTGGTACTTCAGGATTTTCGACTCCTGCTCAGGACGACAGTGATGAGTCATCAGATGATGAAGAAGCAGCTGAGACTGACAATGAGCATAATGTAAATCAACAAGTTGGCTCATCAGCTGCTGAACAAGCATCGGGAAGTCAGGATACTGACCCTATAGTCACAAATCTGGATTCTGAAGTTGGTGTTCCTACGACACCTGTGACTAGGATCAGTGTGAATCACCCCCCATGTCTATCATTGGGGATATTCAATCCGATGTGCAGACATGAAATTAGATATATTCTGCTGACTATGCTGCAGTCATGGAAAAGGGATACGTCAATGACGGGGCTTTCTCATGTTTTGTTTCACAAATCGAGCCTAAGTACGTCAGTGACGCACTGAAGGATGAGGCCTGGGTCAATGCTATGCAGGAAGAGCTGCTACAGTTCAAGAAACTTGGAGTGTGGACACTCGTTGACAGGCCAAAAGGCGTGAAAGTGATTGGTACCAAATGGGTACTAAAGTGCAAGAAGGACGACCAAGGTGTAGTTATCAGAAACAAAGCACGATTGGTTGTTCAAGGATTCAGACAAGTCGAGGGAGTCGACTACAATGAAGTGTTTGCACCAGTGGCACGAATGGAAGCGATTCGGATATTCCTTGCCTACGCATCTTACATGAAGATCAAAGTTTATCAACTGGATGTTAAGAGTGCATTCCTTCATGGGGAAATCCGTGAGGAAGTATACGTCAGTCAACAATAGGGATTCGAGGATCCTTATCATCGGGACAGAGTCTACAAGTTAGACAAGGCTCTGTATGGGCTACATCAGGCTCCTCGAGCCTAGTATGAGAAGCTCTCCACCCATCTGTTGAAACACGGCTTTCGCAGGGGTTTGATTGACTGTACGTTGTTCATTAAAGAAAAGGATGGTGATTTGCTTATGGTGCAGATCTATGTGGATGACATCATCTTCGGTTCCAGAAACGAAAAGTTGTGCAAAGAGTTCGAATCTGTGATGAAGGCAGAGTTTGAGATGAGTGCCATAGGAGAAATGAAGTTCTTCTTGGGATTACAGGTGGATCAAACACCAACCGGTATTTTCCTACATCAGACAAAGTATGTCGGCGACATTCTGAGTCGGTTTGATATGGAAAACATCACTGTTGCCGGTACCCCTCTCGCCACAAATCATGATGTGGCTCCTGATGAGAATGGGGATTTGGTGGATGCCACTATGTATCGTGGGATGATCGGATCTCTCATGTATCTCACTGCCTCGCGTCCAGATATCATGTATGCTACATGTTTATGCTCTAGATATCAAGCGAAACCCAAAGTAAATCATTTGATTGGGGTGAAGAGGATCTTTCGTTATCTGAAGGGTACTCCAACTCTGGGGTTGTGGTATCCTCATGATGATGACTTTGAGCTAACTGCGTATAGCGATTCAGACTATGGCGGTTGCAAGATGAACTTCAAGTCAACATCAGCAGGGTGTCAGTTCTTTGGAAGGCGGTTAGTCACATGGCAATGCAAGAAGCAGACCTCGGTTGCATTATCAACCTGTGAAGCTGAATATGTTGCTGCTGCAAGTTGCTGCTCTCAGATCATCTGGATCCAACAGTAAATGCGGGACTACGGTTTGCAATTTTCTGACACACCTATATATGTTGATAACTCTGCTGCCATAGCTGAAACTAAAAATCCGGTTCAACACCCTAAAACAAAACACATCGGCATAAAGTATCATTTCATACGCGACTGCTATGAAAAACAATTAATTGATGTGGTTAAAATAAACACGGATTTTCAACGCGCTGACCTCTACACCAAACCATTTGATAAACCTAGATTTTCTATCTGTTAGAGGTCAACGGTGTTAAAAAGAAAAGTGACGTTATCTAAGAAGACACAGACGCGTAGTCCGACACATGTGTAATATTTAATTTTAATTTTTATTTTTATTTTAGTTTATGTCTTTTAATTTCCTTTAGTAGAAAAATCCAAAAACACAAAAAGATTTTCTGTTTTAGAATTTTAGGGGGAGATAAGTTTATAGTTCAGTAAGTGTTTACTTAAAAAAAAGGGGGACGGTTAGTTTAGCTGAAAAGGCAAAGACAACAAAACTGGAATTATGATTCAGCGAAATGGAAAGTGATAGTACACAGGCGTCGCGTTACTTGGAACACCAAAAAGAGTTTCTGTTTGGCAAGGTTAAATTAAATCACAGAAAATTATAAATCAGAGAAGTCTAAGTCTAACAAATTGGGAAAATGATAGTACGTTTGGTTGGTACTGTAACTACCCGGAGAAAGTAGATCTAGGGTGGTGCCAGTGCATTATACGATGTGTCGGTAGATTCAACACAATAGCTCAGTAGACGTCATCGGTGATTTGGCTTAAACTGAAATAATTCAATGAGTTGTGGGTTTTCATGGTATCCCTGGTCTGCACAATCAATCAATTTCCAATAAGGGGTGAGGAGTAAGCAAATGCCACAAATGTGAGCAAAGACCTGAAAAACAGAGCAAAAGATGACAAACGTCACTGAAAAAATGTATAGTATAATATATTGCTCTAAGAAGAAGATAGGTATTGTGCCTCTCTGCTGTGCGGTGGCACTGACCTGAGGATTAGCATAACCTATCCGTTCTAAGAATTCATTGCTTTTTGCGCCTCTCTGCTGTGCGATGGCACTGACCTGAGGCTTAGCATCTCTTTGAAAATTCTTAGAACCAAATCTTCTAATTCCCCAGACCGCTCAAAAATCTCCTGAGGAAGATTGATTACCATATACCTGTGGGACACACAAACACTTGTTGACCTAATTCATCTAATTAATCACTGATGTGTGTCAAAAGTCTGTGTATGGATTTAAGTGGACAAGTATACTGACAATCGTCGTGGCTGCATCACCTGATGCTAAAAATCAATGGTGTGACGTATCATATCAAGCATGATTCCCAGTTAGAACTTAGAAGTCTTAGATGAGTGAAAACTATGATATGTAAATTATGCAAGTGTTTAAATTTAAATACAGATAAAAGGTTCCAAGTAATGGTGTATATGCCTGTCTGATTCTATATGAGTCTGTCCTTGATATGATGTCAATGCTAATAGGCTATTCTAACCTGCCCTAACAAAAATCACAAAAAGATGTTATTGTTCGTAGTTTAAAATTTTCAAGTTATATGTATAGTGTGTCAGTGTCGGACTGTGCGTATTGTTCTCTGTGAACGTCACAAAATGAGCTTAATGTCTATACTAAACAAATTGTTACTAAAAGTTTAAAAGCATCATGTCTGAGATGATCGGGTGGATAAAAGGATCACGTCTGAGGTGATCAGGGTGGATAAATGGATCACGTCTGAGGTGATCGGGTGGATAAATGGATCACGTCTGAGGTGATCAACAGATTTAGTCTAAAAGTGATCATGTCTGAGATGATAAATTGTTCTTAATGTTTTATCTATTGATAAGTGAAACTAAGTGTCAGTTGGTAAAATGGTCAAAATGTCACAAGTATGGCCCAGTCGCACGACTGAATCATCAGTATGAACTAGTCATACGAATGGAGCCTACGAATGAGTACAATTGTACGATTGGACCATGCGAATGAGCCCAATCGCCTGATTGAAAGTGACTGACTATGTCAGACATCCGAATGTATTCTAATCGTACGACTGGAGAAGGACGATTGGGTGAATCGTACGACTCAAGCTCAGTCGTACGACTCAATCATGCGACTAGGCTCAGTCGCATGATTAAGTCTTGCAACTAAGCTCAGTCATACGACTGGAGGTTGCCCTAGTATAAATACTAGTTGAATCGCCCTTAGTCGCTCATTCACCCAAATCGTCCCTTCACTCGTATGATAAGACGAACCTCTGCCAAATTTTCAAAAAACCATATTCACCTTCGATTACTGAGTTCTGACTATTGCTTTCGGTTATACAGGTACTAATCAAGAGGAAACATCGCTCAAACTGAGTTGAATCATCAAGAATCACTCTAATTGTGACCTAACAGTAACCGGAACTTAAAATGACAAATAAATCATCAAAACTGAACTTAATAATCAAATTAATGGTGCAATAGGTTTAGTCGACTGTTTTTGAGTGTAATGAGCCTAAGTTTGACGTTTAACATCAAGTATAGCTCAAAACACGAATTTGAATGGACAAACAGTCGAATGAACGACTGGACACACTGATGAACTTCAATCGTACGACTGAGCTGTCCGATTGGCTCAATCGTACGACTGAGATGGACGAATAACTCAATCGAACGACTGAACCATGCGATTGAGTTCAGGCGCACGACTGAGATACACGTATGAGAAGACATGCGACTAAGTCCAATCGCATGACTCAGTCGTACGAATGAACTCAATCGTACGACTAGATCTCAGTCGCACAGTTCAATCGCACGACTGGAACTCAGTCGTTTGTTCAGTCGCACGATTAAACCAATGTTTAAAGTTCATTGATTGAAATTAGCTATCCTCAACATGTTCTAACGTTTACTTGTTTGTTGTCACAGATGGCGAGCAGATGGCCCATGAGTACTAAGCACAACATCTGTGCTTATCTCGATTTGACATCCCGCAACTCTGCTGAGTTTGCTGGGATTATCACTTTCTTACGACGATCAAGGATTTACCGTTCTATCTCAGCGCCGTGCACTCCCTATCTCTCTATACAGAAGGCTTTCTGGGAGAACGTTGTGGTAGATAGGTCGACTGATCCCCACTCCATCAGGAGCTTGATATTTGGGGAGGCTATCCAGATCATAGAGGAGGATATACGGACGGTCCTTGAGTTCGGGGATGACGCAGACTGCCCTACCCACTTCATCCCCTGACCGTCCGTGGCTGCTTCATGAGAGCCAAGTACTCTGGGGATATCAACACAAGCATGCTCAACAAGAGCAACTTGTGCCCCCAGTTTAAATACTTGGCACACGTACTTCTGCGATGCATCGCATCAAGGAAGGGCGGATTTGATGAGCTTTCAGACCACATGCAAAATACATATGTCGCTCTGGTGCTGAACTATCCTTTTGGTTTCTCTAGGATGATCTTCACATACATGGTGGAGAACATCGAGGCTAAGGGGAAAGAGGGATTTTGCATGTATCCTCGGTTCCTTCAGATGATGATAGACTAGAAACTTCCCCAACTGCCCAAAGCTCAAGATGATGCAGTAGTGTTGGAGATTATGGATGATACAACACTGGGAAGGATGAAGGTCTACCGGGGGAAGCAGGTTAAACCCTCGGTTAGGAGATTGTTTGGGCACCTGGCCCGAGAGGATTACGTGGTGCCAGCTAGGAAAAAGTGGTGTCACAATGATAGTGAGTCAGACACGGAGCCGATAGCAGTTCCGATTGATGACTCTGATGATGATGGCGATGATGGTGGAGATACGGGTCCGTAGACCACTACTACAGCTGCTAATGTTATATCTCCACCATCCCCATGCGAGGGTTTAGAGACGACGGGATTCCATCAGGGCTTTCAGCCTGATGAGGAAGAAGTATCAGACGAAGAGCCTCTCACCCGGAGAGTGGGTAGCAGGGTCGTGGCTGCTGAGCACGGCATTAGGGCGGTTAGTGGACGCCCGGGAGAGTCTGAGGGTTCTACAGCTGACCCTTCATACACCCCAGACACTCCCAGCAGCCTAGGGGAGCATCCGGATCAAAAGGATCCAGACTCAAAAGGATGGCTCAGCCCCACGGGAAGAAGCCCAAGCGCCGAAGGCTGACACTACTCACCACCACCACATCCACTTCCACTACCTCAACCACCCAAACTATCACAGCCACCACTACACCTATTCCACCACCTGTCACCACCATACAACCCACCACTACCATACATCCCACTTCACAACCCACTCATATTCCACCACCAATATTCACCACCGCCACAGCTACCACCACGAGCCACTGAGCCGGTCCATCCTCCTTCCTAACAGGTTCATCCCTCCTCCTATTGGAGTGGATGAACAGGTAGCAGCACTGAACAGAATGGTATTGAAGCTGCTAGCTGCGGATGAGGAGAAGACAGCAAGACTACTTCAGCTTGAGGAGCAAAATGCTTCTCAAGCACATCAGATTGCCCAACTCCAGGAACAAAACGTCCTGTCGACTAAAAAGATTGAGGAGTTGGAGTCTGCGAACAAGAAGATCATGCTAAACCTGAAGGGGTCCCAAGCTGATCATTTGAAGATAAAGGAAGGAGACGATGATGATGGTGATGGTGATGATGATGATGATGAGGATGATGATGACGAGGATGATGATGAAGATGATGATGAGGAGGGTGACGGAGATTCTCATGACAAGGAAGATGATGACGATGAAGGAGATGCAGCTACATCTCCCTCTGATCCTGAGCACGAACAAAGAACCAAAAGGAAACAAGATCAGAGGGCACCTTCATCTGCTCCGTCTACCTCCCAATCTACTGAAGATCCAGCAATGATTCAAGGAAAAGTTCAAGATTAGATGTCTATTTATTATTTAAACTTTGTACTTGAAATCTTGTATCAAATTTTGTGTTATATATATAAAATTAAAAGGTTAAATCAACATCTGTTATGTGCTTAATGTATACTTACTTGTACTGTATTTGGTTGTTTAACAGGTTCAGCTAAACAAGTTGATGAGCACGATATTGTACCCCTTCATCAAATCGAATCAAAATTGACGATGATTCTTGATTTGCAAGGGATCGTACAACGATCTGTCAGTTACACAGCTGAAGAGGGGGAGATAATACATGATTTAACAGATGAACAGATTGCTGAACTGTTTAGTCTGAATCCTGATGAGCTGGTAAAAGATGCTCCAGAGGTCGATGTAGTCAGTGATGAGGAACTACAAGATGTCGACGAGGTGGAGATTGAGGATGTGACTGCTGATCATTATCCCCAGTATACTAACGCCGAAGGCGAAGTACTACCAGATCTGGGGGAACATTTGACAGTAGTATCTTCGATAAGGTTGAGGAGATGACAGCTGCTAAAGCAGCTACAGCAGAAGCTCCTCAAGCAGATGATGTTGATCTAGCATCCAAAAAGGCTGAGTGGGAAGCCTGCCTGGAGGAGATGAAGAAACAGCACGCGCCAAACAAGTCAAATGCCTACACCAAGCTTTACAAGATAAAGAAGCATCAGAAGGTGTCTGGCAAGATTATCAGCTGGGCATACTTTGAGGATCTCAAAGTGTATGCTGTCAAGAGGGAGAAGGGAATAGAGTATTTCAGATTCCCACATGATCTGAAAACTCTCCCTGGATTTGAGCTTAACCGACTAGCCAACTTAAGCCTCCTCTATGCTGTTCCAGGAAAGATATCAGGATGGTTTGAGCAGGCTCTAAAGAAAGAGTATCATACGAGGTGGGTCAATTTTAAACCTCAACAGCCCAGAAGGTTGATTCATAAGACAGAGGTTGACCCCACCTCAGGAAGACCAAAGGTGGTCTTGAGATGGCACCCTCCGCGCACAATGTCGCGTATTCCACTGAGGGAAATGCCACAAGATTTTGCACCCCATTTTAAATGGTGGTATTATGACTGGCGCACTGGTGAGGCCGTCATAGTTTTGGAGAAAGAAGGGAAACTCGAGACAATTAGGGTATTCAACCCTATGTGGCTAACTAACTTGTCTGCTTCAGATGTCTATATCTTGTTCAAGTGGCCACTGTTTTTTGACACGTAGGATATCGTGCAAGCACTGCAGTTCCAACATGTTATACGTATATGCTTGACACTGAATATTCATGCTGGGGTTTCAAGAGAAGAAATAGTGAAGAGATATGAAGAGTTCAAGAAGGAAGACAAAGTTTAAATAGAACTAGGTCCAAGGGGGAGTTTGTTGGTACACATGTCCCCAGTTCTAGTCTAGTGATCTTAAATGTAATAGACTTTCATCTTATAACACATATGTAATGTTGAATCAATGTAATGAAAAACTCTTCAGTGAATGTTTGATTGATTGTTTAATTTCATATCTATTAATATTGTTTGTTGTTACATGCATATATGAACATGTTATATAGGTTATAGAGTTGTTAGACATGTTCTGAATCATTTGAAGAATGTGTTTAACTAAGTAATCTAAGTCAGTCGCACGACTGGACCATGCGAATGGGCCAATCGTACGACTGAACCAGGTGATTGAGTCAATCACACTATTGAGTCATAAGACTGACTCAGTCGTACGAATGAATCAATCATATGACTCAGTCACAAGACTGAGCCAGTCGCTTGGCTCAGTCGTACGAACGAAAGCTGTAATCTATAAATACCACTTAATTCGTGGAAAAACAGGACACTTAGATAATTGACAACCCTCCTCGGTTAGAGCATCGTTTTGACTCGCCACACAACGAATTCTGAGCCCGAACCACCCCTTTTCTCTTCTTTCTCTCTTGTTTCTCTCTTCTCTTCTTTTTGGCTGATTTTGCAAGTGGGGAGAGGGTAAGGGCTGCCCTCTCCCTTAAATACTACAGTTCAGTAGCCCGAGCTCCAGGCGTATGGGCACTCCAGTCGCCTGAGCTCCCTGCGATTGAACACCCTAGTCGTGTGACTTCCATGCGTATGGAGCTCTAGTCGTGCGACTTCCATGCGTATGGAGCTCCAGTCGTGCGACTTCCATGCGTATGGAGCTCCAGTCATGCGACTTCCATGCGTATGGAGCTCCAGTCGCATCAATTCCATGTGTATGGGACTCCAGTCATGCGACTTCTATGCGTATGGAGCTCCAGTCGCATCAATTCCATGCGTATGGGTGATTGAAAGGCAAAACGGCTTCTTTGGAGGCCCAAACCAAATTTATCTTTTTCTTTTTCTTCCGACCTCCCATTCTACTTGTTTGCTACAACGTCGAAACTATGCGTATGTTGACGTTCGATGAACCAATCACAGGCTGAAACTGTTCCTCAGACAACGGGTGACACATCTTTCTTAATTGCATCACGCAATCCTCTAGGGCATCATGTAACCTAGTGAATACGTTAATAGTAATCTCTACATCGAAGGGCTCATCGATGTTCCTTCTCCTAACATGCAACTCACAATAGAAGGTAGTAGGAACGAACTACTACTAGCATCGCATTCAAGGCATAAGTGCACAAAATTAAGTTACCGGAAACGTACCTGACGTCAAGTCGAAGTCCCCTCCAGCCTCCTCCTGCTTCATCGTGTTGGCGCTGCGTTTGCCTCTGTCCTTCTACTCCAGTCTTCTTCACTCCCGAACCTTCCGCCCTTGGCTTCTCACAGTTTTTACTCATATGGCCAATTCCTCCGCAATTGTAGCATCTCACAGTTCCACATTCTCTAGCCACATGACCACGCTTCCCATACTTGTAGCCAGTATTTGGTCCCCTTTTGCATTCTCCCGAATGCTCCATCCCGCAATTTACACACCTATCCGACCGCGCACCAGGTGCGACATGACGGTCATCCCCTGTGCGTGCTTATTATTCATCAGGACACCACTCCGTCCCATTCTCTTCCCCCTCCAATTTCGGTCTCCATCATCTCTCTCGCCGTCTTCAGCCACCACCACCACCGTTCTTTCGTCATACAACCTTCCCGCCAAATCAACCGCCGACCTAAACGTGCTTGATCGGGCAGCGATCTTGTGCCTATGGATATCCGCCGGCAAGCCCTGAATTTACCTCTTAATCATTCGTGAAAGAGGTGTCACCTGATCCGGCACCAGCCGTGCCATTTCGTTGAATTTGGTGGTGTACTGCTGATGAGTCATCATCCCCGCCTCCAACTGCAAGAACTCCCTTTCAACCTTATCCATCTCACGGTGAGGACAGAACTCCTCAATCACTAGCCTTTTCAACTCTGACCATCTCATCCTTCCGATAGCCCGGCTACCCTCAACTTGGACTATGTTGTCCCACCAGCACAAAGCTGAGTCCACGAAAGAGTGGGCGGCAAACTTCACTTTCTGATCCCCTGGCACTCGCTGATATTCAGCACGGCTTCCATTTCTCTCACCCACCGGTGAGCAGCAGCAGCATTGCCATTACCATCAAAATTTGGGGGCTTGCATCGTTGAAATGCCCCGTAGTTACAGCCTCGTGCCGTCTCCGGAACAGGCTCTTCCTCCTCTTCTTCCTCTTCATCATCGAAGAAAACCGTTTCAGTCTCGGGCCGTCTCCTTTCTCCCGAAGGTCTACCCCTTTCCCGTCTCTCCCCATCTCTAACAGCCTTTATCACCTTGGTCACTACAGACAGTAGGATTGTCTGCATGACCTGATGCACCTCCTCGACCACCGCCTCTTTCACTGAGGCCCTCAAGTTAGAACTCTCATCAGCGCCCTCCGGATGAGGGGTCTCAGGTTCCTCATGAACCACCTCCTCAACCCTAGGTCTTCCTCTTGTGACCCGTGGTTCAGCACCACGTCCACCATCACCTCCACCACGCGAAGACTTAGAAGATCTACCACCGGCCATCCTCTATAATACACTGAAAGATTCAAACACCAACGTGGTCATTCAAGGGAATAGCTCAGTTCATGTCAAGTATAGTAAGTCCCTAATTACAGTGATCAGTTGCGATTAGCCACTTACTTTACCCTTCGTACCCCGAGCATTACCTGTCATGACTACATTAGTATCTAAATCTACCAGCAACATATAAACACATAACATGCGTACATAATACCGGTTATCATTAATGAAAATACCTGATGGCACGCAGCTACTCAAATTGGCATCCCTTCCCTTTCTGTCCCATTTTCAGTTTAAGTTAAGGTTTATTTTGAAAATTTACCCATTTCACTTAAACTTTGGCTCTGATACCAACTTGTAAGGCCCCGTTCCCTGGCACCTCACAGTTGGTCATTCATCGCACTGAAAACATAATTTTTATTACATTACATTACATAGAAATAGTTGCAGCGGAAACATTAAAAAACATCATCTTTCTTTTGAGAGGATTCCTTAAGTAATCCCGTTTATCCGAATCCTCTACAAACATCATTTTTGTTTTATAAATGCATGCAACGTAATACATTTGCCCATTACAAAATATCTTTCTATCATATTACATTGCAGAACATTAACGTAGGAATGCCATCCAACGAACTGTGTAGTCGCCCTGTGCCATCCTCAGCAACATACCTGCCAACTGGAAACACATCAAAGTCAGCGTTGCTAAGTGAGTTCTAGTTTTAATATAAAACATACGTTACTTTCATTAAAACTGTTTCTTTTCTTTCTTTCAACATCATGCTATACTTTCATACATGATCACACATCATACGTACATACAGATAATATAATTATTATCTTCATCATTACGTTCGTTAACTTTCCTTCATTCGTCGTACGTCGTTATTTTTCACTTCTTTCTAGATCCGGTCAGACTTTACCCTCTTCGTGGCACTCAGCCACGATTACTGAGGTCGAATGAAAAGCATCTGTATCATTCATTAGTATGTTCATTCATGAACGTTCACTTCATACATATCGCACGTTCACACATTTCATACTTTTATTATCATTCGTTTCTCTTCTAGATCCTGTCAGCCTTTACCCTCTTCATGGCACTCAGCCACGATTACTAAGGTCGAATGACAAAGATCCCGTTCATTCATTATCATACTTATCGCACCTTCGCACCATCATACCCGAAGTACATATCGCACAAATCGCACCAATGGAGTTGTCACTAAGACAAACTCTCCCTCTGTATGAGAACTCTTGGGGTTTAGCCAAAATCGCACGCCATCTCATGGGTTAGCCAAAATCGCACGCTACATAATCCATATGAGGTAGGCCAAAATCGCACGCTACATAGCACACAGTAAATACCACATCACGTATCGGAGCAGTTACCAAAACTGAACTCCCACTGTGTCTAAGTCCCTTTATGAATTCCATCATACATATCGCACAAATCGCACCAACCGAGAGGTCACCAAGACCGACTCCCCCTATGTGTGTGAGGACTCTCGGGGTTTAGCCAGAATCACACGCCATCTCATGGGTTAGCCCAACATCGCACGCTACATAATCCACATGAGGTAGGCCAAAATCGCACGCTACATAGCACACAGTAATACCACATCGCACGTATCGGAGCAGCTACCAAAACTGAACTCTCACTGTGTGTGTGTCCCCTTATGAGTTAGCCAAGATCGCACGCTATAATACACACACAGTTGAGCTGACAACTCCCAATGAGTTGTGGGCCTCCTTTCTTTCTCTTGCAAGCCATCCTTACTCTCATTTATTTGTTCATTCTTGCATTCATTCATTACATTCCTCTTTTATTATCTTTCACTTTACGTTACATAATACTTTTCATTCATTCATAAACAATACACGTAAAGATACGGAAAGATAAACATACATCGAAACAAGGAACATTGACATTTACAAATCATCAGTCATCACCATCTATCATGGAAACATCGTACTTAACATACATACATCATGCATATACATGCAATGCTATTGTCGTCGTGCCCAACATCATTTCTAAGCCTCGACAGTTATCTCACATGGAACTACGAGAGCTATCACATCATTACTTACCCTTGCTCTTTTCCCGAAGGCTAGTAATTGAACTATGTCTCTCCTCATACACAACAGTCCTATTTGAGCGATTGGACACCCTTCAGTCGCATGGCCTTCATGCGACTGTCGCATGGCCTTCATGCGACTGAACATCATGCGACTGAACAAATGCGGATGAACATCTATGCGACTGGACCACAGTCGCATGACCCCCATGCGACTAGATCCCCAGTCGTGCATTTGGACACTATGCAAATGGACCTATGTGACTGAGCTCTCTGTCATGCGAATGAACACCTACGTGACTGAGCATCTATGCGACTGAGCACTCAGTCGTATGACCTGTCAAGCGACTGGACCCCCAGTCGTGCGATTGAGCCTCAGTCGTGCGATTGAACCTCAATCGTGCCTCAGTCGTGCGATTGGTCCTCCAGTCGCCTAGCCCTAACTAGGCGCAGAATGCAGTTCATCACGAACTACAGCCGTGACTTTTGGCCTCCAAACCCTTCCAAACTTTGTTTAAGCCCAGATCAACCCTTCTAAACATTAAGGAAACATCCAACGACATCCCTCAAGCATAACCAAGCCTGAAATCGGGTCCCAAACAAGTCATACACATACACACGCATACCAAACGGGTTTTCACCCAAAATATCCGAAAACAGTTTTTAGATGTGTTCCAGCCCCAAAATCATTCAAAAACGTGTAAAAGAGGGGTCCTAGAACTCACCTTAGTAGCCTCCTCGGTTAGAGCTTCGTTTTGACTCGCCACACAACGAATTCCGAGCCCGAACCACCCCTTTTCTCTTCTTTCTCTCTTCTCTTCTTTTTGGCTGATTTTGCAAGTGTGGGGAGAGGGTAAGGGCTGCCCTCTCCCTTAAATACTACAGTTCAGTCGCTCGAGCTCCAGGCATATGGGCACTCCAGTCGCCTGAGCTCCCTGCGATTGAACACCCCAGTCGTGCGATTTCCATACGTATGGAGCTCCAGTCGTGCGACTTCCATGCGTATGGAGCTCCAGTCGTGCGACTTCCATGCGTATGGAGCTCCAATCGCATGACTTCCATGAGTATGGGACTCCAGTCGCATGACACTCCAAACAGAATTTTCCGGGTGTTACATCACCAACATTATTGTTGAAAATTTTAAGCATATCTTTTCAGGTAACAATGACAACTGAAAATCTAGGTGTGCTGCCTTAGTGGAGACCCTAGGATGCATTTTGACACTGAACATACTTGATGAACAATTATTTTGTACATTGTTGCAGTCCATTAAACAATTAATATTCTTTTGGATACTTGGTTTCCCGGGTTGTGGGAATTACATACAAGAATACAATTTTTGTGATTATGTGAATCGTTTATGTGAATCAATTACAAGTTTCTATTTATGCTTATGGCTATGCAGTCGTGAACATTGACTAAACACGACACAAGTCTCCATTTGTGTCGGGTGTCATCATGACACGCTATGTCATCAATTACATATATGTCGCATCTCTATTGTTAACCATGTGTTATGACGATCCTGTCTCGCTCGCATTCCCCGTGTTTCCGCTCTCATCGGGGTGTGACAATGCCCCCTTTTGTCTTCCATCTTCGCAGATCTAAATGGCGGTGGGATTGGGCATCAGCGACGGTGGTCTCTCCGATGTCTTCCATCTTCGTAGATCTAAGTGGTCAGCGATGGCGGTGGAGTTTCACGAGGGAGGCGGTGACAATGGTATCTACTTTCTGGTGGTTCCAATTTCATGAGGTTCTGGTGTTGGTCGTTGGATGCCGCCGGTGATCCTTGTGGACCGCCTTTGGTGGCGTCCGGTTGTAGTCTGCCAGTGGTCCATGGTTCAGGTAATTGATACTACATTTTTAGTTATGCTCTGTTTGTTCCTTGGCTTCTATTTTGATTTTGCTCTCATAAATAGGTGTTTTCTGCAACACTTTTGGTGCTGATATCTGCTTCCGTCTTTGTCTGTAAGGGTTTCTATTATAAAACCCTAGGTCGAGTTTTTTTGTGGTTATTGTTTCTTACATGAAATTCCAAGTGATTATTTTTTATTGCTCTTACAGGAAAATTTTCAGGATGGAGAGGCTTATGCATATCTCTTAAATGTTCTTGCTCCTGAGCATACCAATCCATCAACATTAGTTGTCAGAGATCCTTTAAGAAGAGCAACATTAGTTCTTGAACATGCTGATAGGATGGGTTGTAAGAGATACGTGACTGCAAAAGACATTGTAGAAGGTTCTCCCAACCTTAACCTTGCTTTTGTGGCTCATATTTTCTAGCACATGTGAGTTTAATGACTTTGTACTAATGTGGTGACAAAGAACCTAAAAGTTGATACTATACGAGATAAACCTTTATAAAGATTTTGTATGTATGGCAAATGGTCACAGGTTGAGCCCTGATGCACTGCTGACCTACTATGGAGTTTATGATAACCATCCAATTTACTTCATTTGGTGTATATATGTCTCCATATGACATACAATTTAACTTTTATGTTATTTTTAAATATTAGTTATCTTTAAACCTACAAGCATGCCTTTGCCGATTTAAATTTATTCATAAGTCGCAATATCAATTAAAAGCAAGAAAATTGTATGTTGGTTCAATGGTTTCGATTTTATAACTTATATAAGCTTCATTGCTAAAATCTAGAAAAAATGTTAAGTTAATGCTTATATTTGTATAGTTGCAATAGTTATTTGTAATATTTTACATACTTTATTTGATCTAAATTATAATCTCACTTGCACAAGGAACGTTAAAGTGGATAGTTATAAACTCAATATCATAACTGAAGCATTTTGCTATTGGAACTTTGATTTGTAAATGTTTACTAATCAATTGTATGAAATATATGAAGCTGCAGGCCCTCAACCAACACATGTTTAGTTTTGATCTCTTTATTATTTTATGGTCAATAGAGTGTACATCTACATGCTTTATTCTTGTTCCATTATTATAGATTTGACGTTTTTTTCTAAATCGACTTTGTTGATACATTTAAATGTTGATAATAATGTTCTCGATTTACGTCATATTATTTCAGAATGATAGGGCACTCACTCATAAATATATGAAGAACCGACTGTGAATGCTCTTAGCTTAGCATTGTGAAATATGTCGATGTCATCGCCGCCGCATCGCGCGAGTCCTTACTAGTATATATATATATATATATGTATATGTATATATATATATAATATATATATATACATATATATATATGTATATCTATCTATCTATCTATCTATATATATATACATATATATATATGTATATATACATATATATATACATACATATATATATATGTACGTGTGTGTGTGTATATATATATGTATATATATGTATATACATATATATCTATATATATCTATATATGGGAGAGCAAATATTATTTTTTGTTTAACTTCCTCATATATATAGGGTAGTTTTGTGTCTTTTTGCTTTGCCATATTCCTAGAGCTATTGGTCTTAGTGTGGTATCTAAGTATTAGAACATATCTATACTATCTTTTTTACTTGTTTTCCACATTCTTATTACTATTTGTTCCTATATTAATACTTCATCAATCCATAAGTGGGGTTTTGTTGTTCTAATAGTAAGATACTACCACTATATATTTGTCCTATGAGTAATCTGTTACCTCTTCCTTTTATTGTTGCTTCTTGATTATAATTTGCAGACAGTGTTGCCCATGGTTCTCTACCTAGGGTTTCATGTGATATTACTTCACCTGTATCCCTACTCCATTCTGCTCTTGTCCTAACATTTCTATTTCTCATTTGTTCATCTTCATCCATAAAGACTTGCTCTTGTTTATAAAATTATGATAACATGGTTTTTCCTTGTAATATATTTTCTACTAGTGGCAAATTGTAGTATTCTATCAATTTATTATAACTTTGTTCATATGTAAATGCTAATTCTGTTATACATTCTATAATCATATTATCTACTTCTTGTATATTTAGTTCTGTAAATTTTCCATTTATAATTTGTTTAATTGTTTTATCTATTTCTTCTATTTTCAATCCTGTTATTTCTTCATCTTCATCGTCTAATAAGGTGTAATTCATATGTTCTTGTTCAAATTGTAGGAATTCGGGATTTATTTCGATTTCTTCATTTTCTGTATCGTATATCGGTTGTACCTCATCATTATTTTCAAGTAATTCTATGTTGGACCAAAAGAACCAATGAGCCTGATCAGAAAAACCTTTTAAGTCCCACAGACATCATAACAACTGAAGAAGACTACATCAGCTGGAGACAAAAGCTGAAGACAAAGTCTGAAGATAGAGTCTGAAGACAAAGTCTGAAGATAAAGTCTAAAGACAAAAGCTGAAGATAAAGTCTGAAGACAGAGTCTGAAGACAAAGTCCGAAGATAAAGTCTGAAGACAAAAGCTGAAGACAAAGTCTGAAGACAGAGTTTGAAGACAAAGTCTGAAAAATAAGCATTCAGAGGTTGTCACAACAGCTGAAGAAGTTCTCTTCCGTAGTTGTGATGGTTTCCTTTCAGTAGTTGTTTTTATTTTTCAGTAGATTGTAATCAGTAGTTCAGTAGATTGTTATCAGTAGTTGTAGTATTAGTTAAACACTTAAGCGTTTATTGTTAGAAGATATCCTCAGCTGTTGTGGACATCTTCAGTATTTTTAGTTACTTTCAGATGTTTGTGTAATCGGTTAGATGTCACTATCAGGTGACATCTGCTGACGTCATCTTTTCCTATAAAAGGGAAGTTGACCTAATTGTAATCTTGTCGAAGCATATGAATGAATTAAAACATTCTCTTTTGCAGAAAACTTTCTCTCTCTACAACCATTACTGTTTGATTGAATATTCATTTTGTTCTTGCTTAAATTTCATCTAATTCTAACACTATTCCGCTGCAAATCACTACCTAATTGATCAAACTTGATCTGAGATCCTTTCAAATTGTATCAGAGCTGGTTAATCATTGATCGATTTAACAATTGATCATTGAAACTGCTCTTTTGATATCTAAGTTTGATTTAATTAGCAAATTTGCAAGAATTGGTTATAGAGTTTGAGTTTCTGTTACTTTCGGTGAATTAATTTTAACTTCTACGTGTTTTAAACAGAGTTGTTGAGCTTTTGAGCTAGATTTGTTAAAATTACATTGAATTTGTTTGAATCTGTGAAAATGGCTACACCAACTAATGATCCTCACAATACTGGCTCCTCAACAAAGCTCCGATGCTTGTTAGGAGTGAGTATAACATATGGCAACGACATATGCTCCATCACCTGTCTATCAATAGCACAGGATGTTGGAAATCTGTGGTGCATGGACCATACAAGCCTATGGTGAGTCTTCCGGAAAAGAATGAGATGGTTCCAAAGAAACCAGAGTTGTATTCGGATGAAGATTTAAAACTGTTTGAAATTGATGCTAAAGCACATGGAATTCTGGCCATGGCACTGCCAAATAAAATCTATTCAGGGCTTATGCATCATGAAACTGCACATGACCTCTGGGTTACTCTGAAGGAACAATTTGGAGGAACTGATGAGGTTTTGGCAAACACTAGAGAGATCCTTGCCCAGCAATATGAGACATTCTCTCATAGAAAGGGTGAGTCTCTGACCCAGCAGTTTGAACGATTTTCCTGTTTGATATCAGAGTTGAAAATGGTTTAACAGGAATATTCAAATAGCCAGATGAACAAAAGATTCCTCAGATCCCTGTCTGAGAGATGGGACACATATACTATTGTCCTACGCTCCAGTACAAATCTGGACACTCTATCTCTCACCCAACTTCATGGGAAACTATTAACATTTGAACGAGAGAGAGAACAGAAAAGGAAACTGTCTTCATCTGGGAAGCTCACTGATGACTTTGTACCAGGAAACACTGCACTGGTCGGTCAGGAGTCAGAGTATGCTGCATCAGAAGGTTCCTATGATGAGCATATAGATTTTTCTACAAACAGTGGAGAACATGCTTTTGTTAGTGTTGATAGTAATTCAGGTGGTAGCAGTGATAATTTGTGCTTTTTAATGGATGATTTGAAAGGAATTCCAGATGATGATCTAGAAGAGATGGATATTTTGAGTCAAATGGCAATGATCAATATCAGATCTCAAAAGTTTTACAAAAGGACTGGTCGGAAATTCCCAGGTCTCTCTAGAAAAACCAAGGTTGGTTTTGATAAGAGCAAGTTGAGGTGTCACAAGTGCCATAGACTTGGACACTTTGCAAGAGAGTGTAGATCATCTGGATCTAACTCATCTGCACCCTTTGTGACCTTCCCAAGCAATAGCTCACAAAACAAAGGGCAACATTCCACCAGTTCTAGTCATCCTTCATAAGCTCATTCGTCTCCTGCATATTTTGTCCCTCAAGGTCCTATGCCATATCCTTACCCCTGTTTTTACATGCCTTGGTCTAGTCAGGTTCAAGTACCCACAGTTCAACAACCACCTGCCCTACCTGAGCCTCAACTATCTCAATCAAATCAACAATCTCAATCTCAACCACAACAAAGCTTTTTCACCCCTAGAGTTGTTGACTGGAGCAGTCTACCAGATGATCTTTCTGGTTATCATGAACAACTGTTTCCTGGTGCTGGTCAACATGGTGGTGAAAACCCTTTTGGAAATCTTGCTCTTATGGCCCTGGAGTCTACTGATGGTTCATGCTCAAATGCTTCAACATCACAGGTATCACAGGTATCTTCAGAGGCTAAGGCAAGTTGTGTTCTGAGTCATGCATAGCTACATTTGCCTCAATTAGAGAAACAAATGTAGCTTTAATCAATAAAAATCTTGAGCTAGAGAAAGTGATTTCCAAAAGAAAAGCTGAGTTTGAGTCTGTTTTAAATGAAAAAGATGATGAGATTTACAAATTAAAATGCCAAATCACTGATGAAAAGGCAAAGGTAGAGGTCATCTTAGATAAACACAAGGACCTCAAACAAACACTTGCAGCTACCCAGGTAGAGTGTGAACGCTGGGTAATATCATGCAAAGGGTTTGAAATTATTCTTAACAAACAAACAGCTTCAAATGTGAAGTTTGGGATTGGTTATAATCACACTGCTTCTCCTACAGATTTTACTCCCAAGTTAGAAGTAGAATCTGAAGGAGAAAGCAATTACCAATCCACATCATCATGTGTCTCACCCTCTGATAATGAACCAAAATCAGAGGACGAAGTCAGTATTAGCACCTCAGAAAATCAATCAGCTGATATAGAAACATATTCTTATACCGTTGGATGTACAAATGTCATCCAGGGAGAAACAGCTGAGGGTGTTGATTTGACCGAGATAAATGAAGGTGAAAAAGTTTTTCAGAAAATTAATCTAAAACTTGTAGAATCAGGTGTTGTCTCACAAAGTACTTAAAGTACTGAAGGGCAAGTCACAACACCTGAAGAACAAACCAAAACCACTGAAAACAAAAAGGGTTTGAAAACTACTGAAGAGTCTATCAGGAAGTCCAAAAGTACTGATAGAAAACTTCTGAAGAACAAATCTTCAGTAGTTAAGAATCCATCAGTACTTAACATAAGTACTGAAAGGGAGAAAGTGCTGAAGAACAAACCTTCAGTAGTTTCATCTTCTTCAGTAGTTGATCAACTGAATATGAAGAAAAAGCCATGTGAAATATGTGGCTTATTCAATCATCTCACTGATGACTGCTGGTACAGAAAGGGTTCCAAATTCAACAAAGATAAGAACACCAAAAAGAAAATTAATAAAATAAAAAATGAATTTGAAACCAAGTTTGTACCAGAGGCATCTCAACCTAAAAACCTAAATTCCTTAAAGAAATCCAAAAAGAAGGAATGGGTTTATCAGGAAACAGCTGAAGGTGTTCAATGGATTCCTCATGGAATACCAAAACACCAGACTAAGTCTGTCTTCCAAAAGTGAGAAAATGGTGAAACACAGGAACCAATCAAAAACAAGAACTGATGTGTCTGATGAACTAGAGGCTTTAGCAAACAATCAGACACAACTTGTTATGATGGTTCAACATCTGTTAGGGAGAGTCAACCAAATAGATGTACCTATGATTAAACCACAGAAAAGGAAAACCAAGCCAAAATTAAAGGAATCCTTTTCCACACCATCTTCACCTCCATAGGATGTTAATCATGTCAAACCAGTTAGTGTAAAATCTGTTGATGAGAACAGACCCAAAACCAAAATGGTTTGGGTCTCAAAAACTAACTAGTTTCTTTTGACAAATGCAGGGTTCTTCAGCATGCCAAAGAAGCATCTGGTATGTGGATAGTGGAGGATCCATGCATATGACTGGGAGCAGCTCTCTTCTTAATGACTACTCTCAAGGAAAGAAGGGATTTGTTTCATTTGGTAATGATGCTAAAGGTTACATCATCGGTAAAGGCTTTGTTTCCAATGGTGAAATAAGGTTTGATGTTGTCAACCATGTGGAGAATCTCAAGTACAATCTCTTGAGTGTCAGTCAGATGTGTGATAAAGGTCATGTTGCCCTTTTTACCAGTCAGAACTGTAGGATTCTGTCTTCCAAAGTTCTAAGTTTAATTGACAAGCTACTGGATGAACATACTCTCCTGAAAGCCAACAGGACAGGAAGAGTATATGCCTTAGATTTATCAAAGAAAATGGATTAAAAAGCCATCCTTGCCTGTTCTCCAAGGCCTCTCCTCAGGAATCTAAACTATGGCACAGAAGGCTTGGTCATGTGAATCTTAAAAACATGAACCAGCTAATCAATCATGGTTTTGGTGAGAGGATTGCCAATGAAGGAGTTCAAATAGGATGATAACTGCTCTGCCTGTTTAAAAGGGAAGCAACATAAGGTATCCTTTCCTTCAATAGAAGAGCCAAAGTCTACTGTCTGCTTGCAATTACTGCATATGAATCTTTTTGGTCCAGTAAGAGTGATGAGTATGGCAATGAAGAAATACTGTCTGGTAATTGTGGATGATTACTCCAGATTTATATGGACTTTCTTCTTGCATTCAAAAGATGAAGCTGCAAAAGCCATAATATACTTTGTGTTGTATGTGGAAAAACAGTACTCCCTTCCAGTCAAGTGTGTGAGGAGTGATAATGGCACAAAATTTAGAAACCACACACTTGATGAATTCTACTTGTCTAAGGGAATCAAGAGGCAGTATAGCATTCCAAGAACTCCTAAACAAAATGGAGTGGTGGAAAGAAAGAACAGGACACTTATTGAAGCCGCCAGGTCAATGTTGACTGATTCTGGTTTGCCACTGACCTTTTGGGTAGAAGCTGTCAACACAGCATGCTATGTGCAAAATAGAGTCTTAGTAAATCAGAGGCTGATGAAGACTCCTTATGAAGTGTTACATCATTTAGCTTCTCTGATTTCATTTTTAGAGCATTTGGGTGTCCCTGTTACATTCTCAACATAAAGAATCCACTTCAGAGGTTTGAATCAAAGGTGGATGTAGGGTACTTTGTTGGGTACTCATCCACTTGCAAGGCATACAGAGTTTTTAACTGCAGAACAAAGATAATTGAAGAGACCTTGCATGTGAAGTTTAATGAATCTCCAAAGTACAAAATCCCACAAAACCCTATGGAGCTATTTGATTTGGACATATTGCAATATGTTCCTTATCAATCTCCAGCTGTTGCAGTTCCTGAAAATCCATCACCTCCTGCAAACAGTTATTCATCTGGTGGTACTGATGATGATGATGCTGACAGTACTCACCTTTTCAAGTTTAGTGATCAACTGCCTGAGTTATCTAAACCTGATATTCCTGTAGCTTCAGCAGCTCTATCCATAACAAATGCTGATGAGATCTCTGCATCATCTACTTCGTTTGAATTGCCATCTCCTTTATGGTTTCAAGAGCCTGAATCAACATCTGTTGCTGCTGAATCTCCTGCAAACACTTGCACAGATCTTATAGTATATCAAGAGCTGAAGAATCACTCAATGTCTCAAATCATTGGTGATATCAATGCTGGAGTTTCAACCAGAAGTCAATTGTCCAATTTCTGCTTCTATGCTCTCTTCATCGGTCAGCAAGAGCCAAAGAACTATCATGTTGTATTAAGAGACAATGGATGGGTTGAAGCCATGCAACTTGAACTTCTTCAGTTTAAAAAGCAGCAAGTGTGGGAGCTGGTTCCTCTACCCCAAGATAAGTGTGCAATAGGCACTAAATGGGTGTTTAGGAATAAAACTGATGAAAAAGGTGAAATTGTCAAGAACAAGGCCAGACTGGTTGTACAGGGGTTCTCATAAGAAAAAGGTATTGATTATGATGAAACCTTTGCCCCTGTAGCCAGACTGGAGGCAATCAGATTGTTCTTAGCTTATGCTGCTTTCCATAATCTCAAAGTTTTTCAAATGGATGTCAAAAGTGCATTCTTATATGGTAAAATAAAGAAGAGGTTTATGTGTGTCAACCACCAGGCTTTGAGGATAATAAACATCCAGATTGGGTGTATAAGCTTGATAAGGCTCTGTATGGGTTAAAACAAGCTCCTAGAGCCTGGTATGAAACACTGTCTAATTTTCTTCTTCAAAATAATTTCACTAGAGACTCCATAGATAAAACTTTGTTCATCAAGAAAGTAGGACAGCATAAGCTACTTGTTTAAATTTATGTAGATGACATCATTTTTGCATCCTCTGATCCACAGTTGTGTGATGCATTTACAAAATTAATGCAACAAAAGTTTGAAATGAGTGCCATGGGAGAATTACAGTTATTTCTGGGTTTGCAAATCAAACAAAGAGCTTATGGAACTTTCATTCATCAGTCAAAATATACAAAGGATCTTCTGAAAAAGTTTGATTTACAAAACTGTAAGCCCTGTTCTACTCCCATGAGCACCACCACACAACTGGATGCTGATCAGAAAGGTAAAGCGGTTGATGAAACCCTTTACAGATGTATGATTGGTTCCTTGATATACCTTACAGCTTCTAGACCAGACATTATGTTTGCAAACTTCAATTGTTACATCAACTGCTGAAGCAGAGTACATTGCTGCTGCAAGTTGTACATCTCAGGTACTCTGGCTTCAAAATCAATTACTGGATTATGGCATTACAGAGACTAAGACTCCATTACTGATGGACAGTGCTTCATCTCTTTGTATTGTTAAGAATCCAGTCCAGCATTCTAAGACCAAACACATTGAGATCAAACATCATTTTATCAGGGATTGTTATGAGAAAGGTCTGATTGATCCAAAGTTTGTTCCTAGTGCTAATGAGCTTGCAGATACCAAGCCTTTGGACAATGCAACTTTTCAAAATCTTGTGCTAAGGCTTGGTATGCTGCAGCTAGAATAAATTGACTAATACTGATACTCTCAGATCATAAGTACTGATGAGCATTAGTATGCAAAAGTCAAAAATAAGTACTGATGAGTTATTTTGTCTTCAATAGTTTTTAACTACTGAAGTACTAAAAAGACTGAAGACTAAATTACTTAAAAGTACTGAAGTACATTATTTGTTTAAAATAACTGATGTAGTTACAACTACTGATGTAGTTATAATTACTGATGCCTATTTCTAACAGATAAGTATTGAAGAACAAATTTGTCCAAAAGTACTGATGTGTAATCTTGAGCATAAGTACTGAAGACAAAATTTGTTCACAAGTTCTGAAGAATAATTTGTTTTAAAAGTTTTGATGCATGACTATTCAAAAGAACTGATGACCAATGAAACGTCTAAAATCAGACAAAGTCTGATGAGTAATTGTTGAGGTCAGAATGAAACAATCGAAACCTGTGAATTGACAACAACAACTGATGAGTAATTTTACTCTTCAGCTATTCCAAACAACTGTTGTTTCATTTCAAAACAACTGAAGCCAAAACTAAGTCTTTAGTAGTTTCAAACTACTGATGACTAAAACCAAGTCTTCAGTCGTTTACAACATCTGAAGGTTAAAACCATTTCTTCAGTCATTTCAAACAACTGATGACTTACACCAAAACCTTCAGTTGTTTTCCATCAGCCGTTTTATAACCTATAAATACCAAACCCTAACTTCAGAACTTTTCTTTCTCATTAAAATTCTCAGAACTTCCCTCCTGCATTAACGGCGACCATGCAACTCAAACCTCGCCATAACTGTGTAGCTTACCTCACCAAATCGACCTTCTGGAACAAGTTTGATGATGCCATCGATCTGATAGTTGAATCTCAATACCACACAGCCTTTCTTTTGAACCCAACCATATACATAGAAACCCTACAACAATTCTGGACAAACGTAACACTCACAACTGGTAAGAATGATGGCGAGATCGCTCTCCAGTCGTTTATCAATCAGAAGAAGGTGGTCGTACTGATATTATTCGGCGAATCCTAAATCTGAATGATGCCAACTTCATCACCGAATATCCTAAAGGTACAACCAATTTATCCTTCACCAACAATGGGTACAAAGGCGACCTAAGTGCTACCACAATTTTGAAAAAGCACTTCCATGACCCTGAACGCCTAATCTTCCACATGGTTAACGTCTGCCTTGCCCCCAAGACCTCCTCATGGGATCAAATGTCTTCAAGATGGCAGCAAGTATTGTATTCAATCCTTGAAATCCAAAACTTAAATTTTTCTAAAATTATATTTTTGGAATTAAAAGATCTGGCCTTGAAACCTGTGGCTAACAGATGGATATTATATCCAAGGTTTCTTATGGCCATTATTGAAAACCAATTAAAAACTGAAGGCCTTGTTGGCCTAGGAGTCCCTATTGTGGCAGTTCTGCCTAAAGTATACTCCAGGCACAACTCGAACACACAACTCAAAGAGGCTGCCAAGCTGCTAAAACCCAAGCAGCGGGAACCCACAGCCTCATCCTCCAGATCCAAAGTCCCCTCCAAGCCAAAATCTAAAAAGCCTAAAAAGGCTACTCAGGGAGTTGAGTCCCTTGAGGATGCCCCTGTAGCACCAAGGCAGGAAGAAATTGCTGGTAGTAATCCACCAGCAGTTACACAGACTCGACCAACCAGCACCGCTCATGTGTCCTCTCAACAGGATCTTGAAGCAACCATGTCTGGGGATGCCACATGACTGGAACCTCTCTCATTTGAGAAGGTTGCTATTAAAGAGCACCACTCACCCCAAGTGCAATCTGCTTCACACCTATCTCCTACTGAAACCACCCCACAAAGCCCAACTTATATCATTGCAAAAGTGCTGAGTCAGTTAAAACTCCAACCCTCCCCAGAACCTATTACAACAGGGAAAACCTCAACAGTTGAGGGGGAGGAGTATAGTGTTGCTGATAACCCACAGCACAGGGATTACACAGTTCAATCTCCCCGTGTGGAGGAGGAGATCAGAACTTCTGGTGAGGTTGCCACTTCTCCTGCTTCAGCACATGAACAGGCTGAAGTTGGTAAAATTTCTAAGTCCTCACCAGAGGCAACTGCCAATGAAGGGCATAATCTTAAGGCAGGAAGTCCCCAGTACTAAGACAAAGGGGCACATGTGAACACTGATCTACACTCAGCACATGTTTATCCTGATGTAATTAGGAGGTCAGATGATTCAGCACCCACTGATGATGACCTGGGCTTTTTCTATGATGTTCTAGCCCATAACACCATTCTTGAGGCTGAGGTAAGCAGACTACAAGAACTGCTTGCCAAAATGTCTCAAGAATCAAGTCCATCTGCCCAAATTCACCCACAGATGGCGCCTTCTTCTGAAGGTCTCCCATATACTCAGCCACTCACAACAACTAAGCCACTAGCCTCTGATTCTGGCACCATTTCTCAGGGACAGAACCCTTCTGAGCAAATGTTTGCTGTATTTACATCTTCCCTGCCTCTCCTCACTCCCATCATCACTAATATTGTCCATCAAGCTCTTGATGAAAGGCTTTCCTCCAATATACAAACCTTAGTTGATGATACAGTCATTAAAAGACTTTCTAACATTCAAACCCCTGAACCCAATGCAACCAAAAAGGGGCAGTCTAAGTTAGTGAAAGTAGACAAGAGGAAGAGAGTTGAAGAGGAAAAGGAGAAAGAAAAGGAGAAGGAGAAAGAAAAGGAGAAGGAGAATGAAAAAAATTTCCATGTTACTTACAAGAAAAGGAAAGGTGATGAAAAGACTCCTCTTGAGAAGAAGTTAGAAGAACTGATCAAAGAGAATGATGAGCAACATAGCAGATCAATGGATAAATTATCGATCAGCTCTTCAGACAAGGATTTGACACTGCCAAACTTGACACTGAGATCAGAAAGCTGGAAACACAAGAGATTGAGCACAGATGGGCCAGCTATAGTGAGAAAGAAAATGAAAGGTTGGAAGCTATGGTCAGATTTATATCGAAGTATTTGGGGCGGACAATCCTCGAAGTGAAATCATGGACCAGGGACAGTATTTTGGAGATAACCAACAAAATCTGTTTGTCTGAAGTATTTACCAAAGGATTGATCATAGAAGCCCTTGATGAAGCTGGTGCTAGGAAAAGGACTGATCTGGCAAAGTGCTCCAAAGCCACACTTGCAACCAAAATGCTAGAGCAGACTGTACAATCTCCCACACCAGAACAACCAAAATCACAACCCACAAAACCAACTCCTTTACCCAAGAAACCAATACAAAAATCTACCGATGATGCACCCAAGAGGAAGAGAAGGGTGTTGAGGCTCCAAGAAGAAGAAGATGATGAGGAAGATAGGCTGCCCATTTCAACTGTTGTTAAAACAAAAGGGAAGATGCCTGATGCATTAAAGATAATTTCCAAGAGTCAACCAACAATGATCACACCTGCCATCCAGATGCAAACTGTAAAAGTAAAGCTTGAAGAAGAAGAAAAGCACAAACAACATGATGAGCAGCTGTTGAACATGGTTGATAAAGAGTTTCCTCAGCTACATCAATACAAACTATGAGGAAACATGCTCAGAGATTATATGCTCTCAGATTTACATTTCAATATCAGAAAGAGCGAGTTAGAATTTGGCCTGATCCCAGGGTGAGTGATAGAATTCACAAGAAGAACATCCCAAGAAGATACAATGGCCAAGTAAAGAAGACTGTAGATGCAGTAATAATGCTTGCCACTGTAGTGTCGCCCTGGGAAATCCTAGAAGACTTTAGAAGAGCCTACAAGTCTAATCTTACCCCACAGACACTACTGGAAAACAAAATGGTGAAAAAGGGGTTGATCTATAAGAGGCTTAAAGAAGTCAGAAGCAATGAGCTCCAGTTGTTACTTGAAGGTAATCATCCTGATGAGTTCGCTTACAGAGAAATAACAACTGTGGAGCTGAAGAATGGGAAACAGGTTAAGTACCTATCTGAGTACTATGGGCCAGAGTTCTTCATTGAAGGAGAAGCTGAAGAACTCACCCTGGAAGAACAGATTGTCTTCCTTGAGGCCTATGTTTGAGAGTCTTACAGACTCATTATAGGGAAGCAGGTTTCATGGATGGGGCAACAACTCTGTGTCCAATTCCCTAAGACAGAGTTCCCATCCATCCCTTGCCAATCAAATCTTCTGAAACCTCTTCCCAGGCCTGTGCTTAATTTGGTCACTTCTTAGCTGATCCAGAAGAAAAAGACAATATTGTTGCCTAATAGTGGGACTCCAATAAACTTAAAGGTTTTGGCTGCATTGGTTCAGGGGGAGTTTGTTGGACCAAAAGAACTAATGAGCCAGATCAGAAAAACCTTTAAGTCCCACAGACATTATAACAACTGAAGAAGACTACATCAGATGAAGACAAAAGCTAAAGACAAAGTCTAAAGACAGAGTCTGAAGACAAAGTCTGAAGATAAAGTCTAAAGATAAAAGCTGAAGACAAAGTCTGACGACAGAGTCTGAAGACAAAGTTTGAAGATAAAGTCTGAAGACAAAAGCTGAAGACAAAGTCTGAAGACAGAGTTTAAAGACAAAGTCTGAAGACCAAGTATTCAGAGGTTGTCACAACAACTAAAGAAGTTCTCTTCAGTAGTTGTGATGGTTTCCTTTCAGTAGTTGTTTTTATATTTTCAGTAGATTGTAATCAGTAGTTCAGTAGATTGTTTTCAGTAGTTGTACTATTGGTTAAACACTTAAGCGTTTATTGTAAGAAGATGTCCTCAGCTGTTGTGGACATTTTCAGTAGTTTTAGTTATTTTTAGCTGTTTGTGTAATCGGTTAGATGTCACTATCAGGTGACATCTACTGACGTCATCTTTTCCTATAAAAGGGAAGTTGACCTAATTGTAATCTTGCCGAAGCATATGAATGAATGAAAACATTCTCTTTTGCAGAAAACTTTCTCTCTCTATAATTGTTACTGTTTGATTGAATATTCATCTTGTTCTTGCTTAAATTTCATCTAATTCTAACACTATTCCACTGCAAATCACAACCTAAGTGATCAAACTAGATCTGAGATCCTTTCATTCTATATTCATAAAATTATATCTTGTATTTTCTTTAGTCATTTCCTCATTTATAGTTCTTTGTAATCTGTGAATCTTAAACTTTGTTTTCCATTTAATCCTTCGTATATAAAACTTTTCTTTAGGATTAATACTGTATTTTTATTTTCTTTTAAATCATTTATATCTCATTCTAATCTTGTTAGTTGTTCAAGATCGATTTTGATTGGATCTATCACCTGTATTGTTTTGATGCTACTGTTTTTACAATTCCCTCTATATTTACTTTATATTTCATAAATGATTTATTACTAGTTTTTCCTAAATCCCTATGCTGACAACTATGTTATTCCTTTCGTAGTCTTCATATCATTTTGTTTGTAAGGTTATTTTTATATTCTGTAAATCTCTTATATTTTTTAATATTCCCAGTGTACAGTAAAATAATATTGTATTTTGACTTAGATCAACTTCTATTCCTGAAATTATTTTTTTTTCATTTCTGTTTTCTAATTTTTGTCTAATATTAGGGCTAATAATTTAGTTCCCAGATTTTTTTCATCCTAAAGCTTTACTTTTATCACTATTATTCCTATATGTACAAAGTGTTTATTAGAATGTTTATTTTTTGTATAGTTTCTAATGATAACAAATCTATAGTAACTGATTTTTCTACTACCCTAAGGCTTTTTTCTCTATTGCTTCTTATTAATGTTGTATTTATATTGAATATTCCAGTTTGATATAGTATTCTGGATTAAGTATGTCTAATTAATGTTGATTATATAGATTTATATTTTTAAAACAAACAAACAAACAAACAAACCCAGTATATCCCACTCAAGAGCAGGGTCTGGGAGGGGTAGGTGGTGGCAAGTCTTTCCTCTATCCAGATAGGTAGAGAGACCGCTTCCAAAGAGACCCCTGGCTCGATACAAAAGCTATATCGCTCGCGATTTAACATATAATCAAATAATCACATAATCAATCATATAATCAAAAGTACGATTTATGATATATGGTATATGGTACAGCATACATCATACAACAAGCATTTAAAGCATTAAGATATCACCAAAAGGAAGTATAACAGATTTATATTTTTATGAACATCTATTTATTCTTCTAATTGTATAGTATATCAGGACTATTAGATCCTGACCCTTTTCTTATTATTATGTTTAAAAACAAATGAGATGTTATTGTATCATGTATACTACTTGTTGAATTTCTAGCTTCTTGCATTGTTCTATTACTTAGGTGGTGTTTGTTTTTCTGAAAAAGAGCTTCTAAAGCTCTTTTGTCTGCGCCAAAAGAGGCGGGCAAACGTTTATGGTCTGCAGAGTGTTTGTTTTTCTGAAGACATTTCATTAAAAAAGGTCTGCGTGACCTCTTCTCCAAGAAGAGGTGGACTAAAGTCTTCAGAAATCTTCCCACCTCTTCTTCACATTTCAACCCCAAACCCCCAAATACCCACACCCCACATTTTTGGTCTGCTCCCGTCGCCTCCCCCCACCGGCCGAACCATCCCCAGCCCTCCCCCCACCGGCCGAACCATCCCCTGTCGATCCACCCCATCCCCATCGACCTTCAACCGACTACAACCACCATCGACCTTCAACCCCATCCCCAAATCCACCCATCGAACCCGTGAACCCGTGAACCCCAAATTCAACAGTCGACCCATCATCGAACTCCACCATCGACCGACCCCCAATTCAATCTTTGATTTCCAAAATCAACCTTCACCCATCGAACCCGTGAACACCATCCCTGTCGACACAAAGCTAGAGAGAGAAAGTTGTAGAGAGAGGGTGTCGGGGGCGAAGGTGGGTGTCGGCGGTGAAGGCGGTTTTGAAGGCGGTGGTCTACGTCGGTGAAGGTGCTCCGGCGTAGGTGGGGTGACGTGGGGCGGCTCCGGTGAAGGCGGGTGAAGGCGGGTGTCGGCGTCGGTGAAGATGTGGTGGAGATGGTAGTGGGTGTGGTGAATGTGCAGGGGGAGAATGTGCATTTGTGAAATTCTTAAGAACAATGAGGGACGATAAAGGTCAGAAGATTGAAATCAGTTTCAATAAAGGGTGTGAAACAAGGGTTTTAATAGTTTGCAGATTTTAAAAAACAAACAGTCTTCTTATTACAGACTATAGACGTTTGGTTCATCTCTTCTCCTGCAGATGTCTGCAGATGTGGTCCGCAGACCGCAGACGTTTTACCTCTTCAGAAACAACAGCACCTTAGAAAATTATTTCTCGTTTTCAAGGTTGCTAGTGTTTATAGGGTGCTGGTTTTTTGGATATTTTTATATCGTTAATGTTAATTTATTTATCACGTCTGTTATTTTATCTACCTCTATATGTATATTATTGTTTTGTGCGCTTTCAGGATGTTTTTCTAGACTTGTTTTCTTAATTTCTCTTATGATTTTATAATTTTGATATTTTATAGTCTAAATCTTTTATATAATTTTTAAATTCTTCTGTGTATGCTAAAAGTTTTTTTTATCAACAATTAATTAGTTATTGATGAATTGAAGGTTGATGCCTAGATTTAAAACTAGTCATGTTAACGCGTTTAAATGGGGATTATCTGTATGTAAACTATGCTTACAATTATCTTTAATTGTACAAGTAAGAATATATTTTTCAATATTAATAATTCTAGGATTTGATTTTTCTAAAAATTCTAAATTTAAAAATTTAAGTTTTTTAATTGGCGAGGGGGGTTGATTGAACTCTATGATTAATGAATTTTGACTCTTTAGCTCCCTTATTTTATCCTTTGTTTTTCCTTAAGATTTTCTTATACTTCATATATTATTAGTTATCTAATACAATAATTGAAACCTTGTTCCAATTTGTTATCTAAACAAATTATTTATCCCATAATCATCACCTGAGAGAGTTCTTCAAAGGTTTAATATAGCAATAATAAGTCTATAAAAATATGGAGCTTCTCTCAGTATTTTAGATTGTAAGAAAGCCTTTGCTCTATACCAATATGGTATGAGGATTAAAAATAAGAAAAGATAAAAAAAATATTACAAAACGATAAAAGTAAAAAATAAAAGATAACTGTAAAAAAATAGCAGCAAAAGTAAAAATAAAGGGTAATAGTAGGACTTACAGATAATAACCACAACGGACAATTAAGTAGATGAGGAAATCTTCACCTGATATGTAGGTTTATGCACAATGTCAGAGGTAAAGAAGGGTAAAATAAGAATATAATAACCGTAGTATACAGTTAAGGAGACGAGGAAATCTTCACCCAATACCTAGGTTTATGCACAATGCCAGCGGTGAAGAAGGGTAAAAAAGACTCCTTTTAAGGGAAATGAAGTATATTATAAAGAACGAGTGATGAAACTAAGGATTGATGGATAAACTAAGAAGTGTCAAAAGGGATTCAGTGTGTCATTGAGATGATAAGAAAGCAGAGATTTTTTATTGACTTATCTGGTGTGTCTTACAATGTAGGAAATGCCCTTTATTTATAGTGCAGATACACCCACTGTTCTATATTCAAAAAGAAAAAACAATGACTACAATTTAAAGTTAATAAGATGACAAACTACATTATTTATAACGGAATAAAGCAATCACATTAGGAGCGTCTGTCTCTGAGCCGTTGATTCCACCAGGGGTTGTCTTCCATTTTATTTTTGAGGGCATGACTGACTGTCTTTCGGTGATTGCACTAGGGGTTGTCTCCCATGTGAGATTATTCTTCATTTTTAAAAAATCCCTATGAGTGCTCTCTATAGAAACTGGTGTACCTGGATCATTATTTTCTTTCTCATCAGAATCTGCTAGGTTTATAATATGTTTTAATTTTAGTAGGCAAATTTCCCTTACAAATGGTAGAAGCATAATCCAGTTCTGTTTAGCATATATCTGCATATAATGTCCTTCAGCAAGAAGTCTAAATGGTTACCAATGAAATATTCTGCTAGATCTGAGGTTTGCTGCTATTTTTTAATAAACTTTTCTAAGGTGTTGGTTTCTGATTTTGGAGGGACATTGGGCATAATATATGTACTTATATAGGACTTATCTAACCAGGGCATGTTGAAAAAATTATGTCCGTAGTAACTACTAATTTTTCTAAATAATCACTGGTAGTAGCTTGGTGGTGAATAAAAATTCTTTTGCGTGAAGGTCTGTAAGTGTAGGAATCGGCATGCGGGAGTGAATAAAAAATCTTACAACCTATACTAGGAGGAAATATATGTGTAGTAATATTTCCTATTGTCATTACAAAATTTTCACCTAATCGGTCAAGCAGACGCTCTGTTTCTCTGTTTAATCTAAATTCTATATAATCAATCATACCATGATCGTAGAATTGAACTATCTCATCTTCAGATAATACCTGTGTCGAGGAAATACTTGTAAAAGGAGAAGGATTGTTCCATTTCCCTCATCATCTGTTCTTTCAACAACCCTTAACCTTGAATTTAATGTGTTTCCAAAGGCTGGGTCAACTAGTTTTGAGTGTAATTCGTATAGAATTGAAGTAAACTGTACACATCTTCTAGGAGACGATTTGTTTAAATTCTGGAAAACGGTCAATGACCGGTTTTAAACAATGTCTCCAAGGTATATCAAGAATCCTTATTTTAAACATGTCATAACTTCTGTTTAAACTGTATCATTTCTTTCTTTTGCTTGAGCTTTTGTAAAAACTGTCAATTTTTTATTCGAGCATTTCTATCTTTTGTTTGAAAAACTATTTTCAATTCTCTTCTGTATAAAATGTGTGTTTTTTTCTTGTTTTAAAAGTTGTTCTTGCAACTTTGAAATCAACTAGTCTTGTGCTTTAATTATTTTTTTAAGACCAGCTTTTGCTATTTTAAAAAATGTTTGAACTTCTTCGGGTTCAATGTAAAAATCGTTTATCCAAAATGTTCTCTCGCAGTTTCTAAGCCTTGTGAAAAATTTGTAAAACATTTATAAATTGGCTTGGGACACTTAATATATTTAGCCATTGTTTCCCATTTATTAAAATGTCAATTTAGTACCATGAAAAATAACATAATATGTAAACTTGAGCCTCTGTTTTTTATGTGTTTCTGTTCTTTATTTGTGAAAATAAATACTTAAAGAATTTAACACTTGTACTTTGAAAGTTGAAGCTTGAGGCATGGTTTGGATGTGCCAGAGATTATCTAGCAGACACTATTGTTTTTAACATCATTCTGATGATTGGTTGGAACTTTGTATTCGGATCATTACACTTTTGTAAACCGTAACTATTAAATGTAATGATCGAATTTTGTGTGTTCTGTGTATTTGTCCTTTGTGTTAAATGTTTATTTTTGGAGGTCAAACATCTATAGTCTTTAAAGGACTCGGATTGTACAATTGTGTAGTGTTGTTGAAGTCAGTAATTGAGGGGAGCAACTGTCTAAACTTTGTGTTTTTGATGCCCTCATTGACTGACTCATAAGCTTTTCTGTCTTCTCTTCTTCAGATGATTACTCATTAGAGAAGGTTGTGTAGGCTGTATAAGCTTAGCTTTTCATTTATCTTTCTTCATGTCCATATAAGAACAAAAGTTTATTAATATAGGCAGTGTAGGCTGTATAAGCTTAGCTTTTCCTCAGTTGGGTCCTTTTTTCTTCACAGATTCAGAAGGAGAGGGATCAGAACCCTATTGGTTGATCAGAAGATGAAGTTGGTTATGGTCCAACACTAGGTCTAGGTTGTGTTGTCTCTTGTGGTTCAACCTTGACCTCAGTTTCAGGTATTGCCTGACTTGGTGGAGAATGCAAGTCAACAAGCTCACCTCTTTTAATCTACTGCTTGATCACCCTAATGTGCTCATCCATGGTGGATAGAGACATTGGACCAAGCCTACTTCCCTAGAATCTATACATCTTCAAGAAGCTTACCATCTTATACCTATCAGTAGATTTCTTCAGACTTGCTTTGATGGTGGCTCTTGACTTTGCAGCTTCTTCTCTCTTCTTGCTCTTAGCATCCTTTTGTTCTTTTATTACTTATTGCTCAACATGCTTGAGTTACTCAAACTCTATGTACTCATAGGACAAAGGAAGAAGTGCAGATGCCTGATAGAGGCCTGTGACACTCAGGTAGTTGATCATATTTTGTTTATCTACCTCTTTCTCTAGTTGAGGTTGTTGCTCAGTTGCCACAGGCTCTGTCTCATGGCTTTATTGAACTGGGGAGAGAGTAGGAGAATGCTTGTAGAGTCTTTTCCTCCTCCTTTTTTCTTTGATCTTGAGGAGTAATTCTGCATCATCTGCCTTCTTTCTCTCCTTTGACTGCTTAGTGTCAGCCAGTTCATTTAACTTTTCTAAGGGAAGAGACATGAGTTCATCAATGTTGTAGTTTTTGGTCCCCAAATTGTATAATCTAGCTTCTCTTAACTCATCATCTTCAGTGTTTGGCCTGGGGGCAACCCTGATTGCAGCTTCTATGAAGCCTGGGGACCCACTTGAACTCTCTCCTCTTAGCTTTCTCTTCCTCTCTCTTTCCTCCTCGTCAATCTCCTTATGAGTCAACTTCCTTTTACCTTTTTCAATCACAGGCTTTGGTGACTCATGGTGGAGAGAGCTTTGGCCTTTATTACTTGGTTCAGCACCTGAGCTTTGGCTAAAGAGAGGTTGTGAAGCACCTTCACCAGCTAGTGCCTCACTAAGGGTAGATGATGTTGAAGTAGTTATTGTCTCATGGTTCACGGATTCTATCACCGGGCTTTAGTCAAGGTTTCCCCTTTGAAGCTAATCTTAGGGTCCACCTTAACTTCCAGTTGACCAATGACATTGCCTATTAGCCTTTGTCTTTTTCTTAATCTGAACTCTTTAATAATGATGTCTTGGATCCTCTGAGCTAGTCTGTTAGATTGTCTGTCTTACCTTGGATTGGCAATTGGCATTTGAACTAGAGTAAGACTCTCATAGTACTTTAGGTTGTGATAACTAAAGACTTCTTGCTTCCCTTAAAGTCTAAGGAGTATCAGGGCTCTACTATCAGAATCATACCTCCACCCTAGTATTTTATTTTCAGCATCATGGGGTGGCATAGCCCTTGGGTTACCCTACTCAAATAGACTTTGTATGACTTAGTCCACATCAATATGGACTTGAGTAGGTTGCTAAGTATGGACAATTGCAAGTGAGGGTGGTGAATCCTCTATGTCCATACTCTGAGAGGAACTCCTAGGTTCTGTGATTATAGGTATGAATTTCTCCCCCTTTTTGGTAGCATCACCATCTTTCATAGGTGAGATAGAGGTTAGGTCCACCACATTCACAGGTTCTTATGGCCCTGGTTAAGTCCTCTTGAGTGGTCTCTCAGCTAACTTGCCCTTGAGATTGTTGATCTCAAGTTACTAGTCATTGACACTCTTTTGTAAGGTAGTCACCTGAGATTCCAGGTACTAACCTTTGAGACTAAATAGGTGCAGGTTTTAGTCAGTTTATGCACTTTTAGTTTCATACTCCCCTCATCTTCATCTGAAAAATGACGGGGGGATGAGAGAATAAGACCAAGGTCTTCTTCCTCTTCACCAGCACTAAGTTCTTGGCTTCTGGATTTCCCCTGCACCATGACAGCTTCAGTTGAAGTGTCAGTGGGTTGGGTTGCCATGGTTGAGATCTTAAAGATGTAATCACTTGCAGAAGTGAGAGCCTGTTCCATATGGACCTACTGAATAGGTTTAAGGAGATCCACCTCGGTTGTGGGTGGATGATGTTGGCTAGACATGGGTGAGTCAGGAGTACTCATCTCTACTTGAGTAGAGGTGGAGAAGAGAGATTCATGGTACTCATTGAATCCCATGTATTCATCATCATAGAATTCACGGTTGGAATTGGTTGGTTAAGATCAAGAGACTTGGGATGATAGCTTTTCCCTGAAGGTTATTCACTAAAGTTTTGAGACTCTGAGTGAAGGCTGTTGGGGTTGTGAGCTAATCAAGCTGAGCATGAGGAACCTCAACACTCATCAATGAAGTGATGGGAGTGGTTTGCTACTCAAGGGAAATAGGAGCTCTAGTGTCTACTTACTTCAGCATGGGTGGGTATATAGGGGCATGCACAACCTGAGTAGCTTGTGCAGGGGATCGTTTGGATCTTCTTAAGTAGGTGAGGTAATTTGTGGCAGTGTGGGTGCTTGAGATGTAGAAGGTGTGGGTTCAACACTAGCTGGTGCTGCTAGGTTGTCACCTTGAGCAATGAGCTCTAACATTTTTAGGACTAGGGCTGTTTCTACCCCTGAGAAGCCCACAGTAGGCTTTCTTATTGTCTTGAAGATGTCGAGCTTAATTTGTCCCATTTTAAGAACATTACCTATTCCTCTTAACTGTGAGCCTAGTTCACAGTTAAGAATGTGTTGAACATATCTAGAGAACATGTAATATTTTAAGGAGTGTAAGTTAGCAAGCAAATTCGTATATAGAAATTGAGAGTACCTGAATTTGTCACCTTGAACCATGCCATGGACTATATAGGAAAGGTACTTTAGAATTTGATTCCAACCTCTATGCTTGTTTGATAGACAGTGGATGACAACATGGAGTATGTACTTCCACTAGGAGGAGACCTTCACTTTCCTGAAGGTTCTTTCTATGTAATCACGCTTATAGCCCATAAGGACTAGTTCACATCAGATTTTAGGAAGGACAAGTTACCTTCTACATCATTCAGTCTGAGATGGGTGTTAATTGTAACACCCCGGAATGTCGAAGCGAGCAACTTAGTAATAATGGTTGAGTTCAAGTTATGTATAAAAAAGGAGAGAAAAAGATTATGGGCCAAATTACCTTATAGGCTTAGGGTTTAAGGGTTTAAGGGCCTAACCACCCTTAAACACCTATAATCAGCCACCTTCTCTATTTCTTGCAACCCAAGCCACTAACAACTTAAAGAAAGAAAGTAGTGAGAGAAAGTGAAGAAACTTGAAGATTTGGAGTTTTGTTGAATTAAGGATTGAAGATCTGGTGTTTGAGCATCATATCAACAAGAAAAGAGTAAGAAATATGGGTAAGAATCACCATCTAAATATCTTTGTAGATCTGGGTTTGATTCTTGAGTTTTAGATTTTAGGGTCTTGAGAAAGATTTCAAAAAAGATCACATTTTTACGTATGAAATGGTGTAAAAAGCTTAGATCTAGCCTTAGAAATGATAAACTAGAGGTTTGGACGTAAAAAGTATAGATTTTGGTTGAGAAATCAAAGGAGCTGAAAAACTCATCCAGCGAAACTGCAGTTTCATCATGCGAAACTGCGTGCGAAACTGCTTGCGAAACTAGCTGCGAAACTAGCTATATTATATAGAAAATGATAGATTTGTGTGGTAATTTGCATGCAGATTGTGCGACTTATTTATTGACATGAATTCTTCTTAGACTAAAAGCAATCTACTCATTAGGTGAGTTCTAGATCCCTTATTTCATACATGTTTTAAACGTTTTGGGTGATATGCATATTAAATGACCATTTCTACTAAGGCAAAGTTTTTATACACTATCTTATATGGGAAATGGGGTTTTCTAACGAATTCATATCGTGCCTTTCTTATTGTGATATAACCTTTGTAATGATGATATGTCTTGTAATATGTTATGTTATATTATGTATAACCTTAAGATGGAATTGAAACCTAAAGAAATATTATGGGGCCCATAATGTGTACCTTTGTAATATAAAGCCTTACAAGCAAATGATAGAGAAGGGTTGAATTTGTTGTGCCCTCATGATAGTATGGCCTGGATTGGCATGTCAGTAAAGTAGAGGCCCAGACAGGCAGGTTAGTAAGGCTTGGCATGACACAGTGGCCTGTATGGGTACGATAATAAGGCCTGGATTGGCATGTCGGTAAAGTCCTGTGTTTATCATAGGCGCCGATAGTGACTAGGAATTGACGAATAATGAAGAGACAGATATCAAATAAATGAAAGTATTAACGATAAAGCGATAGTCTGTGTATAGTAATGTTCGAATATATGATGACTACTTTTGAATGATAAAGCTAATATATCTTACTAAAAAATTATTTGATAAAGTAACCTAGATATCATTCAGTAAAGCTGAATTTTGTATGCATATTAGTTGACAGGTGAGCTGTTGGACTTGAGTCAATGAGGGCATGGATTTTAGAAGCTACTTGGCATCTGAATGCTAAAATCCTAGATTAAGAAGATTTTTAAGAACACTTTTAAAGACTATTTGATGTTTTAAAGACAATGTTAATGTTTTATTTGAATTATGTCATAATGGATTGAAACTTAATGTACTTTTCCGCTGCGATGTTTATCTAATGAATGTTTTAAATCTATGTTTTTTACTGTGAATGACCAACTGTGAGGTTTCCTGGGATCATGGCCTTACATTAATAGTGGCTAGAGTGATGAAAATTATCCTCCCATGCACTGTGGCTGACAGTGCCTTCTCCCCATCTATACTGACCTCTTGTCAGGTCCTCTAAAACTCCAAAAGTTAATCTTCATATAATGGAGGATCTAAGGTGAGGGAGGTGAAGTAGTTTGATAGAGTTAAGAATCGACAAACATCTGAGAAACTAGGATCTTTCTCATATGATAACAGAGCAACCTGATTGTGCTACCTGTGTAAATGCATGTAGAAATCTGGTTGGTTTCATGGTCAGGGTTGGCCATTTGTAAACAGCTTTATGATGAAGAAAGGTAAGAACAAAGGCGGTTTGTGGGTGAATTTAGGTTAAAAGGATTTGTAGATGAAGAGGAAAGTGAAAGAGGGGTAACCGTTAAAAGAGAATATATATAAAATGGATTTGAGACAAAGTTTATGCAAAAGGATAAAAATTTGAAATCCAGATGTAGGTCCTACCTGAAAAAACGCTGAAAAAGTTAGTTTTCTTGGAAGTCAAAAATCTTTCAAAAATAATTGGTCTTCAGAAGATAATACCGTTGGAGCATATATTGTCATATATAGTGTGTCCGTCGCTTGACGAATAGTCTAGGCTTAATGTATTACACTTGATATGTTGTAAACACATGATACTGGGTCATTCTCAGGAGCATATGCGAATGAGATGCAGTCGTACGACTAGCCAGGCTAATGGACCAGTCGTGCGACTGAGAGATGCGATTGGGGCATTCATAAGACTGAACCATAAGAATGGTCCAGTCGTACGATTGAACCATAGCATGGTCCAGTCATACGATTGAACCATACGCATGGTCCAATCGTACGAATGGGCCCAGTCACATCTAATATGGGCCGAGGCCTATATATACCAGTTTCAATGTGTAGAGAGGTAGGGATTCGAGGGCGAGTCTGCCCGGAGCCTAGGGCTGTCGGATGAGAGGGGAGATCATGCTCGATCTCCCCGTGCCAAGAGTCTTGATTCTTATGTTGTAACGAGCTTGTAATCGTTAGGTTTTATCAATGAAACCAATTTTTGATAGTTCGTGTTATAGATTTGACTTTTGGTTTTGGTTGTTTATCCTTCCGTCAAGAACACGCTAGGATGTTTAACGATCCAGCGACTTCACAATTGGTATCAGATCCGGTTACTGTGTTGGACCAAAAGAACCAATGAGCCAAGATCAGGAAAACCTCTAAGTTCCATATGACATCACAACAACTACTGAAAGCTTCATCAGCAGTTTGACAAAGACTGAAGACTCAACAGCTGAAGATCAAAGAACTGAAGAACAACAGCTGAAGATCTAAAGTACTGAAGACCGCAAGTACTGAAGTCTGAAGTACTGAAGAATACAAGTACTGAAGACTTCAAGTACTGAAGACTCAAGTGCTGAAGATCAACAGCTGAAGAACTGAAGAACTGAAGATCAACAACTGATGTACAAAGTCTGAAGACAAAGACTGAAGACATCAGCTGATGACAACTGCTGAAGTCATCAGCTGATGAAACATCTGAAGATCAAAGTCTGAAGACCAAGTGCTGAAGGTTCAGAGTTTGCAAGAATTTGACAAGAAAAAAAGTAACTAGCATTTTGACATCTCGTGGTTTTTGAGCTAGATTTGTTTTGTTTACCTTGAATTTGACTGAAATCTGAAATGCAACACTAACTAACGATCCTCACAATACTGGCTCCTCAACAAAGCCTCCGATGCTTGTGAGGAGTGAGTATAACATATGGCAACGTCGTATGCTCCACCACTTGTCTGTCAACGGTGCTGGTTGTTGGAAGTCAGTGGTGCATGGACCATACAAGCCTATGGTGAGCGTTCCTGAATCAAATGAGCAGGTTCCGAAGAAACCTGATCAATATTCGGACGAAGATCTTAAGCTGTTCGAGATTGATGCTAAAGCCCATGGAATTTTGGCTATGGCAATTCCAAATGAGATCTATTCAGGGCTTTTACATCATGAAACTGCTCATGATCTATGGGTTGCTCTGAAGGAACAATTCGGAGGAACCAATGAGGTCTTAGCAATACTAGGGAAATCCTCGCCCAACAATATGAGACATTCTCTCATAGGAAGGGTGAGACACTGACTCAACAGTATGAGCGATTCTCTTGTCTTATTTCTAAGCTGAAAATGGTTAAACAAGAGTATTCCAATAGTCAGATGAACAACCGCTTTCTTAGATCCCTGCCTGAGAGATGGGACACTTATACCATTTTCCTACGCTCCAGTGCAAATCTGGACACTCTATCTCTCACCCAACTTCATGGGAAACTTCTTACATTTGAAAGAGATAGAACAGAAAAGGAAGTTGTCATCATCTGGCAAGCTCACTGATGACTTTGTCTTAGGCAATGCTGCCTTGATAGGTCAAGAGTCAGAATATGCTACATCTGAGAATGCCTATGATGAGCATATTGATTTCTCTAGCAAATCTGAACATGCTTTTGTTGGTGTTGATAGTAGTTCAGGAGGTAGCAGTGATAACTTGTGCTTTCTAATGGAGGACTTGAAGAACATTCCAGATGATGATCTGGAAGAGATGGATATTTTGAGTCAAATGGCTATGATAAATATCAGATCTCAAAAGTTCTACAAGAGAACTGGGAGGAAGTTTCTTGGTCTCTCTGGCAAAACCAAAGTTGGTTTTGACAAGAGCAAGTTGAGGTGTCACAAGTGCCAGAGGCTTGGACACTTTGCTAGAGAATGTAGATCATCTGGATCTAACTCCTCTGCACCCTTTGTGACTTTTCCAAGCAATAGCTCACAGCACAGAGGGCAACACTCCACTAGTTCCAGTCATCCATCACCAGCACATGCATCACCTGCATACTTTGTGCCTCAGGGTCATATGCCATACCCATACCCCTGCCACTACATGCCTCAGCCAAGTCAAGTTCAAGCACCCCCTGCTTAGCAACCACATGCTCTCCTTGAGCCTCAATCTTCCCAATCTCATCATCAACCCCAACCTCAACAACACAGCTTCTTCACCCCAGGAGTTGTTGACTAGAGTAGTTTACCAGATGATTTATCTGGTCAAGAACAACTATTCCAACGTGCTGGTCAACATGGAGGTGATCATCCTTTTGGGAATCTTGCTCTCATGGCCCTGGAGTCTGCTGATGGGTCATCCTCCAATGCTTCATCACAGGTATCCTCTGAGGCTAAAGCCAAGCTTTGTTCTGATTCGTGCATAGCATCATTTGCTTCTATTAGAGAGGCAAATGTAGCTTTAATTAATAAAAACCTTGAGCTAGAGCAAACTATTTCCAAAAAGAAAGCTGAATTTGAGGCTGCACTTAATGATAAAAATGTTGAGATTTATAAGCTTAAATGCCAAATAAAAGATGATAAGGCTAGGGAAGATGTACTTCTAGAGAAGTACAGAGACCTCAAGGAAACTCTTGCAACCACCCAAGTAGAGTGTGATCGATGGGTGCAATCCTGCAAGGGTTTTGAAATGCTTCTTAGTAAGCAATCAGCTTCCAATGTGAAGTTTGGCATTGGTTATAATCACACTGCCTCTCCTACAGATTTCACTTTAAGAGCAGAAGTTGAATCTGATGGAGAGAGCAATAATCAATCCTTCTCATCATGTGACCTACTATCTGATACAGCATCATCAGAGGTAGAGGTCAGCATTAACTCCCAAAACCAATCAGCTGATGCTACAACAGTTGATGGTTCAAATGCTGACTGTCACATGATCAAAGAGTTGATCAACTCAGGTGTTGTCTCTAGAAGTACTGAAAGTACTGGAGAGCAAGTGATAACACCTGAAGTTCAAACCCCAACTACTGCTAGTACTGAAGAGAAGAAAACTGCCAGTAGAAAGGATTTGAAGACTACTGAAGAGGATGTCAGGAAAGCAAGTACTGCAAGGAAGAAAACTGCAAGTACTGACAGCAAACAGCTGAAGAACAAGTCTTCAGCAGTTTCATCTTCTTCAATAGATGATCAACATAAGATGAAGAAGAAGCCATGTGAGATATGTGGCTTGTTTAATCATCTTACTCATGATTGCTGGTACAAAAGGGGTTCCAAACTCAAACAAAACGAGAAAATTAAAGAGCAAATAAATAAAATGAAAAATGAGTTTGAAACCAAGTTTGTACTAGCAACATCAAAGCCTGAAACCCCTAAGCCCAAAAGCAAATCCAAAAAGAAGGTAGGGGTTACTCAGGCAACAGCTGAGGTTGCTCAAAAGAAGATGGTGCAACACAGGAATCCATCATCAGCAAGCCCCAATGTGTCTGAAGAGCTGAAAGCTTTATCACAAAGTCAAACACAACTTGTAATGATGGTTCAACATCTAATGGGAAGAGTCAACCAATTAGATGCTCCTGTGTTGAAACCACGGAAAAGGAAATCCAAGCCAAAGGGTTCCTCTTCTACACCATCTCCTTTACCTCAGGCTGTCACACATAACACACCTATTAGTGTTGCACCTGTTGTTGAGAACAGACCCAAAACCAAAAGGGTTTGAGTCTCTAAAACTAACTAACTTGTTGTTATCATTGCAGGGTTCTTCAACATGCCAAAGAAGCATCTGGTATGTAGACAGTGGAGGATCCATGCATATGACAGGAAGCAGTTCCGTTCTTAATGACTACTCTCAAGGAAAGAAGGGATTTGTCTCCTTTGGCAATGATGCAAAGGGTTACATCATCGGAAAAGGCTTTGTTTCCAATGGGGAAATAAGGTTTGATGATGTTAACCATGTGGAGAATCTCAGGTACAATCTCTTGAGTGTCAGTCAAATGTGTGATAAAGGCCATGTTGCCCTTTTCACAAGCCAGAACTGTCGGATTCTGTCATCCAAAGTTCTAAATTTGATTGACAAGGTGTTGGATGAATATACTCTCCTGAAGGCCAACAGGACAGGAAGAGTATATGCCCTAGACCTTTCAAAGAAAATTGATATAAAAGGCCACCCTTGCCTATTCTCCAAGGCCTCTCCTCAAGAGTCTACTCTATGGCATAGAAGGCTGGGTCATGTTAATTTCAAGAACATGAATCAGCTGATAAACCATGGTCTAGTAAGAGGATTGCCTTTGAAGGAGTTCAAGTGTGAAGACAACGGCACTGCTTGCTTAAAGGGAAAACAAAACAGAGTTTCATTCCCTCCAATAGAAGAACCAAAGTCCACTGCCTGCTTGCAACTCTTGCACATGGATCTCTTTGGTCCTGTCAGGGTGATGAGCATGGCAAAGAAGAAATATTGTCTGGTAATTGTGGATGATTACTCCAGATATGTATGGACTTTCTTCTTGCATACCAAGGATGAAGCTTCCAAGGCTATTATGAACTTTGTGTTATTTGTGGAGAAGCAGTATTCCCTGTAGGTCAAGTGTGTGAGGAGTGACAATGGAACAGAGTTTAGAAACCACACACTTGATGACTTCTACCTGTCTAAGGGAATTAAGAGGCAGTTCAGTATTCCCAGAACTCCTGAACAGAATGGAGTGGTTGAGAGAAAGAACAGGACTCTCATTGAAGCTGCAAGGTCAATACTGGCTGACTCAGGATTGCCACTGACCTTTTGGGCTGAAGCTGTCAACACAGCTTGCTATGTGCAGAATAGAGCATTAGTGAATCAGAGGTTGATGAAGACTCCTTATGAAGTACTTCATCATTTGGCCCCTCTGATTTCCTTCTTTAGAGCCTTTGGGTGTCCATGTTTCATTCTCAACACTAGCAATCCACTCCAGAAGTTTGCTAGTAAGGTGGATGCAGGATATTTTGTTGATTATTCATCAACTTGCAAGGCATACAGAGTTTTCAACTGTAGGACAAAGATGGTTGAAGAAACTCTGCATGTCAAGTTCAATGAATCTCCAAAGGACAAGATTCCACAAAACCCTGTGGAGTTGTTTGATCTGGACATACTGTAATATGTTCCTTATCCACCTCCAGCTGTTGTGCCTATCAACAGTTCACCACCTGGTGGTACTGATGATGATGTAGTCAGTACTCACCTTTTCAGGTTTAGTGACCACCTGCCTGAGTCCACTAAACCTGATGCTCCTGTAGCTTCAGCAGCCCCATCCACAACAAATGCTGATGAGATTTCTGCAAGCTCTACTTCATTTGAGCTGCCATCTCCTACATGGTTTCAAGAATCTTCATCACCATCTATTGCTGGTGAAAGTCCTACAAACACTTGCACTGATATTATAGTCTATCAAGAGCTGAAGAATCATCCCACATCTTAAATCATTGGTGATATCAATGCTGGAGTTTCAACCAGGAATCAATTGTCCAATTTCTGCTTCTATGCTCTCTTCATCAGTCAGCAAGAGCCAAAGAACTATCATGTTGCATTAAGAGACAATGGATGGGTTGAAGCAATGCAGCTTGAGCTTCTTCAGTTCAGAAAACAGCAAGTGTGGGAGCTTGTTTCTTTACCCCAAGGTAAGTGTGCAATAGGCACTAAGTGGGTGTTTAGGAACAAAACAGATGAAAACGGCCAAATTGTCAAGAACAAGGCCAGGCTGGTTGTCCAGGGGTTTGCACAAGAGGAAGGCATCGATTATGATGAAACCTTTGCTCCTGTAGCCAGACTGGAGGCAATTAGATTGTTCTTAGCTTATATTGCCTTTCATAGTCTTAAGGTTTATCAGATGGATGTCAAAAGTGCTTTCTTATATGGTAAAATAAAGGAGGAAGTTTATGTGTGTCAACCACCAGGCTTTGAGGACTATAAACATCCTGACTGGGTGTATAAGCTTGATAAGGCTCTTTATGGACTGAAGCAAGCTCCTAGAGCCTGGTATGAGACACTCTCAACTTTTCTTCTAGAAAATAAGTTCACTAGAGGCACCATTGATAAAACCTTATTCATCAAGACTGTGGGACAGCATAAGCTCCTTGTTCAAATTTATGTAGATGACATAATTTTTGCATCCTCTGATCCACAATTGTGTGATGAATTCACAAAGCTCATGAAGCAAAAGTTTGAAATAAGTGCTATGGGGGAATTACAGTTCTTTCTAGGTTTGCAAATCAAACAAAGGGCTGATGGAATCTTTATTCATCAGTCCAAATACACAAAAGAGTTGTTGAATAAGTTTGATTTACAAACCTGTAAGCCCTGTTCTACTCCCATGAGCAGCATCACACAACTGGATGTTGATCAAAAAGGTAAAGCGGTTGATGAAACCCTTTACAGATGTATGATTGGGTCCTTGATGTACCTTACAGCTTCTAGACCAGACATCATGTTTGCAACATGTGCCTGTGCTAGATTTCAGGCTGCACCTAAAGAATCGCATTTGATTGCAGTCAAAAGGATCTTTAGATATCTGCAGGGCACCCAATCACTAGGTCTTTGGTATTCAACTGGGCATTCTTGCAAATTAGTTGCTTTCTCTGATAGTGACTATGCAGGATGCAAAGTCACCAGAAAATCCACTTCTGGTGGTTGCCAATTCCTAGGCAATTGTTTAGTTTCTTGGCAGAGTAAGAAACAAACATCAATTGCCACATCCACTGCTGAAGCTGAGTACATTGCTGCTGCAAGTTGTACATCTCAGGTACTTTGGCTTTAGAACCAACTTTTGGATTATGGCATTACAGAGACTAAGACTCCATTGTTAATGGATAGTGCTTCAGCTCTTTGTATTGTTAAAAATCCAGTCTAGCACTCTAGGACCAAACATATAGAGATCAGACATCATTTTATCAGGGATTGCTATGAAAAAGGTCTGATTGATCCTAAGTTTGTGCCTAGTGCTGATGAGCTTGCAGACATCTTTACTAAGCCTTTAGATAGTGCCACATTCCAAAATTTGGTACTAAGGCTTGGTATGCTGCAGCTAGAATAATTTGACTAATACTGATGCTCTCAGTTCACAAGTACTGATGAGCATTGGTATGCAAAGGTCAAATATAAGTACTGATGAATCATTTAGTCTTCAGCATTTTCACAACTACTGAAGACTAAAATAATTCAAAGTACTGAAGTACTTTATTTGTTGAAAACAGCTGATGTAGTTACAATTACTGATGTGGTTATAACTACTGATGAATAATTTTCAAACAAATAAGTACTGAAGAACAAATTTTGTTTACAAGTACTGATGTGTAATCTTACACAAGTACTGAAAGATAAAATTTGTTCACCAGCTCTGAAGAATATTTCATCAGCACTTATGAACATCTGATCAGAAGAGCTGAGGAATAAAATATTCACAAGAGCTGAAGGGCCAATGAAACATCTGAAAGTCAGCCAAAGAGCTGATGAGTAAATGTAGAGGTCAGAATGAAACAACTGAATTGATGGAAACAGCTAATGAGTAACTTTACTCTTCAGCTGATACCTACATCTGTTGTTTCATACCCAAACAACTAAAGGACAAAACCATGTCTTCAGTAGTTTCACAACTACTGATGACTAACACCAAGTCCTCAGTTGTTTACAACAACTGAAGCAAAACCATGTCTTCAGTAGTTCATAACTACTGATGTCAGTAGTTTACAACTACTGAAGGCTAACACCAAGTCTTCAGTTGTTACAACATTTGAAGATGAAAACCATGTCTTCAGTAGTTTATAACTACTGATGACTAACAACAAGTCTTCAGCCGTTTACAACATCTGAAGGACAAAACCAAGGTCTCAGTAGTTTCAACTACTGAAGACTAACACCAAGTCCTCAGATGTTACAACCACTGAAGGTTAAACCACGTCATCAGTAGTTTCAACAACTGATGACTAACACCAAAACCTTCAGTAGTTTTTCTTTTAGCCTATAAATACCCAACCTACCCTTCAGAGCTTTTCATTCTCATTTGACCTAAAATTTCAAAAACTCTGAAACCTCCCATACACCATTAATGGCAACCATGCAACTTAAGCCACGACACAACTGTGTCGCGTACCTCACAAAATCGCCCTTCTGGACCAAATTTCATCGTGCGATCGATTTGATGGTCGACTCACCCTACCAAACGGCCTTCTTACTAAATCCCATCATCTACGCCGATTCATTATCACAGTTCTGGACGCATACCACCATCCAAACTGGAGAGAACGACGGCGAGGTCTCTCTCCGGTCGTCCGTGAACAACCACCCAGTGGTCATTACTCCAGCTACAATCCGACAAACCCTAAAGCTGGAGGATGCCACTTTCCCAACCTCTTACCCCAAAGGCACCCTTGATCTCTCTTTCCCTGCCAATGACTATCAGGGTGACCTCACTGCTTCTACTTTGTTGAAGAAACATTTCCCAGATCCTCAACGCCTTATATTTCATATGGTGAATGTTTGTCTGGCCCCGAAAACATCTTCATGGGACCAGATGTCCACAAGGTGGCAACAGGTATTGTACTCTATCTTTGAGAAACAGCCACTTAATTTTACTAAAATAATATTTTTGGAACTCAAAGACATGGCCTCAAAACCATTTGCAAACCGTTGGATTTTATATCCTCGGTTCATTATGGCCATGATAGAGAACCAGCTTAATGCTGAGGGACTTGTTGGCACTGGGGTCCCTGCCATGGCTGTTCTAGCTGAGGTATACTCCAGGCACAACACCGACCAGACACTCAAACAGGCTGCCAAGCTGCGAAAACCCACGCAGCTGGAACCCACAGCCTCCACCTCCAAGTCTAAAGTCCCCACCAAGCCCAAACCCAAAAAGAAACCAACAAAGGCTACTCAGGGAGATGAGTCCCCTGAGGATGCCCCTGCAACACAAATGCAGGAAGTGACTGCTGGCCAGATTCTCCCAGCAGTCACCACGACTCCACCTACCACCACCGCACAGGTTTCCTCTTTACAGGAGCCTGATGCAACTATTTCTGGGGCTGCCACACATCTGGAGTCTTTCCCACTTGAGGAGACTGCCGTTAAAACGCACATTCCTCCCCATGTGCAATCTGCTTCTAGCCCATCTCCCACTGCAACCACCCCTAAAAGCCCTACATTAATAATTGCAGAAGTGTTGACTCGTCTTAACACTCCACCCTCTACCCAGAAACCAATCACAACTGGGAAAACTCCAACCAAAGAGAGGGTGGACACAAGTGTTGATGGGAGCCCACAACACAGAGAATCACATGTCTCATCTCCCAGTGTGGCTAGGGAGATAGGATATTCTGGTGAGGCTGCCACTTCCCCTGCATCAACATCTGAGCAGGGAGAAGCTGGTACCATCAATAAGACCTCACCAGAGGCAACTGCCGATGATGGATCAAATCCGGAGGCTGGAAGTCCCCAGTACCAAGACAAAGGGGCACATGCAACCACTGAGCCACACTCAGTGCATGTACATCCTGACACTGTCAGGAGGTTAGGTGAATCAGTGCAAACTGATGATGACCTGAGCTTCTTCTATGATGTAGTTGCTCAGAATACCATCCTAGAGGATGAGGTCAGCAGACTCAAAGAGCTGCTGGCCAAAATGTCTCAGGATGTAAGTCCATCTGCCACTATTAACCCACAGATGGCACCTTCACCTAAAGGTCTCACACGCACTCAACACTCCCACAAACTCAGCCACCTGCCTCTGCTTCTGGCACTAGTTCTCAGGAACAGAACCCTCCTGAGCAACTAGTTGCTATCTTCCAAAAATCCCTGCCTCTCATCACACCAATAATCACAAACAGTGTGATGAAAACCCTTGATGAGAGGCTTCCCTCACAAATACAGCCCATGGTGGAGGCTGCTGTGGCTAAAACGCTTGCTGATTGTCAAACCCTAACCAATGCACCTAAAAAGGGGGAGACATCAGTGCAAGCTAAGAGGAAGAGGGTAGAGGAAGAGAAAGAAGTAGGGAGAGAGGAGAAAAACGAGAGGGAGAGGACTGAGGAGACTGAGAAGGTGAAGGGGAAGGAGAAGGTGAGGGAGGAGAGAGCTGAACAGATAGAAGTGGCTGAAATCCAAAAAGATTTTAGTGTCACTTATAAAAAGAAGAGAGGAGAGAAGGAGGGAGAGAAGGTAGAGAAGGTGGATACTGATCTAGCAGTCCTAGTCAAGGAGGCTGATGCTGAGCATAGCCGATCAATGGACTCTGTCATTGATTAGCTGTTCAGGCAAGGCTTTGACATGGACACTGCCATGCTAGATCAGGAAATTAGGAAGATAGAGATAAAGGAGATAGAATACCGATGGACCACTTATAGCCAAGAGGAAAGAAAGAGACTCGAGGCTATGAGTAGGTTTATTTCGAAGTATCTGGGGAGACCAGTCCTAGATGTGAAGGCTTGGACCAGGGATAGAATCTTGGCTATAGCCACCAAGATCTGTTCGGCTGGTGATTTTACCAAGGGACTGGTCGCAGAAGCCCTATCTGAAGCCGGTGCTGGGAACAGGACCTTGCTAGTCAAACAGACTAAACCTGCCCTTATCTCTAGGTTGCTAGCAAAGCCTGCCCAAATTCCCACACAACAACCCAAACACAACCCACAAAACCAACCCCTTCACCATCAAAACCTATTGCCGATGATCCACCCTTGCAGAAGAAGAGAAGGGTGTTGAGGCTGCAAGAGGAAGAAGAAGAGGAGGATGAGGAGGATAGACTGCCTCTTTCTGTAGTCATATCCTTGCCACGAGACATACCTAAACCCATCACTCCCACCTCACAGATGGAAGCTGTGAGGGTTAAGATAGAAGAAGAAGAGCAGCAGAAACGTCATGATGAAGAAATGCTGAAAAGCATTGACAAAACTTATGCTGCTTCTACTTCTATCATCAATATGAAGAAAGAAGCTTTGAGACTCAACACTCTTAGGCAAACCTTCCAATATCAAAGAGATTGTGTGAGGACTTGGCCTGATCCTAGGGTGGCTCACCGGATTAAAAGGATAGATATACCAGTGAGATACAAAGGCCAAGTTAAGAGGATCGTAGATGAAGTGATCACAATGGCCATTGTAATATCACCCTGGGAGATTGTAGAGGAGTTCAAGACAGCCTACGAGACTAACCAGCCACCCCAAAAGTTATTGGAGAATAGGGTGGTCAAGAAGGGGTTAGTCTACAAGAGGCTTGAGAACTTCAGACAAGATGAGCTCAACCTGCTACTTGAAGGCAAACATCCTGATGAATTCGCCTATAGGCAGATGACAACAGTTGAGCTCAAAAACGGTAGACAGGCCAAGTATGTCTCGGAGCTATATGGGCGGGAAGGATTATTTGAAGGTGAGGCTGAGGATCTGTCCATGGAAGAACAAATGATATTCCTCAAAGCCTACACCAGAGAATCCTACCGTCTCATATATGGGAAGTAGGTCTCATGGATGGGACAACAGCCATGTGTCCAGTTCCCCAAGTCAGGGTTCCATCCATACTAAGCCAATCAAATCTCAGAGACCTCTTCCCAGGCCAGTGCTCAATTGGGTCAACTTCTGATCTGATCTAGAAGGAAATAGACCAACTTTTCTGCCAACAATAAGTGGGACAATAAATTGCTTAGAGGTTTTGGCTGCATTGGTTCAGGGGGAGTTTGTTAGACCAAAAGAACCAATGAGCCAAGATCAGGAAAACCTCTAAGTCCCATATGACATCACAACAACTACTGAAAGCTTTATCAGCAGTTTGACAAAGACTGAAGACTCAACAGCTGAAGATCAAAGAACTGAAGAACAACAACTGAAGATCTAAAGTACTGAAGACCACAAGTACTGAAGTCTGAAGTACTGAAGAATACAAGTACTGAAGACTTCAAGTACTGAAGAATCAAGTGTTGAAGATCAACAGCTGAAGAACTGAAGAACTGAAGATCAACAACTGATGTACAAAGTCTGAAGACAAAGACTGAAGACATCAGCTGATGACAACTACTGAAGTCATCAGCTGATGAAACATCTGAAGATCAAAGTCTGAAGACCAAGTGCTGAAGCTTCAGAGTTTGTCACAACAGCTGAAGAAGTTGTCTTCAGTTGTTGTGATGGTTTTTCTCTTTCAGTAGTTTGTAATTTTCCTTTTCAGTAGTTTGTACAACAGCTGAAGAGTTTGTTCTTCAGTTGTTATAGTTTAGTAGTTTGTAAACGACTGAAGAGTTTGTTCTTCAGTCGTTGTACCTTTTCAGTAGTTTCTTTTCAGTACTTGTATAGGTAGAACACTTAGCATTTTGTAAGAAGATGTCAGCTTTTGTGATATCTTCAGTAGTTTAGGTGTTTTATCAGTAGTTTGTTAATAACGGTTGATGTCACTGTCAAGTGACATCAGCGTTAGGTTATTCTTCCCTATATAAGGAAAATGACCTAATTGTAGTCGCTGCTAATTATAGCCGCAGTCGAAGCATGTATTGAATGAAATATTCTCTTTTGCAGAACTTCTATCTTTCTCTATAACTTACTGTTTATTGTTAAATCTATTGTGTTCTTGCTTGTTTTCTAATTCTTGTACTAAATCCGCTGCGAATACAACCTAATTGATCAAACTAGAGGCTTAGATCCTGTCATACTGCTAGTAAGGTCTAACAACCGATCTAGCAACCCGAGCTCTTGACTTCTGGATCGAATTCTTGTTCTTTGACGTAAAACCCACTTCGTGTTCATCTTGTTTTGCTCAAATCTCGTTGCATGTGTTGTTTGTTTGTTAAAATCGGACCCGGAATCTTCTTCAGATCATTAAAACGAATCCAGTGGTACAATTATTGTGTTGTGTCTCGTCCAAATCATCGGATTAGGGTTTTTTAGCCTTGTGGTGGCTGCAGATCTGGTTTTCTGTGTTCAGACCCATTCATGCGATTGGGCCATGCGTCTGGGCCTCATTCGCACGACTGAACCATTCGTATGTCCATTCGTATGAATGAACCTTCATTCGCACGACTAACCCTCTCGTGTATTTCATTCACACGACTGACCCATTCGTGTTATCCATTCGTACTACTGAACCATTCGGAGTGTCCATTCGCACGAATCACCCATTCGCAAGTTTGTCTTCATTCGTCTGTTCTAGTCGCACGAATGAGCTGTGTACCAGACCAAAAAAAAGATTCTGGAACAGCTTATTGCACGATTTTTTCCCTAAACCATTTTATCAGTCGGGAAGCCTTCTGAAAAAGTTTGGTAAAATAAAATTTTTTTTCGGGAAAATTATCGGATCATTTTCGGTTCATTTTCGGGTCAATAGTGAAGATTTTCCTGGAGAGTCTATGCAAGAGTTGAGGATGAGTTGAGGATGAGCAAAGCATATCACCTTGAGTTTATTTTGTCCAAACAAGTTCGATGGATACCCCATTATTCGTTGGACTTCCAGAATAGGTGAATGTTGTTAGAACACGAAAGAGAGAAGAGAAGATGTCAGCTGTTGGTGCTGATTTTGTGGGGTAGTCAAGAGCATCTAACTATTTATGGGCCAATCAAGTTATATTTATCCGCACAGAGAGGATTCTCATTCTTAGGGGAATCCATGTATAGAGAAATTGAAGACGCAATCAGAAAGTGATGATGTGAGCAGGTTTCTGATGATGAGTCTATGTGCATGCTGATTTGTTTGATATTGCCAGCTGTGGATTGGAACCTTCAACCTTTTGCCCAATACACCGTATGAAGACGCCAGGAGAGCACAATGTTTATATATTGGGATATGCTGAATGTGAGGGGGAATTTCTACAGTTGTTAATGTTAATCAGGTTAGACTGTGTGAAGATTAAAGCAATGGAAAACTGTTCATGTCATTATCTGGAAAAATCAGTCATATGGGGAATCTTGCTGCTATGATGGTGTTTTGCAAAGTAAACGAAAGCTATTGTGCCTAAATTCATTTTCAGGGATACTGTAGTAACCTGACGGATCGGCAACGTTGGCTAATATGGTTGTTCATTTGATTCTATTGGAAACCAGAGCAAAGATTGACTGAAGATTGTAAGAGGTGTTATCTACTATTCGTAAGCAACGTCCAAGGGGAATTTGTCGGAGCATATATTGTCATATATAGTGTGTCCGTCTCTTGACGAATAATCTAGGCTTAATGTATTACACCTGATATGTTATAAACACATGAAACTGGGTCATTCGCAGGAGCATATGCGAATGAGACTCAGTCGTACGACTGAGCCAGGCTAATGGACCAGTCGTGCGACTGAGAGATGCGATTGGGGCATTCGTAAGACTAAACCATAAGAATGGTCCAGTCGTACGATTGAACCATACGCATGGTCCAGTCGTACGATTGAACCATACGCATGGTCCAATCGCAAGAATGGGCCCAGTCGCATCTAATATGGGCCGAGGCCTATATATACCAGTTTCAATGTGTAGAGAGATAGGGATTCGAGGGGGAGTCTACCTGGAGCCTAGGGCTACCGGATGAGAGGGGAGATCATGCTCGATCTCCCCTTGCCAAGGGTCTTGATTCTTATGTTGTAACGAGCTTGTAATCGTTAGGTTTTATCAATGAAACTAATTTTTGATAGTTCGTGTTATAGATTTGACTTTTGGTTTTGGTTGTTTATCCTTCCGTCAAGAACACGCTCGAATGTTTTCCGATCCAGTGACTTCACAAATACTGAGCTTTATGAAAATTTTGTTTCAGAAGAAAAATACTTAGAGTACTTTTTACTTAAGAGATATATTTGGTTTCGAAAGAGACTAAAACTGAGAAGTTTTATTCACCAGTGAATACATATTCTGAAGCTTAATTGCTTTCGGAATAAAATTGTCCTTCAAAAACATATAAGTAATTAGAAGCATATTTTTAGGTTTAGAAGATATATCATACTTTCTTATGAAGGTAAATGTCTTATAAGTAGTTAGAAGATTTAAATACATAATGTTTTTACGAAGACAACTTAATTTCTTCCGAGAGAAAATATATCTAGAATTTTCAAAATTCTAAGTAATATCAGTTGAAAAGTTTTTCTTTCAAAGTAAACTGGGCTTATCTAGGTGATGATGTAGACAACTTAGGACACACATATTTAAAAATATTCTTGAGTTTAGTTTAAGAAAAATCTACTCAAGGTTAATCATCCCAATAGCTGATTCAAGATATTTAAATCTCTACTTATTAAAAGATTTTATGAACAAATCAGCATATTGTTCATTTGTGTTAACTTTGACTAGTTTTATCAACCTTTTTTTCAAAATTATCTCTGATTAAATGATACCTGGTGTTGATGTGTTTTGTCATTGCGTGCTGTATAGTATTCTCTGTGATATAGATAGCACTTTGTTGTCTATGTGGATAAGTCTATTTGAAGTTGAATTCATAGTCCAACATCTGATTCTGAATCTAAAGCACTTGAGCACAACAATGTAACGCTCCGAAAATGTCGAATCGAGCAAATTAGTAATAATGGGTTAAATTGGGGTTATATATATATATATATATATATATATATATATAAAAAAAAGAAAAAGATTATGGGAAAATTTGCCTTATGGGCTAAGGGTTTGATGGGTTTAACTGCCTATAACCACCCATTAAACACCCATAATCAGCCACATTCTTCCCTACTTGCAACCCAAGCCACCAACATTGTAGAGAGAGAGAGTAGAGAGAGAAAATGGAGAAAATAAAAGATTTAAATTTTTATTGACTCAAGGATTAAAGATCTGAGTATTGGTTCATCAAATATCAAGGAAAGAGCAAGAAATCCAATTAATAATCACCATCCAAACATCTCTTTAGAACATATTCAGATTCTAGGGTTTTGGGTTTTGAAAAGTTACATAGAATCACAAAAAGGTCACATTTTTACGTATGAAATCATGTAAAAAGTTTAGATATAGTTTCATGAATGAAAAACTAAGAGTTTGGACGTAAAAAGTTGAGATTTTAGGTTAACAATGAGTTGGTTCGTCATTTTTATACGTCCAGTAAAAATGTAGTTCTTCCGGCGAAATTATGAGCTCTTCCTACTAAACTAGGCCAATCTCCTTACAGAGAACTTCGCAAATGCATAAGATTTAGCAAATCTAGGAAATTCTAATGAAAATTGGGCGAAACTGGCAGCGAAACTGGAAGTGAAACTGCTACGAAACTACCAAAACTGTGTAGAAATGACTTGTTTGTGCGTTAACTTATATGCAGACCATGTGCCACGATCTTAGCTTAGAAAACTTAGATGTGAAGTTTCTTACAAACCAGGTGAGTTCTAGATCCTCCTTATTTACATATTTTCAATATTAAGGGGGCGATAGACGTGAAGTTGTTTACAAACCACGTGAAGTTGCTTACGAACCACGCGTTGCCCCTTGGAACCCACTAGGGGTTGCTACCCTAGAACCCCTCTATCAGGGGCTAACACCCCGAAACCTCTGTTGTCTCGCGGAGGGTCGGTTATACTATTTGTATTCTTTTGTTAAAGAACGTGAATATATGGACTATGAATTAATTCTTAGCATGTGTAAGTATATGTATAACTAAAGATGAAAGTAAAACCTAAAGAAATATTATTGAGCTCATAACATTATACCATTACTAAAGTAAAGCCTTGCAAGCAAAGGATAAAGGAGATTGCATTTGTTGTACTCGCATGGATAAAGTAAAGTCTTGTGCTAATCATAAGCATGGGTCTGGCCCTTGGGCAGATCCCATGACATAGTAACTGGGAACTGACGGATAAAGGAGAGCAATAGATAATAAATAAGCAAAAGTTTTAATGATATAGTATTGATAAAGTGACAGTCTGTGTATAGTAAATGTTTGTTCTTATGATGATTACTTTTTAATGATAAAGTTAACATATTGCATTAAAAGATTATCTAATAAGTAAACCTAGAACTCACTTAGCAAAGCTGACTTTTATATGCATATTAGTTTGACAGGTGAGCTGTTGGGCTTAGAAAGATGGGGGCATGGATCCAAAGCTTCTTGGCAACTGAAGACTAGCATCCTAAATCTTAGAAGATTGTTAAAAACTCTTTTAATACTTGTTTGATGTATTTAAGACAATGCTAATGTTTTCTTTGAAGTATGTCATGATGAGTTTGAATTAAAGTAATTTCCGCTCCAATGTTTACTTGAATAAGTCCTTTAAATATTTGATATGCTGCGAATGAACAATGATGAGGCTTCCTGAAACCAGGGCTTACAAGCAGCTAGTAGCAGCACTATGTTTAGCTTCAGCAATTGATGTAGACAGACATGATTGTTTCTTGTATTACCATAAGACTATCCTTCCACCAATGAATTGACATCCCCTAGATGTAGACTTTGCAGTCATATTGCAGCCACCATAGTCACTATCTGTATAAGCATACAGATTAAAGTCAAAGTTCTTTGGATACCAAACGCCTAGTTTTGGAGCACCTTTTAGATATCTAAGAATCCTGTTGACAGCAACTAGGTGTGACATCTTGGGGTTGGTTTAATATCTTGCATAAATGCATATGGCAAACATGATATCAGGCCTGCTGGCTGTGAGGTACATAAGAGCTTTATCAGCTATAGGTGTCTTTGCAACCTTATATTCAGTCATGTAGAATCTTGTGAGTATGCATGTATTATACATACTTTGACTGACTTATCAATATGCCATTGTCAATTTGCTTCACTTGAATTACCAGAAAGAAATTAAGTCCCCTATGGCACTTATTTCAAATCTATTATTCATCAGCTTCTCAAAATCTTTACAGAGCTTTGGATTAGGTGACCCAAAAATAATATCATATATATAAACTTAAACCAACATCAAGTTATTCCCTGTTCCTTTGATGAAGAGTGTGTCATTAATAGTACCCCTCTTGTAGCCATGCTAACAGAGATACTAAGATAGTGTCTCGTACCACTTCCTTGGAGCTTGGTGCAACCCATATAGAGCTTATCAAGCTTGGAGACATAATCAGGATGATCTGGGTCTGTAAAGCCTGGTGGCTGTTTAACATACACATCCTCATCAATCACCACATATAAGAAAGCACACTTGACATCAAGTTGTTAGACCTTGAAATCCTTAGATGCAGCAAAAGCAAGGAATATCCTAACAGCTTTAAGTCTTGCCACTAGAGGAAAAACATCTGTGTAGTCAATCCCCTCTTCTTGTGTGTATCCTTGAACAACTAGTCTAGATTTATTCTTCATGACAAGTTCTCTATCATCCTTCTTGTTCCTAAATACCTATTTGGTACATGTGGTGGTCTTCCCTTGAGAAAGAGGACATAAGTTCCAAACCTTTTGCCTTTTGAATTGAAGCAGCTTCTCCTACATTGCTTCAACCCAACTACTATCCTTCAAAGCTTTATCAACATTCTTGGGCTCTATCTTGGACAAGAAACAAGAGTATAGACAAACATTTTTGTCCTGGGTTTGTCCTATTGTTCTCACCCCTTTGTCAACATCTCCAATGATGTTTGTGACGGGGTGTGACTTGTGGATCCTAAGGTGAGGAATCACAGCAAGTTGATTGGACAGATCAAAATTTGTGAAATTCAAATCTCGTAATAGAGTGTCACCCACTACATCAGCACACTTATCAAGAGAAGATTGATCCAATTAGTGTGTGACATCATTGATGTTGTCTTCTATGTTGTGGTTATTAGCATCAAGAAATTCTTGATCACTATCACCAGTTCCATGTCCTTCCACATTTGAAGCTCCTTCATTTGAGTTCTGTGCCTCTGAGCTAGAATTTGTAGGCACCTCATACATGTTAGTTGAATTTGTCATGGTTATGCTAATAGGAACTCCATCTGCAGGTTCGTTACCACTGGAGCTGAAGTAGTTTTCTTGCTTTGTCTTCTCAGCTCAAATCTTGGGCTAGGGTCTCCTATTGATAAGTTACCTAGAGACTGGAGATATCTGGTCGATTGGAAAAATGGGCCATCAAGCTTGGAGCCTTCGAGATAGAATACAAACCAAGGGTGGCAAATAAAGGGCAGGTGGTTGCTGACTTTTTTGGGCAGAAATGCAACAAGAGGACGACGATGGCATCATGATAGATGACACCCAAAGCAAGGAGGAATAGAAATTACACATGGATGGGCATCCAATAATGAAGGATCGGGTCGGGCTAATACTAACAGGACCAAATCAAGAAGAATTAACCTACACCCTGAGGTTAGCATTTAGCAGATCAAACGAGGCAGAATATGAGGCACTATTAGTAGGTTCAAGGTTAGCTAGACGAATGGGTATCCAAAGGCTCCATGCTCATGTGCACGCTCTTAGTAGCCAACCAGGTTAGTGGGTCATACGATGCAAAGGAAAAAGCGATGAAACAATATTTAAAGGAGGCAAAAGAGTCAATCAGCAGTTTCGAGAACTATGATGTGTCGCACATAACTTGAAGCAAGAATAAGAAGGCAGACGATCTAAGTAAGCTTGCTTTAGTAACCTTCAGCCATTTGGCTAAAGAAGTCAGAGTTGAAGTGTTGCACACACCATCAATCAAAAGAAAAAAAGGTAAGCACGGTAGAAGGTGAGATATAAGAATCCAGGATGAACCTAATTGTCAGATATCTAACAAGAGGAACCTTATTGGAAGAGAAAGGTAAAGCTAGAGCACTTCAAGCAAAGTCGTTGCATTACAAGTTACAACAAGGAGTTCTCTATTGTAAATCATACATGCCCCCTATTACGGTGTCTCGCCCCAGATGAAGCCAACTATGTCATTAGGGAGATATATAAGGAATGTATGGAATACACGCAGGCCCAAGGATGGTAGTGGCAAAAGCAATGGAGATAGGATACTACTAGCCAGGAATGCACAGGAGCGCCATAGCAGAAATACAGAAATGTGACAATTGTCAAAGACACACCCTAATGAGCTATCAACCAAAAAATAATACATGATCCCTATAAGCTCTGCTTGGCCTTTCTTAAAATGGGCAATGGACATTGTTGGCCCAATTTCATAATCTACTAGAAAGGTAAAATTCTTGCTCATGGTAGTCGACTACTTCACCAAATGGGTGGAACCAAAGGCTCTGGATTCATCTAGGAGAATATTATCTATCATTTTGGTTTTCTGTTATTCATTGCAATGGATAACGGAAAGCAATTTGCTAAAAACCCTTTCAAAGAATGGTGCGTGAAATGGATGATACGATAGATCTTAACTTTGTTGGCCATCCCCAAGGTAATGGCCAAGTTGAGAGGGTCAATCGTAGCATCGTGGAAAGACTAAAGACTTTCCTGGATTTAGAAGGAAGAAACTGGGTGGAGGAGCTCCCAAATGTTTTATGGTCTCACAGGACCATGCTAAAAACTTGCCGAGGGAAACTCCTTTCAGCTTAACATATGGCTCAGAGGCCATGATGCCAGTTGAAGTAGGGATGCCAACTACCTGTGTGGTGCAAGCTCAGAAACAGATAAAGAAGGCGAACTATGGTTGAATCTTAACCTGCTTGAAGAGCAAATAATGATAGTAGCAATCCGGAAACCATGCACAAACGAGAAGTAGAACGATACTATAACTCTCGGGTGAAGAAAGAAACCTTCAGAGAGAGAGAGAGAGAGAACGTCCTAAGGATCAATGAAGCAAGTCATATGGAAAGTTAAGGAAAACTAGGACCACGATGGGAAGGCCCATACCAAGTAATTGACATCAGAAACAACAGAGCTTACAAGCTCGCACACTTAGATGGTACGATTGTCCCAAGAACCTGGAACGGGACACAACTTCACAAATGTTATATTCAATCATGAACTAGTCAGATGGTGTAATCCAATTTTCATCAAATGAAGGTGCACACGAGCACCAGGATTTCACTTAGTAAAGCATATATGTTTTCTAGTATCCAAGTATTTCCAAGTAAAATAATAACATCAAACGAATCCAAAACAAAATCGTAAGCAATCAAATGAAAGTACTTATATACAACCACGCTCCCATACAAAACGGGCAATGTCAACTGAAAGTTGAAAACAACGGTGTAATATATACAAAGCAAAAGATGTAACCAGAGGTATATGTCAAAAAACCATAAATAACCACATGACTTACCTGATAGTCCAGGCAGAACAACACATAAAGGGAAGATAAAAAACCATGTGCTCGACTAGAGCAGCGATTCAAGCAAACAGTGATCGAGAGAACCCAGTCGACCATAGTCATATTAATAACATAAAAATATACACTAGCAAAATAGTGTGTGAACAAAGATATTGGATAACCATTGAACGTGAACAAAATGCCAAGGCTCAAAATAATATGGGGAAAAACCACGACACAAGAAGCCTCGTTCCGCGACTAGACAACCATGATAAGTCGCGACATAAGTAATCATGAGCAGCCATAATATGCAACCAACATAATATATGATGTGTCTAAACATAAAATACTTACCATTTTGTTCAACAAGACAGTACAAAAGGCACCCACATGCAAAGAAAGTGCTCAAATACAAAAGAAATGGAAGTCCATCAAAAGAAAGTAAAAGTACAAGCGGTTAAGCATCAAGGCTTTCCTGAACCATAGGAGTAAGAAACAACTTAATGTCTGCAATGTTGGAGTCACACATTATAGCAATGGCATCAGTCATGGAAAAGTGACTTTGTCGAAGCGTTCAGACTCAAACTGTAGCTTTCTCAAGGCATTCTTATCATAAATCTTTGCATCTTCAGGCCTCTTGCCATTCACAACCAGGTTTACTCCATCAGACAAACTCGCATTGTATCCCACCATGTCTGGAAGACCGTTAATCTTTGCTAACATATCCAAGAACTCATCACTATCACGAGTCTTGTTAAAGGATAGTCTAACACTGCAGAGATAATCCATTTCCTCTCAGATGAAAGGCGAGATATAGTTTCTTCAAGTTACAAAATACGGGAGGCAGAAGAACTCTTAGAATCTTCTCAGAGGTAAGGCGCTTAATAACCACAGACGAAATACATAAGTCTTCTTGAACACCACTAAGATTTTGAGCAACTTTTTCTTTTTCTTTTGCCAATGTGTCAAATTGTGACTTAGAGATTCATTCTTAGCTTTCAACTCTGATGCCTGTTTCTTCAAACCATGAATACCCCTAACACTTTCGACCCAACGCCTATGACTTTCAATGAAGGAAAGAATGTTTTTAACCACAACCGAACACCCAACAACAGAAAGCTCTCGGTTTCTTAAACTTTCCCCATGCTAAAACTCAGCTGGGGTACGGGAGGCAAACATAAACTCCCTACATGATTCAGGAGAATCAAGCATAGTGCCATTGGTTAAATCTCAATCTGGAACAAATGTTTCGCTCACATTCATATCACTACCTAACAAAGCACCCGTTTCATGAGAATGAGCAGCTAGTTTACCCTTACAGAGTCGCCTTGATTCCCAACAAACTACTCTCCACAATCAAATAAAGAACCACTATGGTCATCACTTGAACCCTTAGGCGAGGCACCCACGGCCGCGACTGAAGGTTCCCCATTCTCTGAAGCCGCGACATGTTGGGGAGAGGGAGAAACGGTTTTTGGTTTCAGACCAAGATCACCCAGCCCCTTCTTGCGAGTCACTTTAAGTTGTTTGTCAAGGCCCACACTACAATCTTCACCCTAATGTTTAGCTGGGGGCATCGGAAGCAGTTCACCCAGTTGCACAACGAAGCTAGCAGTCGCTTCCAAGATGGGTTCGCCGCCATCAGGCAAAGGCTCTGTTTGCTCAGTAACATCAACCGTGGCTGACAACTTCAGGCAATAAAACAACCCTATTCCTGTAAAAATACAACACATCAATAGTTAGCAAATAAGTCAAAAGAAACAAAACGAGGAGGCACTTACGTTTCCCTTTTTATGTCATACACGGGAGCAAGCCAGGATCAGCCAGTTGCGGCTAATACCGGCCATAACAAGCACATGCTCAGAATAACTGCTAGTGAGGTAGGCTCTGCCTTTAGTCTCATAGGCGGATAAGTCATAGGTGTTACTCTTAGGAAGTGGGTCCTTAATAACCTTGTCATTCTCTAGCCAATGCATCTCGAATGGTATAACATGAGCAGAAATAAAGAAAAAGTGATCCCTCCAATTTAAACTAGTAAAAGTGCGAGAAAGAATAGGAGGGCTCTATGCTTTCCTTTTCTCAAGGGTCAACCAGTCACTAACTTTGTTAAGCTTGTAGAAAGCCTTAAAAATGTTTACTTCTGGTTGCAAATCAAAAGCTCGACAAGATATCTCAAAGTGGTATACTTTAATCAAACCGAAAGGAACAAATTATGCTAGATGAACATCATAGTACCTAAGCAACGAATATAGGAAATGGCTAACAGGAATCCAAAAGTACAAAAGCTAAAGAGGCAATTGTCCCAGCCGGAGCGTCCCTCATGATCGCGTCAGAAGGGGGAATACAAGGATTGAGACCAGGGTAAACATCGTACCGGCAAACCAAGTTATTCAACAAATCTTGCATAAAAACTGAAGTTTGCAAACCCATATTACTCTTACCTTCCATGATTTATGAAGATAAAGAAGTAAGAAGAACACTAACCTTCAATGAAGATGACCTTGAGAGGGAAACTTGGTGAAAACCCTAGACAAGAAGAATAAGAAACAAGGCAACCATGCTTATAGCCAAAAGGGGGGGGGATCGAGTGGGCCTAAGGCCTAGGGCGTCGGCCCATGACAAAAGACAAAGGCCAAAAGTTCTGACAGACAGGAGCATAGTCAGACTTTAGCATGAATAGTTGTCAACTAAAGAGACAAGGGGCACTAATACTAGGTAAGAAACCCTTTGCACCTGAAAAAGAAGAAACTTCCTAAACAAGAAAGATCCATACGGATGATTAGTTGGAGATAGCCTAGAATAGATTGTCAAGGAGGAACCTCTTTCCATGAACACTATAAATACCACTTCACAAACCAGGTAAAACCAACCCTAACCAATTCACTACTCTCTCAATACGCCTTGGAATCCCACTCTCAATTACAATCTTGTCTTTCAAACAAATACTTATTCTCACACGAGAGGGTGGTCAAGGGGAGAATTCTCCTATGCCCGTTTTGTATCGCATATATCTCCCCATACCAAGACCAAGCCAAGTTTAAGCCTAGGCTCCACATGGTATTCCTTCTCTTCACTGCTCCTCGATCCTAACCTCTAGGTAGGGGTGTGCAAAAAACCGAAATAACCCAACCGTAACAAAAAAAACCTGACACAACCGAAGCGAGAAAATCGAAACCGCTAAGAAACCCACAGTTTGGTTTGATGATCTTTTAAAACCGAATTTTTTGGTTCGGTTTTGGTTTTGCTTGTAACAATAACCGAAAAAATACATCGAAACTGTGACATCCGTCACTAACAGTTCCGTTAATTAACGATAAGCTCGTTAATTCTCTTTGTATGTTATTTATTGTGCGCAATTAATTCGTTTTTGGACTGAATCATGTCTGTTGGACCAAAAGAACTAATGAGCCAAGATCAGGAAAACCTCTAAGTCCCACATGACATCACAACAACTGCTGAAGGCTTCATCAGCAGTTTGACAAGTGCTGAAGACTCAACAGCTGAAGATCAAAGATCTGAAGAACAACAGCTGAAGATCCCAAGTACTGAAGATAAGTACTGAAGTCTGAAGTACTGATGAATACAAGTACTGAAGACTTCATGTACTGAAGACAAGTGCTGAAGATCAACAACTGAAGAACTGAAGAACTGATGATCAACAGCTGATGCACAAAGTCTGAAGACAAAGACTGAAGACATCAGCTGATGACAACTACTGAAGTCATCAGCTGATGAAACATCTGAAGACCAAAGTCTGAAGACCAAAGTGCTGAAGCTTCAGAGTTTGTCATAACAACTGAAGAAGTTGTCTTCAGTTGTTGTGATGGTTTTTACTTTTTAGTTGTTTTGTATTTTTCCTTTTCAGTAGCTTGTACAACAGCTGAAGAGCTTGTTCTTCAGCTGTTATAGTTCAGTAGTTGTAAACGACTGAAGAGTTTGTTCTTCAGTCGCTGTATCTTTCTGTAGTTTCTTTTCCTTTCAGTAGTTTGTAATAAGTTAGAACACTTAGCATTTTGTAAGAAGATGTCAGTTGTTTGACATCTTCAGTAGTTTAGTGTTCTATTAGTAGTTGTTAATAACCGTTTGATGTCACTGTCAAGTGACATCAGCCTATGTCATTTCTGCCTATAAAAGGTAGATGACCTAATTGTATTTGGGTGCCAAAACGTGTGAGCAATAGAAAATACCTTTTTGGCAGAATTATTCTCTCTCTCTATATTTGTACTGTTACATGCAAAATCCTTTATGTTCTTGCTGTAATTGCTAATTCTCGTGCTAAATCCGCAGCGAATACAACCTAATTGATCAAACTAGAGGCTGAGATCCTGTCAAATGGTATCAGAGCTGGTTAATCATTGATCGATTTCATCATTGATCATTGAAACTGCTCTTTTGATCTCTACGTTTGATCAAATTAGCAATTTGCAAGAACTAGCTATAGAGATTGAGATTCTGCTGTTTCGGGTCGTTAAACTTGAGGTTCTCTGTGGTTTTGAGCTACATTTGTTTTGTTAAACTTGATTTTGACTGAAAAACTGAGATGGCGACACCAACGAATGATCCTTACAATACTGGTTCCTCAACCAAGACTCCGATGCTTGTGAGGAATGAGTATAACATATGGCAACGTCGTATGCTTCACCACTTGTCTGTCAACAGTGCTGGTTGTTGGAAGTCAGTGGTGCATGGACCATACCAGCCTATGGTGAGCGTCCCTGAATCAAATGAACAGGTTCCGAAGAAACCTGATCAGTATTCGGATGAAGATCTTAAGCTGTTCGAGATTGATGCTAAAGCCCATGGAATTTTAGCTATGGCAATTCCAAATGAGATCTATTCAGGGCTTTTGCATCATGAAACTGCTCATGATCTCTAGGTTGCTCTGAAGGAACAATTCGGAGGAACCAATGAGGTCTTAGCAAACACAAGGGAAATCCTCGCCCAATAATATGAGACATTCTCTCATAGGAAGGGTGAGACTCTGACTCAACAGTATGAGCGGTTCTCATGTTTGATCTCTGAGCTGAAAAATGGTCAAACAAGAGTACTCTAATAGCCAGATGAACAACAGATTTCTCAGATCACTGCCTGAGAGATGGGACACTTATACCATTGTCCTACGCTCCAGTGCAAATCTGGATACTCTATCTCTCACCCAACTTCATGAGAAACTGCTTACATTTGAGAGGGAGATAGAGCAAAAGAGGAAGTTGTCCATCTCTGGCAAGCTCACTGATGACTTTGTCACTGGCAATGCTGCCTTGATAGGTCAGGAGTCGGAATATGCTGCATCAGAGAGTTCTTATGATGAGCATATTGATTTCTCTACCAACTCTGAACATGCTTTTATTGGTGTTAATAGTAGTTCAGGAGGTAGCAGTGATAATCTGTGCTTTCTGATGGAGGACTTGAAGGGCATTTCAGATGATGATCTGGAAGAGATGGATATTTTGAGTCAAATGGCAATGATAAATATCAGATCTCAAAAGTTCTACAAGAGAACTGGCAGGAAATTTCCTGGTCTCTCTGGCAAAACCAAAGTTGGTTTTGACAAGAGCAAGTTGAGGTGTCACAAGTGCCAGAGGCTTGGACACTTTGCTAGAGAGTGTAGATCATCTGGATCTAACTCCTCTACACCTTTGTGACCTTTCCAAGCAATAGCTCACAGCACAGAGGGCAACATTCCTCTAGTTCTGGCCATCCATCACCAGCACAGGCATCACCTGCTTACTTTGTGCCTCAGGGTCATATGCCATACCCATACCCCTGCTACTATATGCCTCAGCCCAGTCAAGCTCAAGCACCTTCTGCTCAGCCACCACATGCTTTCCCTGAGCCTCAATCTTCCTAATCTCATCATCAAACCCAACCTCAACAACACAGCTTCTTCACCCCAGGAGTTGTTGACTGGAGTAGTTTGCCAGATGATTTATCTGGTCAGGAACAACTATTCCAAGGTGCTGGTCAACATGGTGGTGATAATCCATTTGGGAATCTTGCTCTAATGGCCTTTGAGTCTGCTGATGGGTCATCATCCAATGCTTCATCACAGGTATCTTCTGAGGCTAAAGCCAAGCTTTGTTCTGATTCATGCATAGCAGCATTTGCTTCTATTAGAGAAGCAAATGTAGCTTTAATTGATAAAAACCTTAAGCTAGAGCAAACCATTTCCAAAAAGAAAGTTGAATTTGAGGCTGCTCTTAATGATAAAAATGATGAGATTTATAAGCTTAAATGCTAAATAAAAGATGATAAGGCTAGGGAAGATGTACTTCTAGAGAAGTACAGAGACCTCAAGGAAACTCTTGCAACCACCCAAGTAGAGTGTGATCGATGGGTGCAATCATACAAGGGTTTTGAAATGCTTCTTAGTAAGCAATCAGCTTCCAATGTGAAGTTTGGCATTGGTTATAATCACACTGCTCCTCCTACAGATTTTACCTCAAGAGCAGAAGTTGAATCTGATGGAGAGAGCAATAACCAATCCTTCTCATCATGTGACCTACTATCTTCTGATACAGCATCATCAGAGGTAGAAGTCAGCATTAATTCCACTAAAAACCAATCAGCTGATGCTACAATAGCTGATGGTTCAAATGCTGACTCTCATATGATCAAAAAGTTGATCAACTCAGGTGTTGTCTCTAGAAGTACTAAAGTACTGGAGAGCAAGTGATAACACCTGAAGTTCAAACCTCAACTACTGCCAGCACTGAAGAGAAGAAAACTGACAGTAGAAAGGGTTTGAAGACAACTAAAGAGGATGCTAGGAAAGCAGGTACTACAAGGAAGAAAACTACTAGTACTGACAGCAAACAGCTGAAGAACAAGTCTTCAGCAGTTTCATCCTCTTCAGTTGATGATCAACATAAGATGAAAAGAAGCCATGTGAGATATGTGGCTTGTTCAATCATCTTACTGATGATTGCTGGTACAAAAGGGGTTCCAAACTCAAACAAAAAGAGAAAATTAAAGAGCATATGAATACAATGAAAAATGAGTTTGAGACCAAGTTTGTACTGGCAACATTAAAGCCTGAAATCCCTAAGCCCAAAGCTAAATCTAAAAAGAAGGTAGGGGTTACTCAGGCAACAACTGAGGTTGCTCAAAAGAAGATGGTGCAACACAGGAATCCGTCATCAGCAAGCCCAAATGTGTCTGAAGAGCTGAAAGCTTTATCACAAAGTCAGACACAACTGGTGATGATGGTTCATCATCTAATGGGAAGAGTCAACCATTTGGATGCTCCTGTGTTGAAACCATAGAAAAGGAAATCCAAGCCAAAGGGTTCCTCTTCTACACCATCTCCTTCACCTCAGGCTGTCACACATAACACACCTGTTAGTGTTGCACCTGTTATTGAGAACAGACCCAAAACCAAAAAGGTTTGGGTCTCTAAAACTAACTAACTTGTGTTTATGTTTGCAGGGTCGTTCAACACGCCAAAGAAACATCTGGTATGTAGACAGTGGAGGATCCATGCATATGACAGGAAGCAGTTCTCTTCTTAATGACTACTCTCAAGGAAAGAAGGGATTTGTTTCCTTTGGCAATGATGCAAAGGGTTACATCATCGGAAAAGGCTTTGTTTCCAATGGGGAAATAAGGTTTGATGGTGTTAACCATGTGGAGAATCTCAAGTACAATCTTTTGAGTGTCAGTCAAATGTGTGATAAAGGCCATGTTGCCCTTTTCACAAGCCAGAACTATCGGATTCTGTCATCCAAAGTTCTAAATTTGATTGACAAGGTGTTGGATGAATATACTCTCCTGAAGGCCAACAGGACAGGAAGAGTATATGCCCTAGACCTTTCAAAGAAAATTGATATAAAAGGCCACCCTTGCCTATTCTCCAAGGCCTCTCCTCAAGAGTCTACTCTATGGCATAGAAGGTTGGGTCATGTTAATTTCAAGAACATGAATCAGCTGATAAACCATGGTTTAGTAAGAGGATTGCCATTGAAGGAGTTCAAGTGTGAAGACAACTGCACTGCTTGCTTAAAGGGAAAACAACACAAAGTTTCATTCCTTTCAATAGAAGAACCAAAGTCCACTGCCTGCTTGCAGATCCTGCATATGGATCTCTTTGGTCCTGTCAGAGTGATGAGCATGGCAAAAAAGAAATACTGCCTGGTAATTATGGATGATTACTCCAGGTTTGTATGGACTTTCTTCTTGCACTCCAAAGATGAAGCTGCCAAGGCTATTATGAACTTTGTGTTATTTGTGGAGAAGCAGTATTCCCTGCAGGTCAAGTGTGTGAGGAGTGACAATGGAACAGAGTTTAGAAACCACACACTTGATGACTTCTACCTGTCTAAGGGAATTAAAAGGCAGTTTAGTATTCCGAGAACTCCTGAATAGAATGGAGTGGTTGAGAGAAAGAACAGGACTCTCATTGAAGCTGCAAGGTCAATGCTGGCTGACTCAGGATTGCCACTGACCTTTTGGGATAAAGCTGTCAACACAGCTTGCTATGTGCAGAATAGAGCATTAGTGAATCAGAGGTTGATGAAGACTCCTTATGAAGTACTTCATCATTTGGCCCATCTGATTTCCTTCTTTAGAGCCTTTGGGTGTCCATGTTTCATTCTCAACACTAGCAATCCACTCCAGAAGTTTGCTAGTAAGGTGGATGCAGGGTATTTTGTTGGTTATTCATCAACTTGCAAGGCATACAGAGTTTTCAACAGTAGGACAAAGATGGTTGAAGAAACTCTGCATGTCAAGTTTAATGAATCTCCAAAGGACAAGATTCCACAAAACCCTGTGGAGTTGTTTGATCTGGACATACTGCAATATGTTCCTTATCAACCTCTAGCTGTTGTGCCTGTCAACAGTTCTCCACCTGGTGGTACTAATGATGATGTAGTCAGTACTCACCTTTTCAGGTTTAGTGACAACCTGCCTGAGTCCACTAAACCTGATGCTCCTGTAGCTTCAGCAGCCCCATCCACAACAAATGCTGATGAGATTTTGCATGCTCCACTTCATTTGAGTTGCCATCTCCTACATGGTTTCAAGAATCTTCATCACCATCTGTTGCTGCTAAAAGTCCTACAAACACTTGCACTGATATAATAGTCTATCAAGAGCTGAAGAATCACCCCACATCTCAAATCATTGGTGATATCAATGCTGGAGTTTCAACTAGGAATCAATTGTCCAACTTCTACTTCTATGCTCTCTTCATCAGTCAGCAAGAGCCAAAGAACTATCATGTTGCCTTAAGAGACAATGGATGGGTGGAAGCAATACAGCTTGAGCTTCTTCAGTTCAGAAAACAGCAAGTGTGGGAGCTTGTTCCTTTACCCCAAGGTAAGTGTGCAATAGGCACCAAATGGGTATTTAGGAACAAAACAGATGAAAAGGGCCAAATAGTTAAGAACAAGGCCAGACTGGTTGTCCAGGGGTTTGCACAAGAGGAAGGCATCGACTATGATGAGACCTTTGCCCCTGTAGGCAGACTGGAGGTAATTAGATTGTTTTTAGCTTATGTTGCCTTTCACAGTCTTAATGTTTATCAAATGGATGTCAAAAGTGCCTTCTTATATGGTAAAATAAAAGAGGAAGTATATGTGTGTTAACCACCAGGCTTTGAGGACAATAAACATCCTGATTGGGTGTATAAGCTTGATAAGGCTCTTTATGGGCTGAAACAAGCTCCTAGAGCCTGGTATGAGACACTATCAACTTTTCTTCTCCAAAATAAGTTCACTAGAGGCACCATTGATAAAACCTTGTTCATCAAGATTGTGGGACAGCATAAGCTCCTTGTTCAAATTTATGTAGATGACATCATTTTTACATCCTCTGATCCACAGTTGTGTGATGAATTGACAAAGCTCATGAAGCAAAAGTTTGAAATGAGTGCTATGGGGGAATTACAGTTCTTTCTATGTTTGCAAATCAAACAAAGGGCTGATGGAATCTTTATTCATCAGTTCAAATACACAAAAGAGTTGTTGAATAAGTTTGATTTACAAACCTGTAAGCCCTGTTCTACTCCCATGAGCAGCATCACACAACTGGATATTGATCAGAAAGGTAAAGCGGTTGATGAAACCCTTTACAGATGTATGATTGGGTCCTTGATGTACCTTACAGCTTCTAGACCAGACATCATGTTTGCAACATGTGCCTGTGCTAGATTTCAGGCTGCACCTAAAGAATCCCATTTGATTGCAGTCAAAAGGATCTTTAGATATCTGCAGGGCACCCAATCACTAGGTCTTTGGTATTCAACTGGGCATTCTTGCAAATTAGTTGCTTTCTCTGATAGTGACTATGCAGGATGCAAAGTCACCAGAAAATCCACTTCTGGTGGTTGCCAATTCCTAGGCAATTGTTTAGTTTCTTGGCAGAGTAAGAAACAAACATCAATTGCTAATCCACTACTGAAGCTGAGTACATTGCTGCTGTAAGTTGTACATCTCAGGTACTTTGGCTTCAGAACCAACTCTTGGATTATGGCATTACAGAGACTAAGACTCCATTACTAATGGATAGTGCTTCAGCTCTTTGTATTGTTAAAAATCCAGTCCAGCACTCTAGGACCAAACATATAGAGATCTGTTGGACCAAAAGAACCAATGAGCCAAGATCAGGAAAACCTCTAAGTCCCACATGACATCACAACAACTTCTGAAGACTCCCATCAGCTATTGTGTTCTCTTGCTTGAATGTCAGACTCGAGAGCATCTTAGCTCCAACCATCAGCTGTTCTGACAAAGTCTGAAGAACAAAGTATGAAGATCAAAGAACTGAAGAACAACAGCTGAAGAAGACTCCAAAGTACTGAAGACCAAGTACTGAAGTCTGAAGTACTGATCTTACAAGTACTGAAGACTTCAAGTACTGAAGACAAGTACTGAAGAATCAAAAGCTGAAGAACTGAAGAACTGAAGACCTTCTACTGAAGCACAAAGTCTGAAGACAAAGACTGAAGACAACAACTGATGATATCTACTGAAGTCATCAGTTGTTACATCATCTGAAGCCAAGTCTGAAGACCAAGTACTGAAGACTCAGAGTTTGTCACAACAACTGAAGAAGTCTTCTTCAGTTGTTGTGATGGTTTTTCCTTCTCAGTAGTTCATTTTGTTTCAGTAGTTGTACAACAGCTGAAGAGCATGTTCTTCAGTTGTTATAGTATCAGTAGTTATAAACGACTGAAGAGTTTGATCTTCAGTCGTTGTAGGATTTCAGTAGTTTTACTTTTGTCAGTACTTAGGAAACTTTTGTAAGAAGATGTCAGCTGTTGACATCTTCAGTAGTTTTATGTTTTGTCAGTTGTAATTTTAATATTCAGTTGATGTCAGAAAAAGGACATCAGCCCATCCTTTTATCGCCTATAAAAGGATGGGGAACCATACTGTTTTAATTTCCGAAACGTGCCAAGCAATAGAACATTTATTATTTGGCAGAACTCTTTTCTCTCTCTATGCTTGTGCTTTTACATGCAATATCTTTTATGTTCTTGCATTAATCGCTAATTAATGTGCTAAATCCGCTGCAAACATAATCTGATTGATCAAACGAGAGGCTGAGATCCTGACAAGATTAGACATCATTTTATAAGAGATTGCTATGAAAAAGGTCTGATTGATCCAAAGTTTGTGCCTAGTGCTGATGAGCTTGCAGATATCTTTACTAAGCCTTTAGATAGTGCCACATTTCTAAATTTGGTACTAAGACTTGGTATGCTGCAACTAGAATAATTTGACTAATGCTGATGCTCTCAGTTCACAAGTACTGATGGGCATTGGTTTGCAAAGGTCAAATATACGTACTGATGAGTAATTTAGTCTTCAGCATTTTCACCACTACTGAAGGCTAAAATGCTTTAAAGTACTGAAGTACATTATTTGTTGAAAATAACTGATGTAGTGATGTGGATTATAACTACTGATGTATAGTTTTCAAACAAATAAGTACTGAACAAATTTTGGTCACAAGTACTGGTGTAATCTTTCACATAAGTACTGAAGACAATTTGTTCACCAGCTCTGAAGAATATCTCATCAGCACTTGTGAACATCTGATCACAAGAGCTGAGGCATAAATATTCACAAGAGCTGAAGGACCAATGAAACATCTGAAAGTCAGCCAAACAGCTGATGAGTAAATGTGGAGGTCAGAATGAAACAACTGAATTGACGGAAACAGTTGATGAGTAACTTTACTCTTCAGCTGATACCAACATCTGCTGTTTCATACCCAAACAACTGAAGGACAAAAACCATGTCTTCAGTAGTTTCACAACTACTGATGACTAACACCAAGTCCTCAGTTGTTTACAACAACTGAAGCAAAACCACGTCTTCAGTAGTTTCACAACTACTGATGTCAGTAGTTTACAACTACTGAAGGCTAACACCAAGTCTTCAGTTGTTACAACGTCTGAAGATGAAAAACATGTCTTCAGTAGTTTATAACTACTGATGACTAACAACAAGTCTTTAGCCGTTTACAACATCTGAAGGACAAAACCAAGGTCTCAGTAGTTTCAACTACTGAAGACTAACACCAAGTCCTCAGATGTTACAACCACTGAAGGTTAAAACCACGTCATCAGTCGTTTCAACAACTGATGACTAACACCAAAACCTTCAGTAGTTTTCTTTCAGCCTTTGTCATACCCTATAAATACCCAACCTTCAGAGCTTTTCATTCTCACTTGACCTAACTTTCAAAAACCTCTGAACTTCCCATACACCATTAATGGCGACCATGCAACTCAAACCTCGATACAACTGCAACCTTAAAATCACCATTCTGGTCAAAACACACCACCATCGCATCCACCATGCAGTCGATCTGACTACTCACCCTACCAAACGGCCTTTCTACTAAATCCCATCATCTACGCCGATTCATTAGCACAGTTCTGGACGAATATCACCATCCAAACTGGAGAGAACGACGGCGAGGTCTCTCTCCGGTCGTCCGTGAACAATCATCCAGTGGTTATCACTCCAGCTACTACTTGACAAACCCTAAAGCTGGAGGATGCCACTTTCCCAACCTCTCACCCCAAAGGCACCCTTGATCCCACTTTCACTGCCAATGACTATCAGGGCGACCTCGCTGCTTCCACCTTGCTGAAGAAACATTTTCCAGATCCTCAACGACTCATATTCCATATGGTGAATGTTTGTCTGGCCCTGAAAACATCTTCATGGGACCAGATGTCGACAAGGTGGCAACAGGTATTGTATTCCATCCTTGAAAAACAACCTTTGAACTTTACTGAAATAATATTTTTGGAAATCAAGGATATGGCTACGAAACCTATTTCTAACTGTTGGATCTTGTATCCTCGGTTCATAATGGCCATCATAGAGAGCCAGCTTAGTGCTGAGGACTTGTTGGCACTGGGGTCCCTGCCATGGCTGTTTTAGCTGAGGTATACTCCAGGCGCAACACCGACCAGACACTCAAACAGGCTGCCAAGCTGCGAAAACCCACGTAGTTGGAACCCACAGCCTCCACCTCCAAATCTAAAGTCCCTACCAAGCCCAAAACCAAAAAGAAACCAACAAAGGCTACTCAGGGAAATGAGTCCCCTGAGGATGCCCCTGTAACACAAATGCAGGAAGTGACTGCTGGTCAGATTATCCCAGCAGTCACCACGACTCCACCTACCACAACCGCACAGGTTTCCTCTCAACAGGAGCCTGATGCAACCATTTCTGGGGCTGCCACACATCTGGAACCTTTCTCAATTAAGGAGGTTGCCATTGAAATGCACACTCCTCCCCATGTGCACACTGCTTCAAGCCCATCCCCACTGAAACCGCCCCACAAAGCCCTACCCTAATAATCGCCAAAGTGTTGACCCATCTAAACAATCCACCCTCTCCCCAGAAACCAATTAGAACTGGGAAAACTCCAACCAAAGAGAGGGTGGACACAAGTGTTGATGGGAGCCCACAACACAGAGAATCACATGTCTCATCTCCCAGTGTGGCTAGGGAGATAGGACAATCTGGTGAGGCTGCCACTTCCCCTGCATCAGCATTTGAGCAGGAAGAAGCTGGTAACATCAATAAGACTTCACCAGAGGCAACTATCGATGATGGATCCAATCCAGAGGCTGGAAGTCCCCAGATCCAAGAAAAAGGGGCACATGCAACTACTAAACCACACTCAGTGCATGTACATCCTGACACTGTCAGGAGGTCAGGTGATTCAGTGCAAACTGATGATGACCTGAGCTTCTTCTACGATGTAGTTGCTCAGAATACCATCCTAGAGGATGAGGTCAGCAGACTCAAAGAGCTGCTGTCCAAAATGTCTCAGGATATAAGTCCATCTGCCACCATTCACCCACAGATGGCACCTTCACCTGAAGGTCTCACATACACTCAACCACTCCCACAAACTCAGCCACCTGCCTCTACTTCTGGCACTAGTTCTCAGGAACAAAACCTCCTGAGCAACTAGTTGCTATCTTCCAAAAATCCCTGCCTCTCATCACACCAATAATCACAGACATTGTGATGAAAACCATTGATGAGAGGCTTCCCTCAAAATACAACCATTGTGGAGGTTGCTGTTGCTAAAATGCTTGCTGGTAGTCAAACCCTAACCAATGCACCCAAAAAGAGGGAGACATCAGTGCAAGCCAAGAGGAAGAGGGTAGAGGAAGAGAAAGAAGTAGGGAGAGAGGAGGAAAATGAGAGGGAGAGGCCTGAGGAGACTGAGAGGGTGAAGGGGAAGGAGAAGGTGAGGGAAGAGAGTGCTGAAAAGATAGAAGTGGCTGAAATCCAAAAAGATTCCAGTATCACTTATCAAAAGAAGAGAGGAGAGAAGGAGGGGGAGAAGGTAGAGAAGGTGGAATACTGATCTAGCAGTCCTAGTCAAGGAGGCTGATGCTGAGCATAGCCGATCAATGGACTCTGTCATTGATCAGCTGTTCAGGCAAGGCTTTGACATGGACACTGCCTTGCAAGATCAGGAAATTAGGAAGATGGAGAGAAAGGAGATAGAATTCCGATGGACCACTTATAGCCAAGAGGAAAGAAAGAGACTCGAGGCTATGAGTAGGTTTATTTCGAAGTATCTGGGGAGACCAGTCCTAGATGTGAAGGCTTGGACCAGGGATAGAATCTTGGCTATAGCCACCAAGATCTGTTTAGCTGGTGATTTTACCAAGGGACTGGTCACAGAAGCCCTTTCAGAAGCCGATGCTGAGAACAGGACTTTGCTAGTCAAACAGACTAAACCTGCCCTTATCTCTAGGCTGCTAGCAAAGCCTGCCCAAATTCCCACACCAACAACCCAAACACAACCCACAAAACCAACCCCTTCACCATCAAAACCTATTGCCGATGATCCACCCTTGCAGAAGAAGAGAAGGATGTTGAGGCTGCAAGAGGAACAAGAAGAGGAGGATGAGGAGGATAGATTGCCTCTTTCTGCAGTCATACCTCTACCTAAAGCCAAATCTAAAACCATCACTCCCATCTCACAGATGGATACTGTGAGGGTTAAGATAGAAGAAGAAGAGCAGCAGAAATGACATGATAAGGAGATGCTGAAAAGCATAGACAAAGCTTATGCTGCTACTTCTTCTATACTTAACATGAAGAAGGAAGCTTTGAGACTCTTCACTCTCAAACAAACTTTCCAATATGATAAAGAGAGAGTGAGGACTTTGCCTGATCCTAGGGTGGCTCATAGGATCAAAAAGAAAGACATTCCTGTGAGATACAAGAGCCAAGTTAAGAAGATTATAGATGAAGTGATCTCAGTGGCTCTTGTAATAACACCCTGGGAGATTGTGAAGGAGTTTGAGAAAGCCTATAGAGCTAAGCAGCCACCCCAAACGATGTTGGAGAATAGGGTGGTTAGGAAAGGCTTAGTCTATAAGAGGCTTGAGAACTTCCACAAGGATGAGCTCAACCTGCTACTAGAAGGCAGACATCCTGATGAATTCGCCTATAGGCAGATCACACTGTTGAGCTCAAAAATGGTAAACAGGCCATGTTTGTCTCATAGCTGTACGGTCGTGAAGGATTATTCGAAGGTGAGGCTGAGGACCTATCCAAAGAAGAAAAAATGACATTCCTTTAAGCCTACACCAGAGAATCCTACAGGCTCGTACGTGGGAAGTAGGTCTCATGGATGGGACAATAGCTCTATGTCCAGTTCCCCAAAACTGAGCTCCCATCCATACTTAGCCAATCAAATCTCAGAGACTTCTTCCCAGGCCAGTGCTTATCAGGGTCAACTTCTGATCTGATCCAGAAGGAAATAGACCAACATTTTTGCCATCAATAAGTGGGACCAATAAAATGCTTAGAGGTTTTGGCTGCATTGGTTCAGGGGGAGATTGTTGGACCAAAAGAACCAATGAGCCAAGATCAGGAAAACCTCTAAGTCCCACATGACATCACAACAACTGCTGAAGGCTTCATCAGCAGTTTGACAAGTGCTGAAGACTCAACAGCTGAAGATCAAAGATCTGAAGAACAACAGCTGAAGATCCCAAGTACTGAAGATAAGTACTAAAGTCTGAAGTACTGATGAATACAAGTACTGAAGACTTCATGTACTGAAGACAAGTGCTGAAGATCAACAACTGAAGAACTGAAGAACTGATGATCAACAGCTGATGCACAAAGTCTGAAGACAAAGACTAAAGACATCAGCTGATGACAACTACTGAAGTCATCAGCTGATGAAACATCTGAAGACCAAAGTCTGAAGACCAAAGTGCTGAAGCTTCAGAGTTTGTCACAACAGCTGAAGAAGTTGTCTTCAGTTGTTGTGATGGTTTTTACTTTTCAGTTGTTTTGTATTTTTCCTTTTCAGTAGCTTGTACAACTGTAACACCCGCAATTTTGATTGGACAAAGGGAAATAATAAGGAGAAAAGAAAAGAAAGAATTTTGGAGGAAAAGGAAAAGAAAGAGAAAGTAGAAGGGGGTTTTGTGTAAAAGTACAAGAAAGGAGAAATATCTGATATACATAGGGATGGCTGCCCACTTCTTGCATTTTTCTCACAACCCCCAAATTCAGCGAGAGTTTTAGAGAGAGAAAGAGAGCAGACTACGAGTTTGAAGGAAGAACAAGAAGAAGAGGAAGACGAGTTCGAGGTACTGGGTTCCACGGCTACTGATTTCGAAGGAGTCATACCCAGCAGCACAATGTGAGTTCTAAGACCCCTTTCTTTTACGTATTTTGAACGATTTTTGGGGCTGGAACACATATTAAAACTGTTTTCGAGCGGTGAGCGCTCAATCTGAGTATGTATGTATGAGTATGAAGGTGTGTATGGTCCGTTTGGACTGCTATGCCTAGTGTATGTAAGATTCCTAGGGCAGATAGATGAATCTCAGCATGTTGATCATATGAGTACTGCGGATGTATGTTTTAGAAGTTATTTCTATGATATGCATGATGTTTAGTTGGTTCTAAGTAACTGATGTGGAAAAATCGTGCTAATGTATGTTGAGATGATGTATGGATTGTAGAAATGGAACAGGTTAAGTTGCAGGTTGCCTTACTCAACCGCATTGTCCAAATGCGGACTGCCGAAGTAAATGTGGTTGTAGTCAACCGCATTGACTAATGCGGATGACCAGGGAAAGTGCGGTTAAGGCATCAGGCAACCGCTTTGACTAATGCGGATGACCAAGCAAATGCGGTCAAGGCCCTTCCTTCATCCGCATTAACCCAATACGGGTACACTCGATATGCAGTTAAGGCAGAAAGCCGCATTAACCCATGCGGGAGACCATCTCAGGAATGCGGTAAGTCATTCCTCATCCGCATTTACTAATGCGGATGAGGCAAATTGATGCGGATAAGGTATTACTCATCCTCATTGACTAATGCGGACGGGGCAGACTAATGCGGGTGAGCAGAATGCACTGTGAAATTAAGTTTAGCATGGCCAGGTTCATTTGGGTGGACTAGTAACGTAGGCATGATGATGATGATGATGTTGCATGGGTATACCTATGGTATACTATATATGAATGATGCCTTATATAATGATGGATGTATGTTATGTGTATGTTCCTTATGTATATGTATTTTATCTTTAATAACTTTACGTGAATGAATGAACGAAAGAAATGAATGTATTAAGAACGTAAAGTGAAAGATAATGAAAGAAGGAACATGATGAATGAATGCATGCATTAATGAAAGAGAGTAAGAAAGGCTTGCAAGCAAATGAAGGAGGTGCACACCCCTGGCAGGTGTTAGCTCAACGGTGTACGGGTTAGCTACCCCGAAGGATGTACATCGGGTCAATCATTGAGATTGACAATGAGGTGAGCAACTTCGTGTTGCAAGAGACTCGGTTAGCAGGCAATCATAAGATTGTCACTGAGGTGAGCAGTCGCGCACTGCAAGAGACTCGGCTAACGTATGTTAGTAGTGAAGTGAAAGTTAAGTGGTGCATTAACCTACCTCAGGTGACTGGATCAGCTTTGTGCACAACGTTCGTGGCTAACCACCACAGGTCCAGCACCAGTAGTATGTATGATGAAAGGGGGTACTGTACATGTCACCGAATGTAATGAACGTTCGAACGAAAGTAATGAAAGTATGAATGAATGTAATGAATGTTCGAACGTAAGTAATGAATGTATGAATGAAAGTAAAGTACGTACGAAAGTATGTCAAGTATGTATGTATGAAAGCGAATGAGAATGATGAAGTGTACACGAATGAAAGTAAGTAATGAATGATGAGATAATAATAATATTATCTACGTGTACGTATGATGTGTGAGCACATATATGAAAGAGCAGTTAATAAAAATGAAAGTATGTTTATTATAAAACTAGAACTCACTCAGCAACGCTGACTTTTATGTGTTTCCAGTTCGCAGGTAGTGTTGCTGAGGATGGCACGAGGCGGCTACTCAGCTCTTTTGGGATGGCATTCTCCATTTAATAATGATGCAACGTCATGCGTTGTGGGTCATAACGCACGCAACTCATTATGTTGCATGCAAGTGGAAGATTTCTTGATAATCCTGATAAACAGGATTATTTAAGAAATCTTCTTTATGAAGAAAAATATATTTTTGAACATAATATCTTCTTTATGAAGAAGATTATATTTTCTTTCTATTATTTTATTTCAGTAGAGGTCACTGTGTGACCCTATGGTTGCTGTGGAATATGCATCAGCAGCAATCATAGTATAGTTAAACGATGTAAAGAAAAGCTTGTATTTTGTAATCAAGACAATGATGTAAAAGCTTTTATGATGAAATGAGAATGCATGTTTTACTAATTCCGCTGCGTATTTTATGAACATGTATTAAATGTACGTTATATCTGCGATGAAGAACCAACAGTAAGGTGCCCGGTGAGCGGGGCCTTACAAGTTGGTATCAGAGCAAGAGTTTAAGTAAAATGGGTAAATTTTCATAATAAACCTAAACTTAAACTGAGAATGGGACAGGGAGAATGAGAATGCCATCTGAGTAGTCGCGTGCCATCAGGTATTTTCTTAAAGATTAACTGGTATTATGTGCGCTTGTTATGTGAATGACGTGTACTGTTAGACTGAGATACTAATGTAGTCAGGATAGGTGATGCTCGGGGTGCGAAGAGTAGAGTAAGTGGCTAATCACAACTGGCCACTGTAATTAGGGACTTACTGTACTTAACATAAACTGAGCTATTTCCTTGAATGACCGTGTTGGTGTTTTAATCTTTCAGTGTGATAGAAGATGGTCGGTGATAGATCATCTGATGCTTCCCGTGATGGTGAACGTGGTGATGAGCCGCGTATCACGCGAGGAAGACTTAGGAAAGAGAAAGTAGTTCGTGAGGAGAACGAGGTTCCTCACCAGGAAGAGACGGACGAGAGCGCCAAGTTGAGAGCCTCGGTAAAAGAGGCAGTGATTGAGGAAGTGCACCAGGTTATGCAGACGATCCTACCGACTGTGATGACCGAAGCGATAAAGGCAGTACGAGAGGAGGATAGACGAGGGAGGAATCGGTCCTCGGGTAGACAGCAACAGGCAGGGGTAGAAACAGTATTGTCTGATGATGAAGAGGAAGAGGAGAAGAACAGGTACGGGAGACAGCCCGGGGTTGTGACTACGGGAAATTTATGAGGTGCAAGCCTCCGACTTTTGATGGTTCGGGTACGGCTGCTGATGCTCACCAATGGGTGAGAGAGATGGAAGCGGTCCTTGATATTAGTGACTGCCGGGAGGATAAGAAGGTAAAGTTTGCTACCCACTCGTTTACGGGGACGGCATTGTGCTGGTGGGACAATATTGTCCAGGCCGAGGGTAGCAGGGCCATTGGGAAATTGAAGTGGTCTGAGTTGAAGCGGATGGTGATCGAGGAGTTTAGTCCTCGTCGAGAGATGGACAGAGTTGAGAGAGTTCCTGCAGCTGGAAGCGGGAACGATGACCCACCAACAATACACGACCAAGTTCAACGACATGGCACGGTTGGTGCCAGAGCAAGTGACGCCGGTGTCTCGCAAGATTAACCGGTATATTCAGGGGTTGCCAGCCGAAATTCGTTGGCATTTGATTTCCGCCAGACCAAGTACTTTCAGGTCGGCGGTGGATTTAGCTGGGAGGTTGTACGATGAACGGGCTGCGATGGTGAAATCTGAGGGCAGCAAGAAGGGAAGTGATGAGAGGAAGTGGCAGGGAAAGAGGTTCGGTCGGGGTGATACTTCGACGAGTAGTAAGAAGGCACGGGTTGATGATCGTCGTGTGGTAGTGACAAGTGCAGGATCAAGAAAGTGTGGGAAATGTGGGCGAGAGCACGGTGGTGAATGCAGATGGGGGCTGAATGTATGTTTCAAGTGTGGGAAGTCTGGACATATGGCCAAAGAGTGTAAAGCGATGAGGTGCTACAACTGTGGGGAAAGTGGTCATATGAATAAAGACTGCAAGAAGCCGAGATCTGATGGTTCCGGCGTGAAGAAGACAGGGGGTGAAGGGTCGAAAGCGAGCGCCAGAGCATTCACGATGACGCAGGAAGAGGCGAGGACGGACCCTGATGTAGTGTCCGGTACGTTTCTGGTGAACCAAACTCTAGCCTCAGTATTATTTGATTCAGGTGCCAGTAGGAGTTTTATTTCTGCTGCTTTTAGTGCCAAATTGCCTGTTAGTAGTAGGCGTGTGGATGTGCCGTTTGATGTAGAGACCGCTATAGGTAAAACCACCAGGATTTCTGAGGTAATTGAGGGTTGCGATGTAGAACTGGAGGGTCACAAATTCCCAGTTAAACCCTTTGCGATGACGTTAGGAGGTTTCGATTTGGTGCTTGGAATGGATTGGTTGGCAGATTTCGAGGCGAACATTGTGTGTCGCAAGAAGATGATCAGTTTGACAGCGCCTGACGGTAGTCCAGTGACAGTTTATGGGGATCGGGTTGCTACGATTCCGAAAGTGATCTCAATGGCAGTGGCGGGGAAATGTATGAGGCGTGGATGTAACGCCTATTTATGTTATGTGAAGGATGTAGAGAAGCCAGCACCACAACTGTCTGATGTTCCGGTTGTGTGTGAGTTCCCAGACGTGTTCCCGGAAGACTTATCGGGATTGCCACCTGACAGAGAGATCGAGTTCCAGATTGATTTAGTACCAGGCGCCCAACCTGTTGCCAAGGCACCATACCGATTGGCCCCGACGGAGATGAAAGAATTGATGGAGCAGTTACAAGAGCTGTTGGATAAGGGGTTATTAGACCGAGTATCTCACCTTGGGGTGCTCCGGTCCTGTTTGTAAGAAAAAGGACGGTAGCATGAGGATGTGCATCGACTACCGTGAGTTGAATAAGCTGACAGTGAAGAACAGATACCCCTTGCCAAGGATCGATGACTTGTTTGATCAACTTCAGGGTACTTGTTGGTTTTCACGTATAGATCTCCGATCAGGCTACCATCAACTGAAGGTGAAGGAGCAGGATATCCCTAAAACAGCTTTTCGTACGCGCTACGGCCATTATGAGTTCCTCGTTATGTCATTTGGTTTGACCAACGCGCCAGCTGCTTTTATGGACCTGATGAATAGGGTGTGCCGGCCGATGTTGGATAAATCAGTGATTGTATTCATTGATGACATCTTGATTTATTCAAGGAGTGAGACTGAGCATGCCGGTCACATTCGTGAAGTTCTGGAGACGTTGAGAAGGGAGAAGTTGTATGCTAAATTCTCCAAGTGCGCGTTCTGGTTACGTGAAGTTCAATTCTTGGGTCACGTGGTAAATCCGGATGGGATTACGGTCGATCCGGCGAAAGTGGAAGCAGTGATGCAATGGAAGTCTCCGAAGACGCCGTCCGAGATCCGTAGTTTCTTGGGCTTGGCGGGCTACTACCGAAGGTTTATCCAGGACTTTTCCAAAATTGCTTCTCCACTGACGAAGTTGACCCGGAAGGATGTGAAATTTGTATGGGGTCAAGCTCAGGAGAAGGCGTTTGAAGAACTGAAGACGAGATTGACCCAAGCTCCAGTATTGGCACTGCCCGATGGGAGTGAAGACTTAGTAGTTTATTCTGATGCCTCCTACTCGGGGTTGGGATGTGTATTAATGCAGAGGGGAAAGGTGATAGCCTATGCATCCTGACAGCTGAAAGTTCATGAGGTCAATTATCCTACTCATGACCTGGAGCTAGCAGCTGTGGTTTTCGCGTTGAAGATTTGGCGACACTATTTATATGGGACGAGGTGTACCATCTTCACGGACCACAAAAGCTTGAAGTACTTCTTCGAGCAAAAAGATCTGAACATGAGGCAACGGCGATGGTTGGAGCTCATAAAGGACTATGACTGTGAGATCCATTACCATCCGGGCAAAGCCAACGTTGTGGCGGATGCCCTTAGCCGAAAAGAGAGGCCCGAGCCAATTCGGGTGAAGGCGTACCAGCTAATCATGACCTCAGACATGATGAAACAAGTCAGAGAGTTCCAGGATGAAGCGTTGAAAGATGAACATCTTAACTCTGAACGAATGAGAGGACTGGTAGCGGAGCTAGTAGAAAACGCGACGGGCGTTAAAACCGGTTTGGGCGTATGTGGATTCCTCGTCTTGGGGATCTACGAATGAAGATCATGGATGAAGCTCATAAGTCTCGATACTCCATTCATCCCGGTGCCACCAAGATGTACCAAGATATGAAGAAAGATTATTGGTGGCCGGGTATGAAACGCGATGTGGTGGAGTATGTGAGTAAATGCCTCACGTGTTTGCAAGTGAAGGCGGAGCACCAGAAGCCGTATGGAAAGATTCAACCTTTGGACATCCCGGAGTGGAAGTGGGAACACATCACCATGGATTTCATCACAAAGCTGCCACGTACCCCGAAAGGGTATGATACGATCTGGGTGATTGTGGATCGATTGACGAAGAGTGCTCACTTCTTACCGATGCGGGAGACATATTCGTCCGAGAAGTTGGCTGATCTTTTCATCAAAGAAATTGTGACTCGTCACGGTGTACCGGTGTCGATTGTGTCTGATCGCGACACCCGGTTTACATCCAAATTCTGGAAGAAATTCCACGATGCCATGGGAACGAGGTTGCATATTAGCACGGCTTATCATCCTCAAACTGATGGTCAGTCAGAAAGGACCATTCAGACCTTGGAGGACATGCTTCGGGCATGTGTTATTGATTTCGGAGGAAGTTGGGATGACCATCTACCGTTAGCTGAGTTCTCGTACAACAACAGTTATCATGCTAGTATTGGCATGCCACCCTACGAGATGTTATACGGTAGGAGATGCAGGACCCCGTCTGTTGGGGTGAAATTGGTCAAAAAGAATTGGGAAGCGTCGAAGTGGTAGAGGCTACGACTGAAAAGCTTGAAAGAATTAAAGCGTATATGAAGGCGGCCAAAGACCGACAGAAGTCGTATGCTGACAAACGACGCAGACCAATTGAGTTCCAAGTGGGAGACCGGGTTATGTTGAAGGTCTCACCTTGGAAAGGGATCATTCGATTCCGGAAGAGGGGGAAGTTAAGTCCGCGATATATAGGCCCTTTCCGAATTGTTGCTCGAGTGGGGGAGGTGGCTTATAGGTTGGATCTGCCAGATGAACTAAGTGGAATCCACCCGACTTTCCACGTGTCTCATCTGAGGAAATGTTTGGCGGACGAAAACATGGTCGTTCCACTGGATGATATAGAAGTAGACGAAAAGCTCAATTATGTAGAGCAACCAGTGGCGATCATAGATCGCAAAGAAAAGAGGTTGAGAAATAAAGTGGTTCCCCTTGTGCGTGTACAGTGGCGGCACAGGAAGGGATCCGAGTCGACGTGGGAAACTGAAGAAGATATGAGGCAGCATTACCCACGACTGTTCGAGGAATGACAGGTTTCGGGGACGAAACCTAAAATAAGGGGGGTGGACTTGTAACACCCGCAATTTTGATTGGACAAAGGGAAATAATAAGGAGAAAAGAAAAGAAAGAATTTTGGAGGAAAAGGAAAAGAAAGAGAAAGTAGAAGGGGGTTTTGTGTAAAAGTACAAGAAAGGAGAAATATCTGATATACATAGGGATGGCTGCCCACTTCTTGCATTTTTCTCACAACCCCCAAATTCAGCGAGAGTTTTAGAGAGAGAAAGAGAGCAGACTACGAGTTTGAAGGAAGAACAAGAAGAAGAGGAAGACGAGTTCGAGGTACTGGGTTCCACGGCTACTGATTTCGAAGGAGTCATACCCAGCAGCACAATGTGAGTTCTAAGACCCCTTCTTTACGTATTTTGAACGATTTTTGGGGCTGGAACACATATTAAAACTGTTTTCGAGCGGTGAGCGCTCAATCTGAGTATGTATGTATGAGTATGAAGGTGTGTATGGTCCGTTTGGACTGCTATGCCTAGTGTATGTAAGATTCCTAGGGCAGATAGATGAATCTCAGCATGTTGATCATATGAGTACTGCGGATGTATGTTTTAGAAGTTATTTCTATGATATGCATGATGTTTAGTTGGTTCTAAGTAACTGATGTGGAAAAATCGTGCTAATGTATGTTGAGATGATGTATGGATTGTAGAAATGGAACAGGTTAAGTTGCAGGTTGCCTTACTCAACCGCATTGTCCAAATGCGGACTGCCGAAGTAAATGTGGTTGTAGTCAACCGCATTGACTAATGCGGATGACCAGGGAAAGTGCGGTTAAGGCATCAGGCAACCGCTTTGACTAATGCGGATGACCAAGCAAATGCGGTCAAGGCCCTTCCTTCATCCGCATTAACCCAATACGGGTACACTCGATATGCAGTTAAGGCAGAAAGCCGCATTAACCCATGCGGGAGACCATCTCAGGAATGCGGTAAGTCATTCCTCATCCGCATTGACTAATGCGGATGAGGCAAATTGATGCGGATAAGGTATTACTCATCCGCATTGACTAATGCGGACGGGGCAGACTAATGCGGGTGAGTAGAATGCACTGTGAAATTAAGTTTAGCATGGCCAGGTTCATTTGGGTGGACTAGTAACGTAGGCATGATGATGATGATGATGTTGCATGGGTATACCTATGGTATACTATATATGAATGATGCCTTATATAATGATGGATGTATGTTATGTGTATGTTCCTTATGTATATGTATTTTATCTTTAATAACTTTACGTGAATGAATGAACGAAAGAAATGAATGTATTAAGAACGTAAAGTGAAAGATAATGAAAGAAGGAACATGATGAATGAATGCATGCATTAATGAAAGAGAGTAAGAAAGGCTTGCAAGCAAATGAAGGAGGTGCACACCCCTGGCAGGTGTTAGCTCAACGGTGTACGGGTTAGCTACCCCGAAGGATGTACATCGGGTCAATCATTGAGATTGACAATGAGGTGAGCAACTTCGTGTTGCAAGAGACTCGGTTAGCAGGCAATCATAAGATTGTCACTGAGGTGAGCAGTCGCGCACTGCAAGAGACTCGGCTAACGTATGTTAGTAGTGAAGTGAAAGTTAAGTGGTGCATTAACCTACCTCAGGTGACTGGATCAGCTTTGTGCACAACGTTCGTGGCTAACCACCACAGGTCCAGCACCAGTAGTATGTATGATGAAAGGGGGTACTGTACATGTCACCGAATGTAATGAACGTTCGAACGAAAGTAATGAAAGTATGAATGAATGTAATGAATGTTCGAACGTAAGTAATGAATGTATGAATGAAAGTAAAGTACGTACGAAAGTATGTCAAGTATGTATGTATGAAAGCGAATGAGAATGATGAAGTGTACACGAATGAAAGTAAGTAATGAATGATGAGATAATAATAATATTATCTACGTGTACGTATGATGTGTGAGCACATATATGAAAGAGCAGTTAATAAAAATGAAAGTATGTTTTATTAAAAACTAGAACTCACTCAGCAACGCTGACTTTTATGTGTTTTTCAGTTCGCAGGTAGTGTTGCTGAGGATGGCACGAGGCGGCTACTCAGCTCTTTTGGGATGGCATTCTCCATTTAATAATGATGCAACGTCATGCGTTGTGGGTTCATAACGCACGCAACTCATTATGTTGCATGCAAGTGGAAGATTTCTTGATAATCCTGATAAACAGGATTATTTAAGAAATCTTCTTTATGAAGAAAAATATATTTTTGAACATAATATCTTCTTTATGAAGAAGATTATATTTTCTTTCTATTATTTATTTCAGTAGAGGTCACTGTGTGACCCTATGGTTGCTGTGGAATATGCATCAGCAGCAATCATAGTATAGTTAAACGATGTAAAGAAAAGCTTGTATTTTGTAATCAAGACAATGATGTAAAAGCTTTTATGATGAAATGAGAATGCATGTTTTACTAATTCCGTTGCGTATTTTATGAACATGTATTAAATGTACGTTATATCTGCGATGAAGAACCAACAGTAAGGTGCTCGGTGAGCGGGCCTTACAACAACAGCTGAAGAGCTTGTTCTTCAGCTGTTATAGTTTAGTAGTTGTAAACGACTGAAGAGTTTGTTCTTCAGTCGTTGTATCTTTCAGTAGTTTCTTTCCTTTCAGTAGTTTGTAATAAGTTGGAACACTTAGCATTTTGTAAGAAGATGTCAATTGTTTGACATCTTCAGTAGTTTAGTGTTCTATCAGTAGTTTGTTAGTAACCGTTATGATGTCACTGTCAAGTGACATCAGCCTACGTCATTTCTGCCTATAAAAGGTAGATGAGCTAATTGTATTTGGGTGCCGAAACGTGTGAGCAACAGAAAATACCTTTTTGGCACAATTATTCTCTCTCTATATATTTGTACTGTTACATGCAAAATCCTTTATGTTCTTGCTGTAATTGCTAATTCTCGTGCTAAATCCGCTGCGAATACAACCTAATTGATCAAACTAGAGGCCGAGATCCTGTCATCGTCTTAATTTTCTTGCGCATTAGTCCGAACTTTTATAATATATGATAAATTAGATAAATATTATAATTATTATTATTATATTTAATATTATTATTATTATTATTATTGATATTATGATTATTAATATTAATAATATTATTATTATTATAATTAAAGTAGAGGGTTTAAATTGTAATTTAACTAAACTTAAGGGAATAATTAATTTAAAGTTGAGGACCAAACTGCAAATAACAAAAAATATATACATACGTGCGCTTGAACTTGGATCCTTTCGAAACCCTACGGCCGCTGCTCCTTCACCGTGAACAATCGTAACAACCTCTTTCCGCTGCCAACACGTCGTTTGGTTGTTTCACAGGTACCCGATCCGTTTAGACTTTGTTTCGTTTATTTTCATGTGGTTCGGTGTCGATCTTTCGGTTCGGTTTGTTTCGGGAGATACGGTTCGTACCACGATTGCACGGAGTGTTTGACGGTGTTTCGATGGTGTTGTGTTGATGTTTCGGTGTGTTTCAGGATGAAGAAACACCACGCAGCAGCCCTCGGTTGCTGTGCGTGTGTATATATAGGTGACGGTGTGTGTATGTATATTAGGTATATGTGATTGTGTGTGTATTGTGTGTGTTCTAAGGGGACACAGCAGCCAAGGCTGCTGTGAATGTATTTCGGCAGTTTGTACATATGTATCTATGCTGCGTGTGTGTGCTCCGGGTGTGTGTCGGTGTCCGTATTAAGCCCAGCCGCGATGTGGTGTTGAAGTGTGTGTGCGCGTGCGTGAAAAAGTGTGTGTGCGTATGCATATATGCTGTATGTGTGTGAATGCAGTGTGTGTTGCGTGTGTCCAGCATGTATGAATGCATACATTATAATGTGTGTGTTATGTGTGTTGATCTTAGTATATATTTGCTGTTGTGTGTGTGTGAAGTGTGCATGAGTTAAGTGTTAGTGTCTGTGTGATGGCATAGCGTGTGTATAGATCATATGTATATTGTGTGTAGGTCCATATATGTATATATATATATATCTATATATGTGTGCTTGTAATGTGTGTGAGTTTGTGTGTGTATATATATATATGTGTGTCAAATTTAACATAAGATAAGCGTCGGTTGGATTCTCGATTCATTTGCGGTCAATAATTGTGTGATTGATATCAAAGTATAATTGTTGTATTTTTGACAGCTTGCTGTCAGAAATTTGGGTCATTTTGTAAGGGTAATAACTTGGTCATACGAGGTAAAAAACGAACGAATTTGAAGTCTAGATCTAAGTTCAAGGAATATACTTTCCAACTCAATTTGTCTCGTCAAAAACCATGAAGTTTTGAGCCCCCAAACATTTGATACAAAAAGATTAGGCAAGACTGAATTTTCTTACAGATTATTGGTCCCAATTTTACAAACACATATCTCTCTCAAATTTTATCGAAATGATTTGATTTTCTCCAGAAACTTAATTACATGTGTTATCTTTAAAATCCAATTGGTCTCGCGTCATTTCGTTATCATTTCGACCTCCAAACTGATTTTACAAAATCTGTGTGCAAAAGAGTAAGGTATGCTAAATACTTTTTAAAATCATTAATTGAGGGTAATTATTTAAACAACTAAATTAAACTAAATATTGAAATAAATACTAATAAATACATATATGAGATGATATGGTATAAATGTGTCATCGCGTTGAAATAATACAAGTGTCTCGTGGAGCCATGTAATTCTAAATATATAAATATATATGTAAACCATAATGGTGTGTATATTATACATTAATTACATGCATATATATTTACTCGTGTTTAATAATTGGACTAATCAGATTATTTAGGTGTATATATATGACGTGAGTTGCGCGTCAAACCCGAACCGACCCGAAACCGACCGAACGTACTTTCTCTCATCGAACGTATTTAAAGTTTTAATTATAATCATTATAGGCGTTGTATCATACATTGCTCACACCGTTTGGAAGTGTTTTTGCTCGCTTTATTTTCTAATCATTTCAAGGTGAGTTTCACGGCCCTGTATTTCATTACAATTATATAAATCTTTGGGGGAAAAGTATGCTCACTCTTTCTAGTTCTGAACTCAATTTATTTTGGATTAATGTGTTATTGTTTGCAAGTTATATCTTATGCATGAGTTTCTGTGTGGTTCTTTAATCACAACTATTTAACTCCGGTGTTGGAGCCGACGGACAGGTATTGATAGTACTATTGGGTTGACACCCCCACCCATGTATGTTAGTATACTAGTTGAGACTGACTGTGGTTATGATCGACCCCTGGGTGAATATGTTCCGACAATTGCTGTGTGGTTCGTCATAGGTTTAGTTGTGATGCTCATGTGATATTACTTGTGATAAACTGTATACACTTATGATCCATAAACTCATGCACAGCAACAAGTTTTCAATTTATGTTTAAACCTGTGAACTCACCAACCATGTGTTGACTTTTGAGCATATCTTTTCAGGTGATAATAATCAAAGAGGATAGCTAGAGCCAATGCCATAGCAGAGACCCTCAGGATTTCTTTAGACATGCACTAGTGTTTTGACCATCATTTGATTTCGCTTATGAATACTATGTTGAACTTTTTGTTTGTTGGATTTCATGTTGGAATTGGTTTTGTAAAATCGATAGACTATGCTAGTTGTGGAACTGACTAACCACGACACAAGTCACCATTGTGTCGGGTGACGTCATGACACGTGGATCTTTGCATTTATTTCTCTATAAACTAACCCGGTGTTATGACGATCCCGTCCGTTACATCCTCGTGTTTCCGCTATAAGCGGGAGTGTGACAGATTGGTATTAGAGCCTTGGTTATAGAGAATTAGGTGAGTACTCGACCTAGACTATAACCTAAGAACCCACATGTAGTATGCATAATAGGATTATGTGTGCAATGATATACATGTGAACGTTTTAAGTGCATTTTTGACTATGTTTAGTAGTCTACCTTACATGCTATTCGTGATATACATATATGAGAAAATTGTTGGGCATTGTATAATCTATTTATACCTTGAGAAAGTTTTAGGTAACCGCATCCTCTCATTATGTATTTGAGTTATATTCATATTAGATTGATGAGTGCTACTGTAATAATTCCTCTAAGGACTTAGGTTGTTAAGCCAACCTTTATTCCGTACGTCTATCGATGTTACATTTAAGATGCCCTTATTCACAACTTGTTGGGTTGAGTCTTGGAAGACAAACACGCTGGCTAATACGACACCGGTAGGCAAGAGACGTGACATACTCTAATAATATGACTACTTCATCGGATTTTAGATTATTGTGCATAGATTCCTTCGATCGCTCCTTGATCAAGTGAATTCTTTCTCAACCGTTTCCTTTGTACAACTCCAGTTAATTAACTCTTTATTAATAACCATATCCTTGATACTCAAATCAAGTATAACACTCTGTACTTAACAAGATATGTTAACTTCGGTAGGTGGCTCTGGGGTGACCATGCAAAGCAAATTACCATTACGGGTGCACACGTAATTGCAACTTGCAGTGCATGTGAAGTCTGGCGAATCTTGCCATGAGATAACAGTCATAGTCAGTACAAATCTCTCATTCTACACCTTGGGATGCTAGAGTCTATATCCTTATTAGACTCTGTTAATGATTAGAAAACATCTATAACCTTTACTCTTATGTAAGTTCTAATCTACCTATAGTCTACATGGGATTCATAGTGTGACATTAGTCCTACTCCCAGTGAGACGTTGCTCCTTTTTGCATTTCAGAAATTATGCAATTGACTATTTGTTAAAATACACATGGCCTTTGGAGAGTTGCAGCAAAGTAATGATACTCCATTCACATGTATCACTTTGTTCAATGGATTGATCTTAGAAGCTGGAGTAGTTTGAATGTTCTAGCATTGTGCCTTGATGAAGTAATCAGATGTCACGTGACTAGATTTAGCATTGCTCTTGGTATATCGTGGACGTGGTGGGAATGTTGCGGGGAACCCTATATATAAGCATCACCGGTATACTAAGAATGTGCCTTAAATGGGCTATATGATGATCTTGATGGATTGGAGTTGGAAATGGTAGGTAATGGTACTGGAGACGTGATTGGTTGTACATATAAGGATTTCACGATGTGCTAATTTAATGAGTATGACAGGAACTAAGGGAGCAATAGCCCTAACTCTTTGGATAAAAAAATGGAAACTACAATGAATATCAGCAACTATTCTTAAAACCAAAAGATGAATGCCATAGTTATGATTATAATGTGTGTCCTAGTTGAGTCGGGCACCGAAACAAGTTAGAAATAAACAGGCTCAAGTAATGGCTATCGCCAGAAATCAGGGACTGGGAAAACTCTAGAAATCAGGCTCATGCAAATCATAGAAGTCAAACATGCATTCGCACATTTACGACTGGAGCGAAAGACGCTCGTCAATACCCAACCAATGGTATGGGTGCAGATCTCCTCGATAATTATTACGCGTCTGTGTTACTTGATACCGGAACAGATTATAGCTTTGATTTTTCTGGAATTATTCATTTACCTTGGCATGAACCCTAGTTTCTTAGAAATTAGTTACTCGGTTGAGATGGCCAGTGATAATAGTTAGAGGTTGCACATAAGTACAAGAAGATCATGTCTTTGACATAGACTTAATTCCGTTTGGATTGTTTACCGAAACATGAAGTCAAGATAGTCCATCGGGAGAAAGTGGTACGTAATCTTTATCAAATGACGAAGTGCTCAAGAATCAAGGAAAACGACCTGGAAGAGATTTAAGACTCATTTCTTGCATGAAGATTTGTTAATGCCTAAAGAAGAGTGTTACGTAATTCTAGCACATGTGGTACAAAGAAAACAAAAGAAAGAAAGTTGAAAGATATTTCAATTGTACGAGATTGTGACATCCGGTAATTTTCCGTTACCAAACTCCGTTAGTTCCGTTAAGTTTTGCATACACGTGTCGTAAGCACACACTAGTTGTCGTTTGATGTTAATGACTTAAATAATAATTAATAATGCTAATTTAATAATAATCTACTTGATTAGATGATTATTGTGTTATGCTTATGTGTTTACGCGATTTAAAGACTATTCGGAAATTTTATCGCGTAACGCGGAAACGCGCGTGTTATTTCGTATGTCTTGTGTTTTTACAAAATAAAATATCTAAGGGTTACCATTAGTTTACATGTTAATATTATTAAGTTAAAAACACATTACAAATAGTTAAAAACTTAATTTTTATAACAATAACAAAATGCAAGTTTAGAGGGGGTATAAATGTAAATTGGTTAAAATAAAACACCCCAAACCCCACCCTTTCCCCCATTCCATCGACATGCAGCTCTCTTCTCCCCTTCCCTGTGTTTTTCAGCCTACAACACTCAAATCTTCATGGTTTTGATCGATTCCAAGCACTAGAATGCGATTTGGACCTTCCTTGACAAGTATACACGTGAATTGAAGGTAAGTTTTGATGTTTTTGTGGGTTTCTTGACTTGGCCGAACCCTGCTGCGAAATTAGTGTTCAATAGGCTGAAATTTTGATGTTTTGATGTTGTTCACATGTTAGTTAGGTTGTATGTATGTTGTTTAGAGTTGATTATGCAAGAAAACAACACTTTTGATTGATTAATTATGAAACTTGATGAACATGAACCCTAATTCGAAAACTTTGGGGATTTTATGGAATTGATTGTTGTTTGATGTTGTTAGGATGTTAATTAGTTAGTATGAATGCTAGGAAACATGAAACATGCATATGTATATGCTTTCATGTGAAATGTGTACACGTTCTGATTTCTGGCAGATTGCATACCCTGTTTTCATCATGACATAACCAAATGAAGACGAATCCAAAAACTGGTTTTCTTGAGTCTAACATGTTCCTCATGGAGTCTAGTTTTCAAAACCTACAACCTTGTCCAATTTGGATGTGTAAAACGTGAGTTATGATCATTTTAGTGAAGGGTGGTCAGAAACAAACTTTCTGACAGATTCTGAGTCTCATTTTGTATGTGCCACAAACAGGTCATAACAGGTCCAAATGATGTGTTTCTAGTACCCAAATTGTTTGTTACTGAGTCTAGTTTCCAGAAAGTGTAACCACACTCCAATTGTAGGTGGTTAAATTGGTGTTTTAGCTGTTTTGGCTAGAAGGGTCAATTCTGTCCTCTTGGACAGAATGTATGTGTTGACTTGTTTGATATGCCATTTTCATTTCATAAAACCTGAGACCAAACCCTATGGTCAAACATTTTTCCTTGGAATCCTTTGAACTCTAAAAAAATAATTAACATAATAGCTATTTTCAAATGGGAGTTATGCACAATTTGGCAAGCTAACTCCAGCAGCCCTCCGGTTGAGAGCTGCTGTAACATTCAAATGGGATGATTATTTGGTAGATTATCTGTTTTGACTCTATATGCTAATTCATGGTTATAGGTCATATAAGTAGGTTATGCATGATCTAACCTGTTATATGATACACTAGTTGTGTTATGAACACACTGAGTATGCTAGATACTAAAAACTTACATGATTTGTATGATATATGCTCATGTCTGTTTAAATGGTTTACAACACATAATGTCACCAACGGGTCAAACGGGTCAACCGGGTCAAACATGACTATTCCTCTAAAACCTTGAGTCCTTGGTTATGGTGCACTTAGGGTTTCTCATATTCACTGTTTACACAAACTCATGTACTTGCGTGATCTTGGTAACCTTTGAAGTTTGACTGTTCACTTTCTTTCAAGAAAACTCTAGTACACAATACGCGTATCAGGTGAGTTCATGCCCCACTGTTTTACTAAATCTCTTTTGGGGGAGATAGCATACTGGTAATGTTACAAACGCTTTTTATATTTAAGATGTGTATGGATATTAATATAGTGTTGTTTATCATGATAAAGTCCTCACACTTTCGAATTGTTAATATTGGATAGCGGGGAAAGTTGGGTAGTACTACTGGGTCTGACGAGCCCCACCTGTGTGACTCGAGGTCAACCGGGTGCAATTTGTCCTATGATTATTTGTCACGATATGGTGAAGTCGTGACGGGAGGCAAAGATAACACAGTCAGCTTCAATGTCGAAATCACTATGTATTAATATCGTTTGTTAATGGACTAGCTAGCTATTACAATGCACATGCTTATTTATACACTATTGATAAACTGTTATGTTTATACGCAAACTCTTGAAATCACCAACCATGTGTTGACTTTTTAGTATGCTATTCTCAGGTCATTAATCTGGACTGCTTATAGGAGCACCACACGAGTCAGCATGCATCTTAGAGATTTAAACTTCAAACATATTTACTCGTCTTTTATTTATGGTTTAAACTACTTGGTTAGCACTTGTTTTGCCACGTGGTACTTTCACATGTTTTGGGTTGTTTTATTTACTTTACGCTTCCGCAGGTCTTTTAAAGTTTAAACTCTGGTTGATTTACATTAAACGTAGCATATAGAGTCGTTCCGAGTAACTATTGACTGTGATCCTGGTTTGTTCACACGCCTCGCGGTAAAACTCCACACGTGGATTTTGAGGGTGTGACAGATTGGTATCAGAGCCATTGGTTATAGAGAACTAGGTTGCATACACACTAGACTGTAACCGTACATAGTTAGTTAGTTACTTGTTCCTGATTTTTCTACTGTATACTCATTGGCATACATAAATCACACTCTCGACAGCATGGCATCTTCATCGAGAGCACCTGGTAAACGACCAACATCACCCACCCGATCCGAGTCCCTACCTCCTGGACCAGTACCTGACGATGGACTCGACTGGCATCGTTTGGACTACCCACGAGGTGAGTTCGACTGGGGTCAATCGTTTGTGCCACTTGAACATGATCCTCCACGAGACTGGAGTTTCTACCCTGAGTTCGTATATCACCTCATGTATAGGGAACGTGTACCTACCTCGAGGCCTAGAACTAGAACCAACACCGAATAACTATTACCTTCACTCCCGAGGACGATGCAGTCCAACGAGCAGGTGATTGCAGCGTTAGTGGTAGCTCTGGACACGGAACAACACCGGGTCCGGTGACTCAGGAGCGATGTCTGTACACTACAGCACGAGGTGTACACGCTACGACACCAGCTGGATGCACTCGAGGAACATCATGGTAAGACCTTGGAGGGGTGTTACCAAATGCGGGATGGTTACCAGACGCTGAGTGGATGCATGACCACTCGAGAGCAACGTGACGAAACAGCCGACAATAGGATTGCTGCATTAGGAGCTCAGTTGGCGGCGCTTCAGATCGCCATAGCCGACAATAGGATTCCTCCAACCCGGCTACTATCTAGCAAGCTATCCGCCTAGCCCACAAACTAACTGATGAAGCTATGGAGCAAGGACGGTTACCAAAACGGGGCGCTGTGGCAAGCGTGCCCGACAACAAGAGGAAGTGGGATGCCTCCAACACCAACAACAACAACAATAGAGCATCATCGTCCGGTGGTCAACATCAATCTCAGCAACAACCACCGCAACAACAACACAGGAGGTTCGACAACAATCGTAATTTCAATCAGTCAGCCTCGAACAATCAAGGATCGAGCGGTTACGGTGGTAAACAACCTAGGTGCCCGCGGTGCAACTATCATCATGGTTGAAGATGTGACAATTACAAGTGTCAGCGGTGTGGCAAAATGGGACACTTAGCCAAGGATTGCCGTGGTGATTTGGTTAGGAAGCCACAGCAACCTTATGAGACTCCAAAGGGTTGCTTTGAGTGTGGGAAAGAAGGGCACTATAGGCGAAACTGCCCGCAGCTGAGGAAGAACGGTAATGGCAATAGCGAAAACAACAACAATCAAGGCAACAACAACAATAATGATGGAAACGGTGGTAACAATAATGGAGCCAAAGGGAGAGCCTTCGTCATTGGCTCAGGTGAGGCTCTAAATGACCCTACAACTATTACTAGTAGGTTCTCTGTCAATGGATGTTTCGCTACAGTACTGTTTGATACTGGAGCCGATAGGAGTTTCATATCCTTAAAGTTCTATAGTCTTCTAAGTGATATTCCTTCTGCCTTAGAATCCAAATATACCGTAGAATTGGCCGACGGTAAACAAATCCATCTAACACGCATCCTTAGAGATTGTAAGATAGAACTCGCTGGTCATACTTTCGCTATAGATCTTATCCCTGTTACACTAGGAAGTTTTGACGTTGTGGTAGGCATGGATTGGCTCTCTAATAAGCAAGTGGAAGTCATATGTCACGAGAAAATCATACGAATCTCTGTTAGTGATGAAATCCTTACAGTCCAAGGTGATAGGAGTGGTGCAGTGATGGGCATTATCTCTTACATGAAAGCACAAAAGTTATTGCGAAAAGGCGTTTGGCTATTCTAGCACTCGTCACCGATAAGTAACCAGGGGAAAGAAAAATAGAAAACATTCCCGTGGTACGAGACTTTCCAGAGGTGTTTCCAGAGGATCTTCCAGAGGATCTTCCTGGACTACCACCTCATCGTCAAGTGGAATTCCAAATTGAACTGACTCCGGGCGCAGCCCCGATTGCTAGAGCACCTTATCGATTAGCACCGAACGAACTACAGGAGTTGTCATCACAACTTCAGGAGCTTCTAGATAAGGGCTTTATTCGACCTAGCACATCACCTTGGGGAGCCCCTGTTCTCTTTGTTAAGAAGAAAGATGGCACATTCCGAATGTGCTCGATTATAGAGAATTAAACAAAGTCACAGTCAAGAACAGATACCCTCTACCTCGTATCGACGATTTGTTTGATCAGCTTCAGGGATCAAGCTATTATTCGAAGATCGACTTGAGGTCTGGTTATCATCAACTCAGAGTCCGTGAGGAGGACATCTCCAAGACTGCATTCCGTACTCGTTATGGTCATTACAAGTTCTTGGTCATGCCTTTTGGGTTGACAAATGCACCTGCGGTGTTCATGGATCTCATGAACCGCGTGTGCAAACCCTATCTTGACCAGTTTGTTATTGTGTTTATCATGACATACTGATATACTCTAAGACCAAGGAGGACCATGAAGAGCATCTACGATTAATCTTGGAATTACTGAAGAATGAGCAACTGTATGCTAAATTCTGTAAGTGTGACTTTTGGATACGCGAAGTGCAGTTCCTAGGTCATATCGTTAATGAGAAGGGTATACATGTTGATCCTGCCAAGATTGTGGCGATAAAGAATTGGGCTATACCCAAAACACCGAGCGAGATAAGGCAATTTCTGGGGTTAGCAGGATATTACCGACGATTCATAGAGGGATTTTCTAAGATTGCACAACCTCTCACAGCTTTAACCCACAAAGGAACGACATACAAATGGGGTGAAAGTTAAGAGGCGGCTTTTCAGTTATTAAAACAGAAACTCTGTAGTGCACCGATATTGGCACTACCAGAGGGAACAGATGATTTCGTGGTGTATTGTGACGCATCCATTCAAGGATTGGGTTGTGTCCTGATGCAACGCGACAAAGTGATAGCTTACGCCTCGAGACAACTGAAGGTTCACGAGAAGAACTATACCACCCATGACCTGGAATTGGGTGCAGTAGTTTTTGCCTTAAAGATTTGGAGACATTACTTGTACGGTACCAAATGCACTATCTACACCGATCACAAGAGTCTTTAGCACATCTTTGAGCAAAAGGAGTTGAATATGAGGCAACGACGTTGGGTAGAGCTTCTGAATGATTATGATTGCGCTATCAAGTACCATCCTGGAAAGGCGAACGTGGTTGCCGATGCCTTAAGCCGAAAAGAAACAGTTAAACCCAGGCGGGTGCGAGCCTTGCAACTTACAATCAGTACCAATCTGCCTGAACAAGTTAAGGAAGCACAGATAGAAGCATTGAAAGAGGAAAACATTGGTTCTGAGTCATTACGGGGAATGGATAAACAATTGGTAGTGGAAGAGGATGGAATTCGGTACTTCATGAATAGACTTTGGGTGCCTGTCTATGGAAATCTGAGGGATTTAGTTATGAGTGAGGCACACAAGTCTAAGTACTCTATACATCCTGGATCTGACAAGATGTATCATGACTTAAAGGCGCACTATTGGTGGCCTAACATGAAGGCGGACATAGCTACCTATGTGAGCAAGTGTTTGACCTGTTCGAAGGTAAAGGTGGAATACCAAAAACCATCTGGACTATTACAACAACCCGAGATACCAATGTGGAAATGGGAACAAATTTCTATGGATTTTATCACGAAATTACCCCGGACTAGTACTGGTTGTGACACAATCTGGGTTATTGTGGACCGGTTGATCAAGTCCGCTCACTTCCTTGCAATTAAGGAAACGGACAAGATGGAGAAACTAACTCAATTATATCTTAAGGAAATCATTTCCAGACACGATGTACCGATCTCGATTATTTCTGATCGCGATGCTCGTTTCACATCATACTTCTGGCAATCACTGCAGAAATCTTTGGGTACACGATTGGATATGAGTACTGCTTATCATCCACAGACTGACGGTCAGAGTGAGCGTACCATATAGACTTTGGAGGATATGCTACGTGCTTGTGTGATTGATTTCAGGAACAACTGGGAAGTTCACCTGCCTTTGGTGGAATTTTCCTATAATAACAGTTATCACACTAGCATTCAGGCAGCACCTTTCGAGGCTTTGTATGGGAGAAAGTGTAGATCACCGGTTTGCTGGGCTGAAATTGGTGATAGTCAACTAACGGGTCCCGAACTCATTCATGAAACAACTGAGAAGATTGTTCAGATACGGAATCGTATGGCTGCAGCAAGGGATAGACAGAAAAGTTATGCTGACAAGAGGCGGAAACCTCTCGAATTTCAAATTGGCGACAAAGTGTTATTGAAAGTCTCACCGTGCAAAGGCGTAGTTCGGTTTGGCAAGCGAGGAAAGCTGAATCCGAGGTATGTTGGACCATTTGAGATACTGGAAAGAATAGGTCCGGTGGCCTATCGACTAGCCTTGCCTGATTCGCTAAGTGGAGTGCACAACGTGTTTCACGTTTCAAATCTGAAGAAGTGCCTATCTGACGAGACACTAATTGTACCACTAGAAGATGTTCAAGTGGATGAGCAATTGCGCTTTATCGAAGAACCTGTCCAGGTGATGGATCGTGAGGTGAAAGCACTTAAGCAGAGCAAAATACCTATCGTCAAAGTTCGTTGGAACTCGCGATGTGGACCGGAATTCACGTGGGAACGTGAGGATCAAATGAAGCTTAAGTACCCTCAACTGTTCGAGACGATGTCTGCAGACCAAGGTATTGATTTAAATTTCGGGACGAAATTTCTTTCAACATGGGGATGATGTGACAACTCATCCAAAAACTCACTCGATTTCGATTTCTGTGTGCCAATGCAGTAGACCAGTGATGGAACACTCTCACCGTGTGATGGAACACACTCACCATGTAACGCAATTTTCGGGACGAAAATTCTTTCAACATGGGGATAATGTGACATCCGGTAATTTTCCGTTACCAAACTCCGTTAGTTCTGTTAAGTTTTGCATACACGTGTCGTAAGCACACACTAGTTGTCGTTTGACGTTGGTGACTTAAATAATAATTAATAATGTTAATTTAATAATAATCTACTTGATTAGATGATTATTGTGTTATGCTTATGTGTTTACGCGATTTAAAGACTATTCGGAAATTTTATCGCGTAACGCGGAAACGCGCGTGTTATTTCGTATGTCTTGTGTTTTTACAAAATAAAATATCTAAGGGTTACCATTAGTTTATATGTTAATATTATTAAGTTAAAAACACATTACAAATAGTTAAAAACTTAATTTTTAAAACAATAACAAAATGCAAGTTTAGAGGGGGTATAAATGTAAATTGGTTAAAATAAAACACCCCAAACCCCACCCTTTCCCCCATTCCATCGACCTGCAGCTCTCTTCTCCCCTTCCCTGCATTTTCAGCCTACAACACTCAAATCTTCATGGTTTTGATCGATTCCAATCACTAGAACGCGATTTGGACCTTCCTTGACAAGTATACACGTGAATTGAAGGTTAGTTTTGATGTTTTTGTGGGTTTCTTGACTTGGCCGAACCCTGCTGCGAAATTAGTGTTCAATAGGCTGAAATTTTGATGTTTTGATGTTGTTCACATGTTAGTTAGGTTGTATGTATGTTGTTTAGAGTTGATTATGCAAGAAAACAACACTTTTGATTGATTAATTATGAAACTTGATGAACATGAACCCTAATTCGAAAACTTTGGGGCTTTTATGGAATTGATTGTTGTTTTATGTTGTTAGGATGTTAATTAGTTAGTATGAATGCTAGGAAACATGAAACATGCGTATGTATATGCTTTCATGTGAAATGTGTACACGTTCTGATTTCTGGCAGATTGCATACCCTGTTTTCATCATGACATAACCAAATGAAGACGAATCCAAAAACTGGTTTTCTTGAGTCTAACATGTTCCTCATGGAGTCTAGTTTTCAAAACCTCCAACCTTGTCCAATTTGGATGTGTAAAACGTGAGTTATGATCATTTTAGTGAAGGGTGGTCAGAAACAAACTTTCTGACAGATTCTGAGTCTCATTTTGTATGTGCCACAAACAGGTCATAACAGGTCCAAATGATGTGTTTCTAGTGCCCAAATTGTTTGTTACTGAGTCTAGTTTCCAGAAAGTGTAACCACACTCCAATTGTAGGTGGTTGAATTGGTGTTTTACCTGTTTTGGCTAGAAGGGTCAATTCTGTCCTCTTGGACAGAATGTATGTGTTGACTTGTTTGATATGCCATTTTCATTTCATAAAACCTGAGACCAAACCCTATGGTCAAAAATCTTTCCTTGGAATCCTCTGAACTCCAGAAAAAGAATTAACCTAATAGATATTTTCAAATGGGAGTTATGCACAATTTGGCAAGCTAACTCCAGCAGCCCTCCGGTTGAGAGCTGCTGTAACATTTTTAGTTTTTCTAGTAACTCCAGGCCCTTAAAACCTAAAACAACTTTTCACATACTTAATTGACTCATAGGAGAGCCTACTGGAGTTTGGCCTTGGCCTAAATCCTTGGTTGGTTATGTGTTTGACCGTATCGTCCGAACACCTAGAATCTGCCCGAAAACACAGATTCTGGAAAACGAATACCTACAACCTGTAACATATTTACTTGGCTTTTGCGTGTAATGTTAGTACTACTAGAACTTATTTTGATGGTATAAGTTGTGAATTGGACATGTTGAATGTGTTGTGATTAGTATGGATGATTATTTGGTAGATTATCTGTTTTGACCCGTATATGCTAATTCATGGTTATAGGTCATATAAGTAGGTTATGCATGATCTAACCTGTTATATGATACACTAGTTGTGTTATGAACACACTGAGTATGCTAAATACTAAAAACTTACATGATTTGTATGATATATGCTCATGTCTGTTTAAATGGTTTACAACACATAATGTCACCAACGGGTCAAACGGGTCAACCGGGTCAAACATGACTATTCCTCTAAAACCTTGAGTCCTTGGTTATGGTGCACTTAGGGTTTCTCATATTCACTGTTTACACAAACTCATGTACTTGCGTGATCTTGGTAACCTTTGAAGTTTGACTGTTCACTTTCTTTCAAGAAAACTCTAGTACACAATACGTGTATCAGGTGAGTTCATGCCCCACTGTTTTACTAAATCTCTTTTGGGGGAGATAGCATACTGGTAATGTTACAAACGCTTTTTATATTTAAGATGTGTATGGATATTAATATAGTGTTGTTTATCATGATAAAGTCCTCACACTTTCGAATTGCTAATATTGGATAGCGGGGAAAGTTGGGTAGTACTACTGGGTCTGACGAGCCCCACCTGTGTGACTCGAGGTCAACCGGGTGCAATTTGTCCTATGATTATTCGTCACAATATGGTGAAGTCGTGACGGGAGGCAAACATAACACAGTCAGCTTCAATGTCGAAATCACTATGTATTAATATCGTTTGTTAATGGACTAGCTAGCTATTACAATGCACATGCTTATTTATACACTATTGATAAACTGTTATGTTTATACGCAAACTCTTGAACTCACCAACCATGTGTTGACTTTTTAGTATGCTATTCTCAGGTCATTAATCTGGACTGCTGATAGGAGCACCACACGAGTCAGCATGCATCTTAGAGATTTAAACTTCAAACATATTTACTCGTCTTTTATTTATGGTTTAAACTACTTGGTTGGCACTTGTTTTGCCACGTGGTACTTTCACATGTTTTGGGTTGTTTTATTTACTTTACGCTTCCGCAGGTCTTTTAAAGTTTAAACTCTGGTTGATTTACATTAAACGTAGCATATAGAGTCGTTCCGAGTAACTATTGACTGTGATCCTGGTTTGTTCACACGCCTCGCGGTAAAACTCCGCACGTGGATTTTGAGGGTGTGACAGATTTTCCATGGGATTTTCCTAATAACTTATCAATATCGCCTCCTCCTCGTGAGATAGAATTCCAAAATGATTACTCCTGTTACAAGAACACCCTATCAGTTAGCACCATTGAAAATACAAGAATTATTGAGTCAATTACAAGAGCTCTTGGACAAAACTCTTATTCGACCTAGTCACTCGCTGTGAGGAACACCGACCTTGTTGGTTAAAAGAAGGATAGGTCATTCCAGCTGCGTATAGATTATCAAAAGTTGAACAAGTTGACTATCAAAAACTATACCCTCTCACCAAGAATTATGATTTATTCGGCCAGATGCATGTTTCGTACTTCTCAAAGATCGATCTTCGGTCAAGTTATTATCAGTTGAGGGTTCAAGAAGATGATATCCGAAGACAACCTTTAGGACTCATTATGGAAATTACAAGTTCTTAGTCATGTCGTTTGGGCTGACCTACGCTTCGACAGTGTTTATGGATTTGATGAACAGGGTTTGTAAACCCTATCTAGATAAGTTTGTGGTCGTGTTATAGACGATATTCTCATCTACCCTCGAACGAAAAAAAAAGATCATGATCAGCATCTACGAACGATAATGGAGCTATTAAAGGAAGATAAATTTTCGCCAAATTCTCGAAGTGTGAGTTTTGATTACGAGAAGTGAAATTTGTAGGACACGTAGTGAATGAAAAGGAAATTCATGTTGATCATGGAAAAATCAAAGCAGTTAAGAAATAGGATATGCCTAAGACGCCTTCGGAGATTCGATAATTTTTAGGGTTAGCTAGTTACTACCGGCGTTTTATTACAAACTTCTCCATGATTGCTCAATCTTTGACGAGGTTAACATAAAAAGATAAGAAGTGGGATTGGGGTCACAAGAAAGAAGAGGCTTTCTAAATGTTGAAGGAAAGATTATGTAACACGCTAATATTGACCCTTCCCGATGGATCCAATGACTTTGTGGTGTTTAGTAATGCATCACACCAAGGACTGGGTTATGTGCTAATGCAAAAGGATAAGGTGATTGCTTACGCCTCACGTCAACTTAAAGTTCACGAAACAATTATACGAAACATGATCTGGAATTAGGAGCAGTGGTGTTTGCACCTAAGATATAGAGGCCCTTATCTGTACGGGACTAAGTGCGTTATCTACACCGATTATAAGATTCTACAACACATTTTCGATCAAAAGGAACTGAATATGCGCAAAAGACGATGGATGGAACTTCTCAGCGACTATGATTGTGAGATCCGATATCATCCTGGAAGGGTAAATATGGTGGCTGATGCCTTGAGTAGGAAGGAACGTGTAAAACCTTTACGTGCATGAGCATTGGGAATGATTATTCAATCGGATCTGAAAACTCAAATCCTGACAGCACAAGGTGAAGCACTAAAGGAAGAGAATATTGCAAGTGTGGAATTTCGAGGATTGGATAAACAAATAAATTGTAATGAGGATGGCATATGATACTTTGTGGATCGTATATGGGCACCTAAGTAGGGAGATGTTCGAACCCTAGTTATGAACAAAGCGTACAAGTCCAAGTATTTTGTTCATCCTGGTGTGGAAAAGATGTACTAAGATCTTAAAGAGTTGTACTGGTGGCTAGGTATATAGAATGACATTGCGACGTATGTAAGTGAATGTCTGCCTTGTTCGAAAGTCAAAGCCGAACATCAGAAACCGTCAGTCAAAGCCGAACATCGATAACCATCAGTCAAAGCCGAACATCAGAAACCGTCAGGTCTATTGCAACAACCGGAAATTCCCGAGTGGAAATGGGAAAATATATCGATGGATTTCATCACTAAGTTGCCTAGAACAAGTAGTGGGCACGATTCGATTTGGGTTATTGTGGGTCGAATGACAAATTTTCTCATTTCCTATCAACCCGCGAGGACTATAAGATGGAAAAGTTAGTGAGATTATATGTGAATGAGATCGTGGCTAGGCATGGAATGCCTGTGTTAATTATATCAGATCACGATATTCAATTTACATCACGGTTCTGGCAGACTTTACAGAAGGCGATGGGCACTCGATTAGACCTAAGTACTGCTTATCATCCCCAAGTGTATGGTCAAAGTGAACGTACCACACCGACTCTAGAAGACATGCTTAGGGCATGTGTGATCGACTTTGGTGGGAGTTGGGATACTCATTTACCATTGGTTGAATTCTCTTATAATAATAGTTACCATACGAGTATTGGATGTGCTCCGTTTGAAGCATTGTATGGAAGGAAATGTAGGTCTCCCGTATGTTTGACTGAAGTAGGTGAGAGTCAACTAACAGGTTCGAAGATTATCCAAGAAATGACTGACAAGATATTTCAAATCAAGGATAGAATTAAGGAAACTAGAGACCGCAAGAAAAGTTACAACGATAACCGGAGAAAACCTTTAGAGTTTAGCGTGGGTGATCGTGTCTTGTTGAATCTTTCTTCATGGAAGGGGATCGTACGATTCGGAATGAAAAGAAAGTTAGCCCCTAGGTATGTTGGACCATTCGAGATCACTGAAAGAATTAGTCCCTGCAACGTATCGATTAAAATTGCCTCAAGAGCTTAGCGGTGTGCATGATACTTTCCATGTATCAAACCTTAAGAAATGCTTAGCCGATGGATCGCTCCACATCTCGATTGAAGAAATCAAGATTGACGAGAAACTCCATTTCATGGAAGAACCAATAGAAATCATGGATCGGGAAGTCAAGCGATTGAAACGCAGCAAGATCCTAATTGCAGAGTGAGATAGAACTTAAAGCGAGGTCCAGAATTCACGTGAGAACGGAAAGATCAAATAAAAATCAAATATCTGCATCTGTTCGCGAATAAACCTTCAAGACCTAACTCCTGCAGAATTTCGGGACGAAATTCTCTCAACTGGGGGATACTGTGACATCCGTCACTAACAGTTCCGTTAATTAACGATAAGCTCGTTAATTCTCTTCGTATGTTATTTATTGTGCGCAATTAATTCGTTTTTGGACTGAATCTCGTCTTAATTTTCTTGCGCGTTAGTCCGAACTTTTATAATATATGATAAATTAGATAAATATTATAATTATTATTATATTTAATATTATTATTATTATTGATATTATGATTATTAATATTAAGAATATTATTATTATATATTAAAGTAGAGGGTTTAAATTGTAATTTAACTAAACTTAAGGGAATAATTAATTTAAAGTTGAGGACCAAACTGCAAATAACAAAAAATATATATACATACTGCGCTTGAACTTGGATCCTTTCGAAACCCTACGGCCGCTGCTCCTTCACCGTGAACAATCGTAACAACCTCTTTCCGCTGCCGTTAGCCGCCATCAGTTGCCGCCGACACGTCGTTTGGTTGTTTCACAGGTACCCGATCCGTTTAGACTTTGTTTCGTATATTTTCATGTGGTTCGGTGTCGATCTTTCGGTTCGGTTGTTTCGGGAGATACGGTTCGTACCACGATTGCACGGAGTGTTTGACGGTGTTTCAGTGGTGTTGTGTTGATGTTTCGGTGTGTTTCGGGATGAAGAAACACCACGCAGCAGCCCTCGGTTGCTGTGCGTGTGTATATATAGGTGACGGTGTGTGTATGTATATAAGGTATATGTGATTGTGTGTGTATTGTGTGTGTTCTAAGGGGACACAGCAGCCAAGGCTGCTGTGAACGTATTTCGGCAGTTTGTACATATGTATCTATGCTGCGTGTGTGTGCTCCGGGTGTGTGTCGGTGTCCGTATTAAGCCCATCCGCGATGTGGTGTTGAAGTGTGTGTGCGCGTGCGTGAAAAAGTGTGTGTGCGTATGCATATATGCTATAGTGTGTGAATGCAGTGTGTGTTGTGTGTGTCCAGCATGTATGAATGCATACATTATAATGTGTGTTATGTGTGTTGATGTTAGTATATATTTGTTGTTGTGTGTGTGAAGTGTGCATGAGTTAAGTGTTAGTGTCTGTGTGATGGCATAGTGTGTGTATAGATCATATGTATATTGTGTGTAGGTCATATGTATATATATAACTATATATGTATGCTTGTAATGTGTGTGAGATTGTGTGTATATATATATATATATGTGTGTGTGTCAAATTTAACATAAGATAAGCGTCGGTTGGATTCTCGATTCATTTGCGGTCAATAATTGTGGGATTGAGATCAAAGTATAATTGTTGTATTTTTGACAGCTTGCTGCCAGAAATTTAGGTCATTTTGTAAGGGTAATAACTTGGTCATACGAGGTAAAAAACGAACGAATTTGAAGTCTAGATCTAAGTTCAAGGAATATACTTTCCAACTCAATTTGTCTCGTCAAAAACCATGAAGTTTTGAGCCCCCAAACATTTGATACAAAAGATTAGGCAAGACTGAATTTTCTTACAGATTATTGGTCCCAATTTTACAAACACATATCTCTCTCAAATGTTATCGAAATGATTTGATTTTCTCCAGAAACTTAATTACATGTGTTATCTTTAAAATCCAATTGGTCTCGCATCATTTCGTTATCATTTCGACCTCCAAACTGATTTTACAAAATCTGTGTGCAAAAGAGTAAGGTATGCTAAATACTTTTAAAATCATTAAATTGAGGGTAATTATTTAAACAACTAAATTAAACTAAATATTGAAATAAATACTAATAAATACATATATGATATGATATGGTATAAATGTGTCATTGCGTTGAAATAATACAAGTGTCTCGTGGAGCCATGTAATTCTAAATATATAAATATATATGTAAACCATAATGGTGTGTATATTATACATTAATTATATGCATATATATTTACTCGTGTTTAATAATTGGACTAATCAGATTATTTAGGTGCATATATATGACGTGAGTTGCGCGTCAAACCCGAACCGACCCGAAACCGACCGAACGTACTTTCTCTCATCGAACATGTTTAAAGTTTTAATTATATTATTATAGGCGTTGTATCGTACATTGCCCACACCGTTTGGAAGCGTTTTTGCTCGCTTTATTTTCTAATCATTTTAAGGTGAGTTTCACGGCCCTATTTTTCATTACAATTATATAAATCTTTGGGGGAAAAGTATGCTCACTCTTTCTAGTTGTGAACTCAATTTATTTTGGATTAATGTGTTACTGTTTGTAAGCTATATCTTATGCATGAGTTTCTGTGAGGTTCTTTAATCACAACCTATTTAACTCCGGTGTTGAAGCTGACGGACAAGTATTGATAGTACTATTGGGTTGACACCCCCACCCATGTATGTTAGTATACTAGTTGAGACTGACTGTGGTTATGATCGACCCCTGGGTGAATATGTTCCGACAATTGCTGTGTGGTTCGTCATAGGTTTAGTTGTGATGCTCATGTGATATTACTTGTGATAAACTGTATACACTTATGATCCATAAACTCATGCACAGCAATAAGTTTTCAATTTATGTTTAAACCTGTAAACTCACCAACCATGTGTTGACTTTTGAGCATATCTTTTCATGTGATAATAATCAAAGAGGATAGCTAGAGCCAATGCCATAGCAGAGACCCTCAGGATTTTTTTAGACATGCACTAGTGTTTTGACCATCATTTGATTTCGCTTATGAATACTATGTTAAACTTTTTGTTTGTTGGATTTCATGTTGGAATTGGTTTTGTAAAATCGATAGACTATGCTAGTCGTGGAACTGACTAACCACGACACAAGTCACCATTGTGTCGGGTGACGTCATGACACGTGGATCTTTGCATTTATTTTTCTCTGTAAACTAACCCGGTGTTATGACGATCCCGTCCGTTACATCCTCGGGTTTCCGCTATAAGCGGGGGTGTGACAGAAACCATACAACCAAACTTGTAAATTTAGAGATGTAATCATATACTTATAAAAAATTATTAGCCTATTAGTTACTTATTTAACTTATACTATCTAAAAAGATTAAATATTTAGGTTTCAAAAATAATATTTAAACTTTTTTAATTGAATTGATAGATTAAAATGTTTTACTGAATATATTGTTCTTATATTTTATGGACTGCATTTAATTTTAATGTCAAATAATTTATAAAATATATAGATTATATTTAGAGATCAACAAAATGCTATAAAGCCAAAGTTTTGGCTTAAATTCATTACTTTAAAATAATTTTTCTAAAACTTGAAGTTCAAATTGTAAAACCGAAAAAAACCAAAACCAAACCGAAACCGAAAGCCAAAAACCTGAAAAACCGAAACCGAACGTTTTTAAAAATTTAGAAATCGAAATATCGATTTTTGGTTTCAGTTTTAAAATAAAATAAAAATAAACCGACCATACATACCCCAGTGTTTTCACGGCCGGATCGGACCGGCCGGTCCGACCGGTCGAACCGGGGATCGGCTAGGTGGCCGGTCCGGTCGTGTGCGATTCGTTTTGTGGGGGTCGAACGGCCGGTTCTACCCGAGTCGGTGGTCGGACGGGGAACCGGACCGGTTCGGACCGGTTTTGCAATTTTTTTAATTTTTTTTTTTAATTTTTTGAGTAAAAACGGGGTGTTGAACTACAAATTAGTGTGCTAGATCAAAAAGTAAACCGAATTCAAAAAACGGGCTCGCACGGGCCTGGGTTTTTGAAGTTGCATTCGTGTCCGGGACACGTGCGGGCACACACGAGTTCGCTGGAAATCCAACCTTTTTCCCCATTTTTGCACCCCCCCTGCGCGCGGGTAGTACTTGTGGCAAAATATGTCATAAGGATACACTAGAGTGATAAAAAAATTACTTATAAACCAAACATCACTTTGTCCCCACACCAATGTGGGACAAAGTGTTCAATATAATCTTAAACATACATTCACACACACCCAAATATACTTAAATTTTATATATAACTATAAAATACATATATAAAGCATATATAAATTACTTATATTTAATTACATATATAAATATAATTAAAATATAGTTAAATCCGGTCCAACCGGTCCAACCGGTCCGACCGGTCCGACCGGTCCGACCACCAAACCAGTAGGGCGTCCGGTTCGACGTCCGATCCGGTTCTAAAAACATTGCATACCCCACCTCTATGTCAGGATTAGGATTTGTGTAGCAACACCGATAAAAAAATTTTAGAAAAATCTAGTTAATGAGATTTCTTGTGATAGGGTCTCTCTTGTTTCCTTTTACCCAGCAGGATAGAAGTGGAACTATAACCCCAATTCCCAAATGATGGTTTCTTTTGGAAACCAATCTCAGCCCTCAAAAAGTGTATGCTATCACTCTAATCAAATCCTTTTGATTCTTTCAGTCTTCCTTTGTAGTTGATTAACCCTCAATGTTTTGTATTTTGGGCAACAGAAGCTAGATAGAGGATGGGTGCATCGAAGCTTTCAGCCAGAGAACTTCATTCCAGGTCTTGTAATCGGTTTCATTTTTGGGATGTTGTTGGATTTATCAAAACCTCACGGGAGGAGTTCTAGCACACGGAGCCTTTTGTCGAATTCAAGTAAATGTAATCCTGATGAAGATCTCAAAATGGTTTGTTTTATTTCAGCATTTTGGGCGAATTTGTCATGCTACCTCTAGCTTTTTGTTCGTTTGTTCTGTTTATGATGATATTCTTTTTCTTACACATAGGTTCTTAATTTGAAACATGAGTCTCTGTAAGCCCTTGGTAGCCCACTAATAGTGCTTCTAACCATTGTTTAGAGGTTGTGAAAGTTTAACTTAATGTTTTCCACAATATGACTTTAAGTTGTGAGATAATGTTATATTATCAGTAGCCAGCCAATCAAATGATCTAAGTAACATATTAGTATTCTGACTGTCATATATTTACCATTCAGCTTTTCTAAACTACTTCGGTTTGGGTGAAACTTCGTATGCCACACATTAGACATTGTTGACTCATAGTTTTTGGTTCCGATTGTAGGTTCTGGTTGTTAGACAAGACTTGAAGATGGGACAAGGGAAAGTTGCATCTCAGTGTGCTCGTAAGAAATAATTTGAAGTTTATTGTGCAAGCTTTTCTTTTTTTAATCTAATAATACTTTTTAAAGGCTTCTTTTTGTTTGAAAATTGCAGATGCTGCCACCGGCTTGTATGCTAAACTAATGCAAAGGTTTGACTTTTCATTCTCCTAAATTGTGTTTAGTTATTGGCCTTTCCATTCAATAGCTAGAATATACTTTTGACTATGAGAATCCAAAGCTTGTACATTAGTAGTGTTATGGTCTCATTTATCTATCTAATTATTATAAGTACTTTATTGAGATTGGAAACTATTAGCTGAAATAAAGCAAATGGAGCTAGTGAAGTATATGTATTAGAGTACTATTGACATGCTTAAATCGTTGAAATATTCACATAGATTATGGGCTTGGCATACTTTTTCCCACGCTCCCACAGTTTAACTCAATGAGTTTTGGGTGCCAAGCAATGAAGTGTTTCGCAAGGACATGAATGGGGGCCTTGTTAATCGTTGTAAGACTATTGGGATAACAGTGAGATACTTTGTCAAAGATGTCCAACATGACGGTGACTTGAACCGAGCTGACTAGTAAGACTATTGTGATAATAGTGAGATACTTTGTCAAAGATGTCCAACATGACCGTGTAAGGTGACTTGAACTGAGTTGACTAGGAAAATCAAGATTCTCACTACAAATAGTAGCAAGGCGAAGTATGAAGAAATATAGGAAATTGATGGAGAATAAATAGTGAAATACAATGTTTTAAATTAGGTTTTAGTTAGATTTAATTAAAAGGACTTGATTTTGACTGACTTCACACACACACGCACAAATATATTTGTGTATGTGTGTGTATAAATAGGGATGATTCATGAAAAATTCAATTTTAAGTAAATTAATGATAACCGCATAAACATTTATATGTAGTGCTTTAAAGATATAGTAGGAGAGAAAGAGAGATGCTGATGTGGTTACATAGCCGCCTTGTATATCACAATTATAGCGATAAGTAGAAGTGTTTATGTAGTTTTTATGAAGTTCTCTACCTAAATTTGTTTTTGTATTAAATGCAACGTTCAATATAGAACCGGTGTAGTTTAAGATTATACTACGAAAACTGCATAAACACATCTATGTAGTGCATGAAGGATCGTCAGATGTAGGGGACAGTGGGAGAGAAAAAGAGAAGCGTTTAAACAACCGCCTTATGTTTCAAATTAAAATCAATTGGTATGCGTTTCTTTGACTCTATAATTAGAATTCGTTTTGTATTAAACATCTTCTCTCAACTCTCTCTCCCTCCCCCCCCCCCCATATATACATATAAATATGCACATACACATGCAAACACATATTATAATTGTTAGCCAAAATCATTAGCATTGTTATCTTTGAAAATGGAAGTTGCAAGCTATAGGTAGCCGAGGAAGTGCGCATATGGTTTTCCTTTTCTATAATAACATAGGAAATAAGTTAATGTTCCTTAAGGATATGCCCGCCTAAAAGGGTTTAGGATAAAGCTTTTTACATTCTATTATGCCACATCCCATAGTTACCTAATTCGCGGTACGCTCCGGTACGGGTACGTAATTCGCTAGATGTGATGTATTTGGTACGGTGGGGGTAGGTTCATTTCTGTACGAACCGGTACGGTGTACCATGGTGTCCAATACAGTGTGCCAAAATATAAACAGAAATAACCAAATTCATTAATAACCAAATACCAAAACATGAAATTCAAAATAAAAAAAACATAAGAGTAAATTACGCTTTTCGTCCCTATGGTTTGGTGGTTATAACCATTTTCATCCAATAGTTTAAAAACGCCCGGTTTAACCACTGTGGTTTAAAATCTGTCACAATTAAATCCAGGACACTAACCCCCATCCATTTTTTCCGTTAAGTGTATGTAAAAAGACAAAAATACCTTGGACTTAAACTGTTACTACAATATCTATGTATAAATATTAATAATATATATATATATATACACACTCTCTCTCTCTATCTCTACTCTCTCTCTCTCTCTCTCTAAAACCAAAGTCACTCCACCTAAGCAGCCCTACCCCCACCCCACCCATCTATTTTGTCACAAACTCACAACCATGGCACCACCACCACCCGCATCCATCGCACTAGCGCACCACCACCACCCGCATCCACCGCACCACCGCACCACCACCACCCGCATCCATCGCACCCGCATGATCTATGAAGAAAAAGGTTTTCAAGCAAACATCAATGATACACGTGTATGTAGTTCTATTGATAAGCTGACAAATGAGAAAGGTGAAGTTGTATATAACGAATCATCATCAGGGTTTTTCCATGGTATATCTAATGGTCAAGATGCTGTTTCTAAACTAGGGTTCATACTTCAAGCATTTGTGAAGAAAAGGGATTTCAGGAAAACAACAATTGTGCGCATATCTCTAGTTATTTTGACGAGTTGACTTATGAAAAGGGTAAAGTTGTAAATAACGAGTCATCATCAGGGGTTTTACATGGTATATCTGATGATCAAGATGCGGTTTCTGAATCCAGGGTTCAGACTGTAAGCATCTCTGAAGAAAAGGGCTTTCAGGAAGATGAGGGGAAATACGGTGTGGGTGTGGTCTTGATGATCTGTATTTGATGATTTTGCAGAAAACCAGCTAATCCGAACATTGAAAGCCAAAAGGAAGAAAAATTTGAAATAGATCTGATGGTGAGACACATATCAAGTTCTGCTTTCTTGATTTCTGTATGATATTCTTTTGTTTATGGGATTTTCTGAGTTGAATCAAAAATCTGATTTGGGGTTTGAAGGTTTGGGGGTTGAAGGTTTGGGGGTTTGAAGGTTTGGGGGTTTGAAGGTTTAGGGGTTTGAAGTTTTAAAGCACCATTGTTGGTGGAGAAGATGATGGTGGATGATAGGGGAGGTGGTGAAGATGATATCAAGGTGGTGGTTCTTGTGATGGTCTTCATATGTGGTGTTTATATTATATATATATATATTATGTATATATATATGTATATATATATGTATATATATATGTATATATATATATGTGTATATATATGTGTGTGTGTGTGTATATATTATGTGTGTGTGTGTAAATATTTAAGATATATGTTTGATTTATATATTAAATATTATAAGTATTTTATATATTTGTATAAGAGTAACACTTTTAATCCAAGGGTATTATCGTCTTTTTTGAATATTTAACAGAAAAATTGGATGGAGTTAACGGTTTGGACTTAATTGTGACAGATTTTAAACCACAGTGGTTAAACCGGGCGTTTTTAAACTATTGGATGAAAATGGTTATAATCACCAAACCACAGGGACGAAAAGCGTAATTTACTCAAAACATAAACTAAAAATCCTAATCTAGACTTTGTCTCTTTTCCTTTACCAATTTCCTAATCTAGCGGAAGTCGACAGGACGCGATTTCCCGCCCAGTTAAAGCCGCCTTGCACCGAATCGGATTTGTGTACCATTCAAGTATTAAAATAACGTTTTTTTTGTATTTGAAACACCGATTTGGTTGTTGCAATCGCGAATTGGCCGGCTTATGGTTCAATCGAGTTTTCGTACCGACCGTCGTACCGGAGCGATTGGGTACGATACATATTTCGTTTTGGTACAAATCGTACCAATACGGGGATCGCAGGTCCCTGACTGTTTCTTGGTAACTATGCCACATCCTACTTAATATTTTGTTCATTTTAAAGGCTTCCAAACTCTACTTTGCCTCAAACTTGAAATGAAATCATCCTTTTGTGTGTGCACCATATGAATGGGACCTATGGAATTAAAAAGCTTTTTCCAATATTTTGGTAGCTGAATATTTTCTAATAATTATGTTAAATTGTGTAAATTTAGCCATCAAAATCTTCTGCGTCGATGGGAGCATTGTGGGCAAGCCAAAATAGTTGTCACATGTAAAAATCAACAAGAAATGTAAGCAGGTGTTGCAATTGTTTTTCTACAACCTATTTTCATGATCATTTTCCTTTTGATGCATGGTTTATCATGCAATTTGTATTCTATAGGAATAAGCTGCTTGAAGCAGCTGAGGGAATCGGCCTTCCAACTTATATGGTCGCTGATGCAGGTCGCACACAGGTATGATCGAGTAATGGGTTTAGATTAGATATTTACGGTCCCAAATTGACATAACTTTTGTATTGGTTTTAAAGATTAATTTTATGCTGTCATTTGAAACATTCAATGATTTGTCCTTGTTATTTCTCAAAATATAACTTGATTTATTAAAGTTTTAGCCTCTCGAATTGACTCTTCTAACTAGGCCTGTAAATGAACCGAACGTTCATGAATGTTCGGCGGGGAATTTCGTTTATGTTCGTTTATTTAGATAATGAACGAACATGAACAAAAAAATCGTGTAATTAAACGAACAAACATGAACACATGCTTTGTTCGTTCGTTTACGTTCATGAATGTTCTTTTATGTCCGTTCATATAGTTTGTTCATTACGTTCGTTTATGTTTGTTCATTTATGTTTGTTATTTTATATATTAACATGTTAATAAAAGGGTATTAGGTGTTAACATTTAAAACATAAGTGTATTAAGTTATGCTAAAAACTTATAATTTTAGTGAGAATTTAATTTCCACTAATACACCTAAAAATTTCAAATGATCATTTAAGTTTTTCTGTTTAGTTTTGTTGTTTATTATTGTTCATTATGTTCATTTATTATTGTTCATTTGTGTTTTTATGTTCGGGAACTGTTCATTTAGCTTCTTAACGAACAAATATGAACGAACACGAACATTTTTATTTCTAATGAACGAACATGAACAAAAAAACGTGTTCGATAATGTGTTCGTATCGTGTTCGGTAAAGTTAAATGAACGAACACGAACATGCGGATGGTCGTGTTCGTTCGGTTCATTTACAGGCTACTTCTGACTGTTATAATTCAACATAAGAATTGTTAAATCAAACATATATGAACATTGAATAGTTCTTGCTGAATCCAAACACGTAGAGGCTACAAAACACATTCTTTTCATGCATTTATGAAACTCATGATCTTTATGATTTTTATTTTTTCATTTTTGCTTTACACAGGTTTCAGCAGGATCAAAAACAGTTCTTGCTATTGGTCCTGGTATGCTATTTCTCGTTCTTTTTCATTCTTTTCTCATTAGTTTTTCTTGATATACTTGGATTAGTCGATTATTAGAGATGATGCATTGACGTTCATGGTCAGATCAATTGGTTGACCATTGAATAGTGTCAATAGAGCTAATATTTATCTTCAAAATTGTTATAAGTTTTTGAACTTTTTTTACAAGCACAACATACATTATAGCAATAGGGGCTCTGGAGGAAAATCTTTTATTTGAATTTGCAACAACTCAACATCACTTGATTTTTGGTGGGTAGCGTATTGACCTTGAAAGTCAAGGCGTACGTTGTTTCATTGTAGTCTGAAGTTTTCATCTTCTTTTTTTTTTTTAAAAAAAAACCTTGTTATGAATATCTTGAGTTTTCAAGCACAACTTTTTGCAAACTTAAACACGTATGCTAATTCTAAATGGTATGATGAGAAAATTTGACCCATTTACGCATAAGTTGGTGATCCTGTGTATGTTTTTATCTGAGCTCTTCGAGATATTAGCTTAAAAGAAACCTTTCAAATGGGTCAATAGTTGGTTTTAAAAGGTGGTGTTTTGAAAAGAATATGAACCAAGGACAGGATACAAAGTGAGAATAGGAGAGAGAGGTTTGACTGTGTTTTTAAAAGGAAGAGGCTTAAAATAATAAAAGCTATAATATTTAGTTGACATTAGTGTTTTGGTATTACATAGAGCTTGTTTTGTTTTAAATGTTACTTTTTTAATTATTAGTATGTATGCTGTTTTTATTATTTAATTTCTTGTTGTTTAAGGATTACAAGGATTATAATGTTAGAAAATATTGTCAACAATCAATTTTCAAGTATTTATGACTACTCGCATATGTGAGGGTAGCTCTTTTGCCTCTCGATCTTAAGCGCCTTATGTTTTATAAGCCAATGTTTGGCAGAAGAGGCAAGTAATTCTTAAAATGTATAGGGTAAAGCAAAAAGTTCTTTGGAACCAAAATGTACTGATTTTGATCAACACAACAGCTTTTGCACCTCTACAGCATAGTGTTGAGCCTTCTACAGAATTGTAGTTTATTTCATAATTTGCTAAATCTTGATCTTGATTGAGCAGGTTACAAATCAGTTGTTGAGTAACAGTAAGGGGAAGCAACGTCTGCTTTGATATCAAAGGTATTCAGTTCATTGTTTTCTCAGCTTCACGACGTAATAAAGTAGTTGTTTATATGTCTGTTGGACTGGCATAGTAATCATCAACAATCTAGCTAAAGGACGTCCCATGTTCTATATCATGAATGCTGAGCTTCTGTTTTGATACTGTTTATGAAAGTGTGTGGTTTCTTCTGCCTATAGTGTAAGGCCGTAATTATGCAATACTTCCATACGGTTGCATCCACAGCTGATGACATTTCTTTTCATCATTAACAATGTTTAAGTGTGATATATATATATATATGTATATATCTATATATATATATATGTACATATATATATGTATATATCTCTATATATATATATATATGTACATATATATATATGTATACGTATATATCTATATATATATATATGTACATATGTATATGTATATATGTATATATCTATATAATTGTACATATGTATATGTATATGTATATATCTATATATATGTACATATGTATATGTATATATGTATATCTATATATATATGTACATATATATATGTATAATATCTATATATATATGTACATATATATATGTATATATGTACATATCTATTTATTGACTATTTATTGACAAGGAGAGAAAGATCGTAGCTTGTGGAAGGACTGTAAGACAATCCCAGGAGAGACAGTTGTGACACAACATCATGTTAGTGGCGGATATACGCGTGAAGAGACCAATTGTCCAACAAAACAAGAGAATTAGACATACGATCAAATGGGGTCAGCTCAAAGACGAAAAATAACCATTTTTAGAGATAAGGTCATACAATGAAACATCCTGGACCACAGGAAGACGCAAACCAAAAGTGGGAGGCCATGGCAAATACGATCATCCAAGCAGCTAAAGAAACGCTTGGAGTTACAACACGAGGACAGTCGACCATAAGGAATCTTGGTGGTGGAACGAAAATGTACAGGAGAAGATACGAATTAAACAACAAAGTTTTAGAGAGCTTATACGCTGTAATAATGAGGAAAGCGCCCAGAGCTAAAAGATAAATACAAGGAGGCTAAGAGAGAGGCGAAGAAATCGGTGTCAGATGCAAAGAACGCGGCGTATGAGAAGATGTATAAACGACTAGAGTCGAAGGAAGGAGAGCATGACATGTTTAAGTTAGCCAAGGCAAGAGACAGCAGAAGACAAGACCTGAGAATTGTGAAGTTTATAAAGGCTGCGGATGGAAAAGTTTTGGTGAACGACAATGACATCAAGGGGAGATGGAAAACTTACTTCGATAACCTTTACAACATAAAGAACCCAAATCAACAAACTGAGATAGATAATACAACCAAAACAACACAGCAAAACAATTGCTATTGTAGAAGCAACAGTAGACGAAGTCACGAGAGCTATGAAGAAAATGGGAAGGGCCAAAGCGGTGGGGCCAGACAACATACCGATTGAAGTGTGGAATGCCTGGGGAGATGAGGGGCTCAAATGGCTAACAGATTTATTCAACACTATCTTTACCACAGGGAAGATGCCGGACCAGTGGAGAACTAGTGTCATAGTCCCATATATAAGAAAAAGGAGATGTTCAAGTTGTGAAAACTACAGGGGAATAAAGCTATTGAGTCACACACGATGAAATATGGGAAAGAGTTATTGACACGAGAATTAGACGGAAAACACAGATAGCGTCAAACCAATTTGGATTTATGCCAGGACGCTCTACAACAGAAGCAATACACGCCATAAGGAGGTTAATGGAGAAATACAGAGAAAAGAAAAGGGACCTCCATATGGTATTCATCGACCTAGAAAAGGCCTATGACAGTATTCTGCGTCAACTAATTTGGGATAGTCTACGACTTAGAAGGGTTTCCAGAGAGGTATATCAAAATAATCAAGGATATGTATGATGGGGGCAAAACGTGTGTGCGAGCCCCGATCGGAGACACAGACTTATTCACAGTGGAAGTGGGACTCCACCAAGGATCGACACTGAGCCCATTTCTCTTCACAGTAGTGTTGGATGAGATGACCAAGTCTATACAACAGCCAGTTCCGTGGTGCATGCTCTTTGCGGATGATATTGTCTTAATATCGGAATCTAAATGGTGCTTAACGACAGGCTTGAACAGTGGGAGAGAGCACTAGAGCGCAAAGGTTTAAGGATAAGTCGCTCTAAGACAGAATACATGCATTGTAACTTTAGTGGTGAGGTGGAAGAGGACACCCAAATCAGTATTCAGGGTATGGCGGTCCCACAAACGTCTAGGTTCAAATACCTGGGCTCGTACCTACAGGAAGACGGAGAAATACACAGCGATGTAGCGCACCGTGTTCAAGCGGGATGGTGCAAGTGGAGAGCAGCATCAGGGATCCTATGTGATAAGAGGTTTCCAGCAAAACTAAAGGGAAAGCTATGCCGAGTGGCAGTACGTCCAGCTATGTTATATGGAACAGACTGCTGGGCCATAAAGAAATCGCACGAGAAACAAATAGTGGTAGCGGAAATGCGAATGCTGAGGTGGTGTGTGGTCACACAAGACTGGATCGGATAAGAAACGAAGTGTTTCGACAGAAGCTACAAGTGGCTCGTATCGCAGATAAAATACGAGAGGGAAGATTAAGATGGTTTGGGCATGTCAAGAGGAGACCAATGGCGGCACCAGTTAGAGCAGTAGAGAACATCATCTTAGGGTAGGAGAAGTAGAGGAAGACCTAGATGACTGGGATGAGGTAATTAGGCGAGATATGATACACTTGCACCTCTCTGAGCACATGATCGAGGATAGGATTGATTGAGGCGTAGAATTAAAATTAGGGACTTTTAGTTCGACCAATAGGCAGGAGGAAGGTATTTGAAGTCTGGTTGCGGGGCCTGATGTCTAAGTAGTCCATATCTGCCCTTTAACGGTGATTATTCATGCTCCTATGATATATGTATGCTATGTGTCGTAGGATTTATTGTATACTGTATGCTATGGTCGTATGATTTACTTGAAGGATATATTGCAATCGGTATGGCTTTTTGTACATTATGTGTGTAGGATTTATTGTATGCTGTATGCTATTGTGTGGTAGGATTTCTTGTACACGGTATGCTATGTGTCTTGTTTTTCAGTATGGCCTTTGCTATCGAGCCGGGGGTCTCTCTGGAAGCGGTCTCTCTACCTAACAAGATAGAGGAAAGACTCGCCCACCTACCCTCCCTAGACCCTGCTCTTGAGTGGGATATACTAGGTTTGTTTGTTGTTTTTGTTTGTTATATGTACATATCTATATGTACGTACATGTACGTACATATGTACGTACATGTACGTACATATGTACGTACATAGTACGTACATGTACGTACATATGTACGTACATGTACGTACATATGTACGTACATGTACGTACATATGTACGTACATGTACGTAAATGTACGTACATGTACGTACATATGTACGTATGTACGTACATATGTACGTACATGTACGTACATATGTACGTACATGTACGTACATACATGTACGTACATGTACGTACATATGTACGTACTGTACGTACATACATGTACGTACATGTACGTACATACATGTACGTACATGTACGTACATACATGTACGTACATGTACGTACATACATGTACGTACATGTACGTACATACATGTACGTACATGTACGTACATACATGTACGTACATGTACGTACATACATGTACGTACATGTACGTACATACATGTACGTACATGTACGTACATACATGTACGTACATGTACGTACATACATGTACGTACATGTACGTACATGTATGTATACGTACATGTACGTACGTACATGTATGTACATATGTACATGTATGTACATACATGTACGTACATGTATGTACATATGTACGTACATACATGTACGTACATATGTACGTACATACATGTACATACATGTAATGGTACATACATATGTATGTACATGTACATACATATATGTACACATCTATATGTACATACATATATGTACACATCTATATGTACATACATATGTAGATATGTACATATATGTATGTAGATATGTACATATATGTATGTAGATATGTACATATATGTATGTACATATATGTATGTACATATATGTATGTACATATATGTATGTACATATATGTATGTACAATATGTATGTACATATACGTATGTACATATACGTATGTACCTATATGTATGTATGTACTTATATGTATGTATGTACATATATGTATGTACATATATGTATGTACATATATGTGTGTACATATATGTATGTACATATATGTATGTACATATATGTATGTACATATAACATATATGTACGTACATATTATATGTACAATATATGTACATATCACATATATATATATATGTACATATAGATATGTACATATACATATATATATGTACATATATATAGATATTATACATATATATATATGTACATATATATATATAGATATACACATATATACATATATATGTACATATATATATAGATATATACATATATATATGTACATATATATAGATATAGGGTATGGTTCAAATAAGAACCCTATCTTATTGTAAGAACTCTTTAACTATTTTTGATCCATTGATTTAATTATTAAAGGACAAGATCATGCATGTGTCTTTTTTTTATTTAAATAGAAAAGGGTAATTTAGACATTTTGCATACATTTCAAAAAGTCAAAAAACTCAAATTTAATATGGTGTGACAAGTGTCACCACCTACCATCTTTTAATTGACCTTAATTTTTATTTTTATTTTAAAAAAAGTTTACCCCTATTTTTAAAACCTCTATAACTTTTTTATATATTGTTATTTTTCTAAAAAAATACATCATTAAACTTGTCTTATTTTTCTCTTTAGTTCTACTATAGTATTGAAAATATTTTAAAAAAAATCAAACGTTAGATATCATAATAAATTACATCATGTTATATGAATTCAAATCCTAATACGCTACAGTTCTTAAAAGTTACATTGATTAACAACCACGGTTACACTAACCTAACATAAGGGTTACACACACTAACATGATGGCTATAGTCTTCTACGGTGATGTAACACAGTGCAACAGTTAGTTACAATAAATTACACTATGATCATTTGATTACAAATCTTGATAGTTACAGTGACTTGCATCATATTGTAATTTCTTGCAATAAATTACAGCAGAAAAACATATATATAAACCAACAAAAATAAAACCTACTAAAATAATTTATATCTATCGTGCAAAAATAATGTACTGTGGTATGTGGTAAAAAACAAAACCTTACCATCCCCTTCATGCAAAAAAAAACTCAAAAATTAAAGATAAAACATACCAAATTATAACATCATAAATACAATAGATTGTCACAAAAAAGTTAACGTAACATAAACACTAAATTACAATGAATTATATCATGTTTATTTGAATATAAATCCTAATACTAAAGTGAATTACATTAGATTTGTAATTACTTATAGCAAATTACAACATAGTTAATTTTATTATACTATTATAAGTATTTTAAAAAAAAATTCTAGACGTTATATTACAATAAATTATAGTATTACACTGCCGTAAATTGTAATAAAAAATATATGTAAACCAATGAAAACTAATGTAAAACATACATCATTAAACCATGTAGCTATGATTTCAATAACATAACAATCAAACGACATTAAACCATGTAACTATACCACATGAACAAAATACATACAATGAATTACATCATATTTTAACTCTTTATAATGTTTTACATAAAAAAACATATATAAAAACCAACAAAAATATGTAAGAACCAATAAATATCTACTTTAAAACATTAAATTACAACCTTTAATTTACATAAATACATCAAAATCATATCATATTGCACTTACTTACAGTGATGTAACACATTGCATAAGCAAAAAAATATCTAAATTTCAGGATAACAATAATGAAACATGATGTATTAAAAATGTTCAATATGTATGTTGTTAATTAGTTCATTTAGAATGTGCCTCAACTCTGTAAATGCTTGGTTCAATATTATTTTGTTAAATATTAAATTTAGGGTTTGGTAGTACCACCGAAAATGGGATATATGTACATAAGCAATGGTTTATGTAAGATAGTTAAGTATGTATATATTGATATAACGAATCTGTGAAATTGTGTTACGTATATGTACCAAATGAGTATTGAGGTTTGGTTTGTCTTTATGAAATTCTACTTACAATAATTTTGATGCAACACAGTTAAAAACCTTTACATTTAGGTTATATAATTAGTTAATGAAAAAACTTTGGTGGGATTGTGTAAAAATTGCAAGTAGGTTGATTGGTAAACATTATCGTTTATTAACAATTTTGTTCGATTAGTTGGTCGATTGGTAGAATGTGGTTGTGGTGTAATTGTTCTATTAGTAGATTCATTTTCAATTAGTGTATGTGAATAAGAATGAAAAGACATATTGGTTATCTGTAAATATGTAAAATATGTAAATATGTAAATAGTTCAGCTTTACTTGATTTTATTGTTCTTAAAAACTGAACAAGTGTTGATACGTATACGTATGGTCACGTATGGTCTGTAATATTTCTTGAAGAATAAAAATTTATGATGTTCGTGTTTATGTTTTGGACTTAATACGTATGCTTATTAGTATAAGCATGCTTATGAACATGATTTTTTGAACATGGAAGAGAATATATTACACAAGTTTGATTGGTATAAAGATGACAATTTGATACATTAAAGATTTATATTTGAGAAGACTTACTTGTATTTTTTTTTGTTTTAACAGGAGTGATGTAAAAGTTAAAGAGAATGCCAACATTTAGGTAACTAACCTACTTAACTACATTCATATAAACAAATATTTGGTGCGTATATGTACAATGAAGTTACATACATCAAAACTATAAGCCTTAGTGTTTTAAAGCAACGGGTACATATATGTATTATTACAATTACATAATGTTTTTTCTTTGGATGAATATATGAAAGGTGTTAAGTACGTGTATGTAATAGTAACTTGCATACAGTTTATTTCTAAGTTAAAAATATGAAAAATGTCTAGTTCCTGAGTGGAACAGTACACTTATATACCATTTAGCTTTATATTGAGTGCATACAAGGTGACCAGAAGATGTATGTAACAGATGTATGTAACAGTGTAGGTACGTATATGTAAAATTGTGTACACAAACATCATACGTTCCCTCTAATGTGGTTAGGTGACCTTTATCCCACATCAAGTTCTCAAATGATTCGAGTGTTGTATAAGAGGATGGTGTTTGACTTATTTTTAAAGGGATTTGAACATTTAGAGGTTTCATAATTCTAGTTTAGAAAACTCTATGTACTTGTATTTGCATGCTTTCAAATACAAGATACCCTATGGTTCTTTTAATAAAACCCATTTATTATAAAATCATTAATCCTTTTTAATAACCTTTTATTAACTTTATAATTAAGAACCATTAATTTTCAGCTTGTTAAGTTTGTTTATGAGTTTGTAATATATGTCTAAATATCAACCAAACAATCAAACAACAAACATTCAAACAAGCATAAACATATATAACATGAGTGCATAACCATAGCTACTAAGTTGACAACACTTGTTTGCCATCACAAGTGTTGTCATAAGGTCTTTCTTAAGAGTTTGTAATGACACATTATATGTGTCCATGGACTCCCACTTGAATCCATATCCAAATACTTCAAGGTCCATGTCTTTGATGTCCATCTTTGGGTCTTAATCTTGTGCATCTTCCTTTTACAAAATTATATCCTAATACATTTTTCTAATAAAAGAAATGCACTAATCTATTATTACAACCAAATGAATAAATAATTACAACCCAAATAATAAACATAAATATTACAACCTAATGAATGAATTAAAACAACCATTCCAATCATCCAAATAACATAAGGCCAAAGGCTAGGTTATGCACTATCATATGAACAATTATAAACATTATTCAATAAACAAAAATAAACCCCATCAAACCCTAAATTTTCAGCCAACATAAACTGAAAATTGGGTTTGTGTGTCCAAACAAACAACAACCAAACATATTAACCAATTGACATTCCTATCTTTCAAAGTTTAATCATAAGCATGAAAATAACTTTGAAAGACTTGGGGTTTATAAATCAACCAAAATCAGCCCCTAATTAGTTGATTAACATCCTTTAAAATGATTTTTAAAGGATAAGAACAAGCAAGCTATTCACATAACCGGCTCTTGATGTCATTGTTGGGTTTGTTAGAACATAAAATCATAGTTTAACCATTTAAACTTTCAGAAAACGCAGTGGAATGACAACTTTATAAACTCGTTTTTAAGCTGAAAAATATGTTCATTAGATGACCATATTAATGTATAAAACAAACCCAAAGAACAAAGGATCATCTATGTGAATATGCAAGCTATGAACATATGTAAATGCATATAAAATCACAGCTATATAGAGCTGTGATTCTACCTTGCTGCAGCAGCAAAAGTCGACCAAAATGAGAGGAGAATGATGCTGAAAATGGCCAAGACTTCAAGAGTAGAAGTCCTCAAGCTTGTATACCCCAAGCTAATTGCAAACACCTCTTCTTGCTAGGTAGAAAACACCAAAACAAAACTTCAAAACTCAGCTCAAAATCCTGCTGTTTACTGCTGCTGAAACCGTCACTTTTGAGAGAGAATTAGAGAGTTATTAGTTGTAGTTGCATGTGTATCTTATGAGAAAGGAGAGAGCTGAATTTAGACTAGTTAGTGGAGGAAACAACATGCATGTGATTGTTCTTTCCTAAGCCAAGATAGTGGAGTGACAAGCATGCTTGTCTTGTCTTCCACTCAAGAGATTCAAGACATCAAAAGAAAACACAACACATGCACATGCATGCTACATGGGACAGTTTCTTGTTAAAAAAAGAAAGTTTTTTTTTTCTTTTAATTAAACATACACACACATGTCTAGTCTTGTAACAATTAACCATTTAATTGTATAAGTAGTATACTCTCATTATTATTTGGTGTTATACAACTAATTTAAATAACACATCAAATAATATTATTAAAAAAATATCCTAATAAATTGTTCCATCTCATATGCAACTTATTTAGAAAACCCATTTTCTAAATTGGTGTAAATATTTAATTGTATGATCATATCATCAATTAAATATTAATTGGTTTTTGCTAAGCTTGTTATTGGGTATAGCCCGACTTGGATCATAACGTACTAACCACATCAATATTCTAAGTGTCTTGGGCACATAGAATCCTACACGTACGTGCGTAGGTACGTGCGTACGCAGGCACGTGCGTACGTGCGTAGGTACGTGTGTACGCATGCACGTGCGTACGGCGTGGGTACGTGCGTACGCATGCACGTCCGTACGTGCGTAGGTACGTGCGTACACATGCACGTAGGTACGTGCGTACACATGCAGGTAGGTACGTGTAGTAGGTACATGCGTACACTTGCACGTAGGTACGTGCGTACACATACAGGTAGGTACGTGCGTAGGTACGTGCATACACATGCACGTGCGTACACATGCACGTGGGTGCGTACACATGCACGTGGGTACGTGCGTAGGTACGTGCGTACACATGCACGTGGGTACGTGCGTAGGTACGTGCATACACATGCACGTGGGTACGTGCGTAGGTACGTGCGTACACCTGCACGTGGGTACGTGCGTGGGTACGTGCATACATATGCACGTAGGTATGTGCCTAGGTACGTGCGTACACATGCACGTAGGTACGTGCGTAGGTACGTGCGTCGGCACGTGCGTAGGCGGGTACGTACACGTGCGTCGGTACGTGCGTAGGCGGGTACGTGCACGTGCGCCGGTACGTGCGTAGGCGGGTACGTGCTTGTGCGTCGGTACGTGCGTAGGCGGGTACGTGCACGTGCGTCGGTACGTGCGTAGGCGGGTACGTGCACGTGCGTCGGTAGGTGCGTAGGCGGGTACGTGCACGTGCGTCGATACGCGTGCAGCTACGTCGGTCGTGCGCAGGCACGCACGTACGCGTGCAGCTACGTACGTGCGCGGGCACGCACGTACACGGGCAGCTACATACGTGCGCAGGCACGTAGGTGCGTACGTGGGTACGTGCGTAGGCACGTAGGTACGTGCGTATGCACGTAGGTGCGTACGTAGGTACGTGCGTAGGCACGTAGGTGCGTACGTAGGTACGTGCGTAGGCACGTAGGTGCGTACGTAGGTACGTGCGTAGGCACGTAGGTGCGTACGTAGGTACGTGCGTAGGCACGTAGGTGCGTACGTAGGTATGGGCGTAGGCACGTATGTAAGGCCCCGATCACCGGGCACTTACTGTTGGTGGTCATCGCACATAATACATACATTTAATATAAACATAATGGAATAACGCAGCGGAATTAATAAAAGTCATTCTCATTTCATCAAAAAGCTTTTACATCATTGTCTTGATTACAAAATACAAGCTTTCTTTACATTGCCTATTACTATGATTGCGGCCGAAGCTTGACAATCATAGGGTCATATACAGTGACCTCTAATAGAAGATATTAAGTTCAAAAATATCTTTTTGAACATAAAGGAGATTCCTTAAGTAATCCCGTTTATCAGGATGCTTAAGAAATCTCACACTTGCATGCAACATGATGTGTTGCGTGCATTACTGGCCCACAACACATGATGTGGCAGTATAATCAAAAGGAGAATGCCCTTCCAAAAGAGCTGAGTAGCCGCCTCGTGCCATCCTCAGCAACACTACCTGCCAACTGGAAACACATAAAAAGTCAGCGTTGCTGAGTGAGTTCTAGTTTTATAATAAAACATACTTTCATTCTTTATAACTGTTCTTACATACATGTGCTCACACATCATACGTACACGTAGATAATATTATTATTATCTTCATCATTCGTTCATTTATCATTCAATCGTGTACTAGTCATCATTCTCGTTCACTTTCATACATACATACTTTACATTCTTTCATTACTTTCGTTCGAACGTTTATTTCATTCACTCATACATTCATTACGTTTGTTCGAACATTCTTTACATTCGGTGACATGTACAATACCCCTTACATCATACATACTGCTGGTGCTGGACCTGTGGTAATCAACCACGAATGTTGTGCACAAATGCTGATCCAGTCACCTGGGGTAGGTACATGCACCACTTATCTTTTCACTTTACTTCTGGATCAATGCCATATGCTATACCCCGAACGTTGTGCACAAATGCGGGTGCTGGACCTGTGATGATCAATCACGAACGTTGTGCACTAATGCTGATCCAGTCACCTAGGGTAAGCGGCAAGGATCCCATACATACTTCTGGTCAATCACAAAGACTGACCCCGATGTGCATCCTTCGGGGTAGCTAACCCGCACACCGTTGAGCTAACACCTGCCAGGGGTGTGCACCTCCTTTCATTTGCTTGCAAGCCTTACTTACATTCATTCATTCATTCGTTAATGCATGCATTCATTCATCATGTTCCTTCTTTCATTATCTTTCACTTTACGTTCTTAATACATTCATTTCGTTCTTTCATTCATTCACGTAAAGTTATTAAAGATAACATACATTTACATAAGGAACATAATTATTTACAATTCATCAGCATTCAGCATCTATCATGTCAACATCATACTTAACATACATACATCATACATACACTTCTCTATTCATTCACATCAGCCCTGTTCGGGCAACCGAACCTATCTCAGTTGCATGTCCTCCATGCGACTGGACCATGCGATTGGGCTGTCATGCGAATGGGCATACAATCGTGTGACTGGACTTCCTTCCGTACGACTAGACACTATGCGACAGGGTTATATGCGACTAACTCTTAACCGTACGACTGAACTTCCTTGCGATTGGACCTATGCGACCGAAACCCCCAATCGCATAGCCTATCGTGCGACTGAGGCTCAATCGTGCGTCCGAGCCTCAATCGTGCGATTGGACATCAACAAATCTTCATTCGGCCGAATGGCCCTTCAGTCGCATAACCCTAACTGGGCAGCGACTGGAGTTCTTCATGAACAGCAGTCGCGAACCAACGCACTCAAACTCGTCATAAACCCATTTTCAGCCCAAATTGACCCTCCCAAGTCTCAGGGATTCATACTAGGACATCATACAAGCATATACAAGTCCTAATTCTTACTATAAACACATTACTCAAGATTCACCCAAATGGGTCAAACTTACACTATTTCAAAAATAGGGTTTCTATGTGATTCCAGCCCCAAAAATCATTCAAAAACGTGTAAAAGAGGGGTCTTAGAACTCACAATAACAGGTAGAAGTTGATGAGCTTCGATTTAGCTAGCTTCACGACAAATCTGGAGCTCGGTCAGCACTTTCCCTCTTTCTTCTCTGCTCTCGTTCGCTCTCTACTCTCTTTCCCGACTGAAATATGCAAGTGTTGGGAAGGAGGATGAGAGCTGCTCCTCTTTTATACCCACAGCTCAGTCGCATCTGGTCCAGGGGCGACTGGACCTCAGTCGCATGAATACCATGCGATTGGATCCCAGTCGCATGTGTTCCATGCGGTTCATCCTTTATTCGGGCGGTTGAACTCCAATCGTACGGTTGAGCTTCAATCGGCCGAATAGCATGCGGTTGAACCTCCAGTCGCATAAATCTCAAGCGACTGAGGCTCAGTCGCACAGCCTACCAAAGTCAAACTTTCGGGTGTTACAACGTAGGTGCGTATGTAGGTACGTGCTTATGTATACATATATATATATATACATATACATATATTTGCATATATACACATATATGTATATGTATATACATGTATATGTGTGTGTATATGTGTATATATATGTATATAACTATATATATATGTATATATACATATATACGTATATACATATATGTATATGTATATACATATATATATATATATGTATATATACATATATATGTATACATTTATCAATATACATATATATATGTATATGTATATACATATATCTATATACATATATATGTATATGTATATACATATATCTATATATGTGTATATATGTATATGTATATATATGTATATGTATATATATTATATACATATATATATATATACATATATGTATATGTATATACATATATATATATACATATATATATACATATATACATATATATATACATATATACATATATATACATATATGTATATGTATATATACATGTATATATACATTATATATACATATATATATATATAGATATATATATATATATATATATACATATATGTATATGTATATACATATATATATATATACATATATATATATATACATATATTTACGTATATATATACATATATATATATATACATACATATATACATATAACACATATATATACATATATACATATATGACAGATATATATATACATATATACATATATACACATGTAGATATATATATACATATATATGTATACATACATGTATACACATACATGTATACATATATGTATACATATATATGTATACATATATATGTATACATATATGTGTATACATATATGTCTACATATATGTATACATATATGTGTATACATATATGTATACATATATGTGTATACATATATGTAATATATGTATACATATATGTAATATATATGTATACATATATGTAATATATATGTATATATACATATATATATGTGTATATATGTAGACATACATATATAGATATATATATGTATATACATATATATAGATAGCTATATATTTATATATATGTATAGACATACATATATATATGTGTATAGACATACATACATACATATATATATATATATATATATATGTGTGTGTGTGTGTACATATATATGTATATATATACACACACATACATACGTATATGTGTGTGTGTGTGTGTATATTGTGTGTGTGTGTGTTATGCTCGTGTTACAAGTGGTTGTCTTTGAACAACTTTATAACTAACGCATGTTCAGTTAGGAGAATTGTCAACGTCCTCCAAGATCTTAAATATCGACATCCAAATGTCATCTCTCATGCAAATCTAAATTTTCAGGATCAAAAGTTCAAGACAAAACATTAATAGATTTTAAAATGAAAAAAATATAAACAAAAGGCAAAAAAAAAAAAGAAAAAGAAAGAACACTAAACACTTCAAACTTGAGCATGACGTACTTGCCATGTTAACAGGGACAATCGAGTTCAAATCAAACCGTGCGAATTGGGAAAAAAAATATGAAAATCAAACACTAAAAATTTTTAAGTAAAATAATATAGTTTTTTCATGGCCTTAGTACAATAAAAAAAACAGGCAAATCATGAGTTTGTTTTTCTTCATGGACTCTCTTTATTAGTGTTGAACTCTCTATTTGTTTTCTTGCTTGACTGTAGTGTGACAAACACCACTATTTAGAGAGACAAAATTGTAAATGAAAAGTTGTTTAGACATTAACACTTGTATCAAATGTAACAACATTGTTTTTCAAATATCTTAAACTAAATAGAAAGTATATTATTGTTCAAAAAGTTGTATCAAATATCTTAAACTAAATAGAAAGTATATTATTGTTCAAAAAGTTGTAATATATATTAGATAATTAGATATAGATAAGTAATTGTGTTTGGGGTTAAATTTTTGACTATTAATTTAGTTTTTTACTCCTACATACCACATAATTTTACATTTGTAATAATTTGAATTCGATTCATTTTTATAAGGCATAATCACCGACGTCACTTGGCTATAAGATTACGGGCTAATTGAAATCATGTAAATAATTAAGAATTTTCGGCATTAGTTAAATATATTGAACATAAACGCCTTTTAATTAACCTAAAGTTACGATGGTTAGCAACACGAGAACTCTAAGTTTAAGTAAGCATCGATCACCTATACACTTTATTTGTTTTACGCATCTAAGTTTGATTAGATGATTCAAAATTAGGGAGAAGTATAATATGTTGTTCACGATTTATTAACAATAAAACCCAGAGCGCGATTATCTTAGCATGACTTATTAGACTATGAAATTATTCAATCTTCTATTCAAACTAGTAGAGTTTTCCGTGCGATGCAGCAAGAATCAAGTGCATGCGTAAAACAGTAACAGTACTGGACAAATCATAGACATACTATTGGCAAAATGTTGTTGCCTTTTTGGTTAAAAGAAAAAGTTAGACGAGTGTGATATGTATCTGATAAACATAGTGAACGTTGACATAAGTCGGTTTTGAATCAAACAAACTCATATTGAAATGTAAGAAAAATTAGCATGACATAATAGTATATTCGGAATTTTCTAAATTAAATATTACAAGTTATAAAAAGATTTAAAAGAAAAAATCTTTTAAAAATATTGTATTCAACCTATCTCGGTTTTAAATAAAACTTATATCCAAATGTAGATAAAATTAAACACATCATACGATATATTCAAAATTTCATAAAATATTGTATTTTAAAAGTAAAAAAAACACAAAACAAATTAAAAAACAATTAAAATATTATAAAGTTATTGTTTAATGCTATTAAAGTGAATACTGGATCATAAAGTTCGGTTTTTTAATATATATATATATATATATATATATTATATATATATATATATGTATGTATATATTATATGTATGTATATATATATATGTATATATATATATGTATATATATATATATGTATATATATATATATAGTGGGTGCCCGCGCGCGTTGCGGCGCATGCGTCATCTTAAATGAATCAAGGGTACGTTGTAGTAATGAACGTGGCGTAAGACTTTAAAATGATGATGTTGTAGTTTTAGGGTTGAGAATTATGATGCAGTCCTAGGTAGGTAGGCGCTCACATTGGGTTTAGTAAACATAAAAGCTAATAGTTATTCCATATGTGTATATGTATGTGTGTGTGTATATATATATATATATATAAAGTTACAACTGTCAATGTAGTAATCAGTGTTCGGTTATAATGTTTGTGGATATGACTATATTTTGATCCTTGTTATGTTTGGTTATGTGATCCACAACAGAATCCTATATTAATTTCTTTTTCTTCACAATTGGTTTGTAACTAGACTTCAGCTATCATCCTATATCGTTTTCAGCAAGCTTGTTTAATGTTTGATAGGAATGAAAAATATGAAGCAACACGTGTGGATTTTTTTTTGTAATTTTTAAATGTTTATCATCCTATACTCGAACCCTTGCAGCAAGCTTGTTTAATGTTTGATAGGAATGAAAAATATGAAGCAATAACGTGTGGATTTTAAGTATTATGAAACAACAGGTTGCAGTTAGTGTTAAACCAATAACTTTTTTAAGTAATACATGCATGTAGGGATGCGTATGTGTGTGCAAGCTCATCTTTCCCTGTTAGCATACCCATCCTTCCTATTAATCAGGTATAATTTTATCCCACCCATGTTCATGTTAAATGTAACATCAGTTTTTGGTAATGTTAATTAAAAACCTCAACCAATTACTGCTTTAATTATATATTCTGATCCTTATTATGTTTGGTTATGTGATCCACAACAGAATCCCTTATTAATTTTTTTCCCATCATACTTGGTTTGTAACTAGACTTCAGCTATCATCTTACACTTATTTTTTCCCTTAACCCTTGCAGCACATGCTTCTTTGCAAGTTTTAAGCTATGGCTATTTTTGCATGAGGTTGTGTGGATGAGTCTGTTAGAGATTATATCTTTCTATTGCAAGTTTTAAGATCTAATGAACATAAATTTTATTTTATTATTTGATGAAATTATAATTTTTTTAATAAAATACAGGTTTCTGGCCATTTCTTAATGATTAGTTTAGTATGGCATAGATAGTAATACAACTTATTTACTTGATTTATTTGTGTTCTTGGAGGTTGTTTTTTGCTAAATGCATACATTTGCAAGCTTCTGTATAGCTTATTAGCCTGATAGCCTTGATTGTCTCAAGAACTTGAAAACATGGGTAATAAGCTTGCTAATGAAAGCCCATGGATCAATGTTCCCATATACAGCTCTATCAAATTGAATAAGTTTTGTTTTATCACTTGATAAAATTACAACTTTTTAATAAAATACTGGTTTCTAACCATTTCTTAAATATCAGTTTAGCATGGTATAGACAATAATAAGACTTATTTACTTGATTTATTTGTGTTCATGGAGGTTGTTTTCCATCAACATCATTATATATAAAGGCGAGCTTTGGATTCAATTGTCATCACAATTCCAACTTCAGTTGCTTCTTTAATACCAGGTATGTCTTTGTACTGTTTTAATTCCCTTTTCCTTGATTGATTTGCTCCGTTTTTATTTGATTAGATTTATTCTGTTTTGGTATTGCAATGCTTTGTTACAATGGTCGAGGCTTTATCTAATAAGATTACCAAGTGTATCAGATTACAAAATGCATTTAAAATGATATGCTATGTTAACCTTGCCTTACATTTAGTCAGTTTTTGGTATTGCAATGTTGAGCATGAAACCTATATATTGATATGCATTGTATATAAACTTCATAAAACCGTACATCTTTTAGAAATCAATATAGCAAGACTTCTACACAACTAAACAACATGACATTATGGTTTTGTTTAATTTGGTTTATAAAACTTAAATATATAAGAATATATTTGTAAGTAAACAAGTGGTTTTACCTTTATTCCATATTAAAATTAAATAAAAAACCCAGAATTTTGACATGTAGGCATTAAATAACATATTTCTTTTGTTGGGTTAACATCAAATCATTAAATGTTTTTTCAGACTAAATACAAAAGTGAAGGCCTGATTAAACCATGGATGTTCATTCCATTGTTGAATCTTTCTCATCACTGAGTTCATATTGGAAGTCGCTGTTGAGAACAAATTGTTGGTCATATTTCTTGATCAAAACGTAAGTGCTGTTCTTTTCTCCTTCTTCAAATATAAAATTACTTTCTATATTTTACATTATGACCGCTCTTTTCTGTTTCTCAGAGACAAAAAATAGCCGCGTTTGTCCCAAAACATTTAATAAAGTATTATAATAATATGCATTTGGTGGCTAATGTATATGTACTAAGTAGTTTCCAAATTGAGAATTTCCAATATTAATAGTATCCAACACACTAAAATTACATCTTGTTTTGTGGTGAGTTTAAGATTATCATCAACGACTACACTAAAATTATTCCGTTTGAAAGACCGTTTCCGAGTGGTTTTTGTCTGTATCCATCCGTTCCTTCTATTCAAATTCTTAAGCATGATAGAAGACACCAAAAATTAATAATTGGTACGTGCAACTTTCTCGCTGTATACATTTTGTTACATATATAACGTACACACCTTAATTTCCCCAATAATAACACTTATGATCATTGTAGATGTTGTTGGCCGGATTGTCACCGGTGAACGAAAAAAGGACGATTCCATTTTCTTTTAGTCCTTCAAAAACTTATATTCCTATCTCATGCGTTGTCTTTAAAAAACCATAACCTTACATTCCTATTATGGCTTTTGTACATGATCAAAAGAAAGAAAAAAATATACTCAAGTCATATCCACAAACATTATAACCGAACACTGATTACTACATTGACAGTTGTAACTTTATATATATATATATATATATATATATATATATATATATATATATATCTATATATATATACACACACACACACATACATATACACATATGGAATAACTATTAGCTTTTATGTTTACTAAACCCAATGTGAGCGCCTACCTACCTAGGACTGCATCATAATTCTCAACCCTAAACTACAACATCATCATTTTAAAGTCTTACGCCACGTTCATTACTACAACGTACCCTTGATTCATTTAAGATGACGCATGCGCCGCAACGCGCGCGGGCACCCACTATATATTATATATATATATATATATATGATCAACTTTAATTGCAACTTCATTTTTGGGTTAGTCATCCTAACTAAAAGGTCGAGAGTCGTTGCAAGTATTTTATTTATCATCATTTCCATTTTAGTTTAGTCTTTACAGATTTTTATTTGTGCGTTTAACCACATGTTTTATTCTAGACGAGAAATTAACGATGACACTATTTTGAAAAATTTCTCTAAATCATTGTGTATGCTTAAAAAAACCCTATTAACTACCATTATCTGTCCTACTAGTATTAATTAAATCATGGTTGCCTATTTGTGTTTTGGTATTTGTAGCTGTGTTCAATTGGAATTTTAAAAGTTGAAAACTTGAGTTACAATCAAAACGAAGAAATTTGAACTGGTTAATTGTATTACAAACAACTGAAACTTGGGGTCCAGGCAGAATCCTTACATGATTCAATTAGTAAGGAACAAGAGTGCGTACTGTTGATGGACCCTTTTTCATGTCCTCCAATATTAGCTTCCGAAGAGACTCTGTCGCTACACCTTCTTTACCTGCCAACAAATTTGAAACAAAAAACATAATTAAATATAGATCCAAATACTTTTTTTTAAACACCAATATCCCATTTTAGGACCCCTTGCACTACTCCTAACCAGGTTAAACTTGTGTGTTCGATCTCTAAAGTGTCTTTTAACTCTTACACTGGGCTACCAACCGAACTCTCAAATTCGATCAAATACTTGAGTTGTAATGAACAACTCAAGTGCAATCATGCTATAATAAACATCCATTGTACAACATAAAATGTGTAAAGAACACTTGTAAAGATAGTAGATCAACTTCATGCAAGGACTGAGTTATTGCTACCAAAATCTATTATGCAGCGATAAGCAACCAAACATTAGTAAAAGGTTCCAATGCTCGCCTAAGCACGTGTTTGGATATATGTTTTGGAAACGATTATGTGATGATCAACTTTGATAAATTAATCACTTTGGAAAGAATACTTACCATTGCCTATGACCTGATCATCCCATTGCAAAACGGGTCGAACAACAACTCCGCTACCAATCAGCATCATCTCCTGTGCTCGTTTCCCTTCCTCCGCACTCACGTCCCGCACTTGTACCCCTTTAACTTTCCCCTCTTTTACCAAATCACCCACAAGTTCCAAGACCCTCTTTGCTGTGCACCCGCTGAGTATTTTGTCAAAAGGAGGCATCAGAAGCTCATTCTCTTGTGTTACAAAAGCCACGTTCATGTTAGGCCCTTCAGCGACAAACCCTTGTTCATCCAGCCAAATGGCAGCATACGCCCCATTTTCTTCAGCTTCCATTTTGGAAAGGACATTTGGAAGATAGTTTACACTCTTCATGATGGCAAATTGTGTTGGCTTTATTGGGATGGTTGAAGTAATTACTTTGATGCCATTGTAATTAGGAGGGGATTGGTCTTGGATGACAATGGCATAAAGAGCTGACAGGTGGCAGCCTGAGGGAGAGAGTTGGAAATCACCAGGACCCGATGAAAGCCAGTATCTTAGTGATCCATTTCTACAAGATGAAGCACTCACGGTTTGTACAAGTATTCTTTTTGTGCTTTCTTTATCAAAAGGAGGCTTTATTTTTGCCTTGTTTGCAGAACCCAGGAAGCGATCTAGGTGTTGATCCAGCTCATATAGGAATCTGGGGGTATCAAACACCAGATGTTCAGTTCTGCTTTAGTTGAGTTTATGGGCACTTGCGTGGATGTTACATCAAAATACAATAACAAAATAATAATATAATGATGATAACATAATATGGGTCAAGTCCTATTTAGGTCAAGTTCTATTTAAAAAGACTTCTTCCAAATGTAATATTTAAGAGTCTGAACCTTCGAAACACACATTTTGAGGCCGGGGAATAATAGCGGGTTAATGTTTATATGGACTCTATAAAACGATGCTGTGGCAATGTCATTTAGTCCCAATTGGTGTTCATTTAGCCAACTAATTATTTACACGTACAAATCATTTGCCGAATCCATGTAAGCATAGGCCAGTTCTGGAGTTTCACATACCCAAAATGGGGTAATGTAAGTCTAAACACTCAAATGTTACATCTGGAATGAAGCCCCTTAAACAGAACTTGACACAAAATATGCAATTTGCCCCCATATTTTTATCTTAGAAACGACAACAAAATCAGATAACAAGTCAAAACAGGCACAGTTTCAATACAAGCCAAACCGAGTAGTTTGTTTTAAAATTTTACAAACTTGTATTTGTAAAATATGATTAGAAAACTAAAGAAAAGAGATTGTTTACATGACTTGAACCCTCCTAGAACCTTATTCTACTATGAAGGCAAAAGCAAGAGAAGCATCAAATAATAACTAACCCATCGACTATGGCAGCTGTATCGAAAACACCATGTCCTCTATGAACCATATGATCATCCATGGGAATCACCATGGCACCTTCATCCGTTATGATCCCACCAAAGACACTCGAGTACATAGCCAAATATCGTTGTGCTCTTTTGCTACTTTCTCGACTTCTCCTCAACCTTTCAATTGCCTTGAACAAATCACATCATCATACATATGAAAATTCTCAGTTTCACCCTCTAAACTTATATTTGGTTTAAATTCCTTTTAAAAACTTAACTTAGAAATACAAATACATGAGAGAGAGTACCTCTGAAACTGAAAGAAGTGGGACATCATGTACATGACCATTTTCTGCAAAGCACCATCTGAAAGGTTAGCAAGAATATTATGACTTTCACTATCAATAAAGTTATCTTCTCAAGTGAAAAAACACAAATTTCAATTTTAAAAGCTGCTAATTAGATTGTTATTAGGAGGTAATAAGTTGATTTTTAGAATACTCAGTTGTAATTATGAACAGGAGTAAGAAGTTGATTCTAATTAAAACGCAAACTCATAACCGTTTCTTTGCGAATCGAAGAACCCACATTGTATCAAAGATCAACCATTAAATTACATGGATTTAGAAGTTAAACTGTATCTTTTCCTGTACCTTTGGCAGAAACCAAAACAAAACCAACCTACATAGTACATACACAGAAATATAGCATCTCTAGACTGAACATCCAAATATATTTTGTCCCGTTAAATAAACATGAATAGCATGATTATGTGATATTACTCAAGTATTGGCGCTTATTAAACATGATTAGCATGCTTTTGAAAAGCCAAATTTACCGATGCATGAAGTTTTGATGACGTGGAAGGGGAACCGAGCGTGAGATGTTCGAGCAAACAACCTCGATTGAAAGGCGGATGTTTGAAGCGGAAGAATTGGTGGTTGTTTAGGGGAAATGAGATGCATATGGGAGATGAAATACGCCATTGAAATGAAGGAGGAGATGATGAACGAATTTGGTTGACGACAAGATCTGTTGTAATATCATCGGGGTTTTGTAATTGTTTAGGGTCTGCCGACCTCCCAATATTTGCAGCTTTCCATTTTCTACGAATAAGATCGTTGAGTTGACCACATCGCATCGCATCGCATGTGGTTTTACAAATCGGAAAAACGCACATAATAATTTGTCTATTTCCAAGGTCATTCCCAACAACAAAACAACCACGTCCTGTCTACTTTTCGATGTAAATCAATCACATCAGCCAATAGGGCATACGCCAGAGCCTCCATCAGTTAAAAATCAATTCACCGCCCTCCCCTCCCCGGACTAACAAATTATAAACGACTTTGAAAGCTGAAGGTGATGTGACATGTACCACTAATAAATTAGTAAATCATGATATTCTTAGAGAATTGCATTGCCAAGACCCTAACACCACCCTTCAATTAGATCTAATAAAACATATTACAAACCCCAACATGTCCAATTTAAACAATCAATACCACCAGTTTGCATTTCTTTTCCTTTTTTTTTTCCAAGTCATAATCGACTCAATTCGTATGAAACATTTATCTTCATGAAGTTGAGTTTGTTGGGTGAACCATAACTGCACTACAGACCGATTTGGGTAAATATATTATGTATATGATTACTTTTGTTGTGTTTCTCTAAGCAAAATCAGTTTGTTATTTTAAAAACGTAAAAACCACCTTTTACATTCGTCAAGCCAAATAGAAAGTATCCTTCATGAGCATCTTCTTTCTCAAGATGTGGCTCTCCAACATATGCTCTGGTAAGGCGATGAGTAGAAGTTCAAAAATAAGTGTAGTATTGCACTATTCCTACCACAAACAATAATATCCATCCAGTACACCAAATTACCTATAACCATCTTAAAGCCAAAACATTCAAAAACAAAGGCAACAAAAGTTGATCCTCATATGCCACAAGAGAAGACTCATTCCAGCTTTACTCTATCCATATCACCGATAATTGCTTCAAGCTGCAACAAAGCAGAATAAAATAAAAATATATATATATATATATATATATATATATATATATATATATATATATGAAGAACCCATCATTGAGTGGAATAATTAAGAGATATACCTTAACAATTTGACGCAAAAAGTATTCACCATATAGCTTAGGTGTCTTGGATTCAACCACATGAATCAAGTCCTGCAAGAACATAGTAAATCATGTTAAAAAAGGATAGAAGTAGAATAATTTGAAAATAATAATAATAATGCCTACGTCATCGATGTAGAAATCAATATCAGCATTGGATATGGTTTTTCCATCAGCACCAACAGAATGTGTTTTGTGTTTGTATGTCATCAAGATCGTTCTGTAAATGAGATTGATCATGTCAAAGAAAGTATATTCAGACTGATAAGAAAAAGGACAAATCCACCAACAAGAAAAAAGAGAATAACTAACCTAACAGTAGATTCATCCACTTCCATGTAGCTTGCAAGCTTTTCAAGAGAGAGAGTTGAATAAACTTTCAAGAAAGTCCTCACAACAGACAGTTGTTGCTGCTGCTTTACCTCGTAAAGAAATAGCTTTAACTGAAGCCTATATGCGTCCTATACAATCCACAACAAAAGAGAATAACTTAAGACAGATGGGCAAGTTTTCTCAATAATCATTCCATAAGAAATAACTAAGACAGGTTTAGCAAACTCGTCAAAACAGGGCGGTAACACATCATATTTTAGCAGACCCTTTCTTGTCCATTTTGCACTTTTTTCATTTAAAATACTTAATGTATAAGTTGCGACTACAAAAGCAATATTATTATCAACATCTTTGAAAAAGAAATAATTAGAAGGTTGTATGCATTAAATAAACTCCAGGCTACTTTCAACCCATTTTCTTTATTGTACTTAAACAAGAGAGTCGATTTTACCAAAAAAAAAAAAACACACACACACACAGAACAGAAAAAATAAAAATAAAAACTCCGAAAACCAACCCCAATGCAAATTCATTACTACATCTGAGCAGAATATGTGCACCTGGTTGTAGTTTACAAGTGGCTCATCATAGCTTGGCGCAGAAGGTGTGATAAATTTGGGACATGCGTATGAGAAAAGCTCATCATAAAGGGCAAATGCTTCATCATCATATCTTTGCATTCTCAACATTTTTTCACCATATTTTTCTCTTAGTTGAGAGTTGACATTTTCATCAACAAGTTTGACTTGAGGACAAAGTGAGAGGCAGATTGTTAGCAAAGCATACATCTGTTCATTCTTCTTTAGTATTTGCTCATACTGTGGTGATTTTTGGTGATACTGCTTAGTCTTGTAAATGTACACAAGGATTTGTTAAACTCGCGTATGGCCTCTACATACCTGCATAATCATCAATGAGGCTTGTTAACTGACAATTTACTACGTTCTCTGCTAAAAACATGTTTATATAAAACAAAAGTGAAATTCTTTCAAGCTAATAGTCATATTAAAAATACCTCCTCAATGTAAAATTAACATGTTTAAATATAATAAAGGTCACTCAAATTCTTCCGAGATAAAAGAAACATAAAATACCTCCTCAACATAAGATTAGCAAAGCCATAATGATAAATAGTGGTGATGTGACTGCCAATAACACTTGTGTAAACTCCTTGTTGACTTATGTCAATAGGAAGTAAGCACTTGAGGCCAGTTTGATAGTCTCCCAATAAGCAATGGACTCTTAACAAACCAACCATGCTGAAGTACCCCAAGACCTTCAACACATTACTCCCACCACTATAATCATATCCATCTGTTGCAGTGAACTGTTCAAGCCCTTCTTTTTCCTGTTCTAGAATCTGAATGATCGAAGACTTTTCCATCAGAGCTTGCAGAAAGTTGAGAACACCATACACATTCCAGGCCTGCCAAAAAGCATTATCTCTATTATACACACAGAATTTACTTGAATTTTTAAAAACATCTAAGAACAACCTTGAATTATAGTGCCTAACCTGATCGTGTTGTCTTAGCAGAGCAATATCTTGCTCAGTTTTGCTTTTCATTTTGGCCCGATACTGACAGAAGGACTGAAACTGATACACAAACTCATCTACCATGTCCCACAACCACTGGTTAGGCAACTGCATATTCACCACGCCATGTAACACCACCTGAAAAAACAAAACCATTCACATCCATTGTCTGATACAGGCAAGATCTTAACCCGCTGCACATCCCATAAACAAATAATATTTTATCCCAAGAAGCTACTAGACAGTAGGCTCACAGGTGCCTAGCAACAAAGGCTTTCCTAAACAGATGATATCAAGTAATGCGCAGATGTTCAGCTTATGGCCGGAGACTAAGCAACTGCAGAGTGCAATTGTCAAAGTCCATACACTTTAAATGAACAAAGTGGTTCAAATTCAGATACAAACATACAATAAACTATTGCAAACAGAGTTTGTGGCTTGGAATCAGAAAGACCATTGTGGCAAAACGAGATCAACTTATTAAATTAAAAGAGCTCCGAACTCAAACATTGAAACCTAATGGCCCAACCTCACTATGTTAGCAAATCTAAAACTGCATGAATTAAACTAACAGCAGGAAAGCTTGAAAAGTTTACATCTTACATATCAAGCTTCAGTAGCCTCATCACTTAAAAGGTGGTTATGCGAGTATTTTTCAAGCCTTTTAGTGTTTGTTCAAGACTAAAACAAATCCAAACTTAAAGAAAATCAGGCACAATTACACTTAGACAAATAACTAAAAAAATGAAATCTTCCTCAAATTCCTAGGTAAAATTGCAAGCACTCAAGCTCAAAAAAAATAAATTTTGCGCAAATCATGGTGAGCACATAAAAGTATCAGCTATAAGAGCAACTAGGCATTATCATCGTAATCTAACAAAGAGCATAATGAAATGAAACAATTCTGCAAAGAGAAAGAGAAATAGAGCGTGCCTGAAAGAGACTGCAGTAGTTATCCCAAGAATCGATCCTCTGCTTAAGAGTGGGAGACAATCTAGCGTAAAGGTGTCGATACCACATCTCTCGGTAGAGCAAGCAGAAGACATGGTCGTTATCGACGTACTGAGCGACGGCCTCAACAGAAGGCCAAGGCGTGTCTTTGAACATACGGTCGCTCAGCGTGTGGAAGGACGTCTCGTACATCTGGTGGATCTCGTAGACGTTTTTCTCTCGGATGTGGCGGTACAGGTGGACCACGAACGACTTCACGGGGTCGGGGACGAAGGAAGGGTCGTACGGTATGCCGCCATCGATGGAGGACTGCAGCCCGTCTTCGTAATCGTAACCGGCGGCCGACATTGCTGCTGGATTCACACGATTAGGGTTCCCAACTGCCGTAGAGGATGATGACCCGATAGCCAGATAGATATCAGAGAGCGATGATTTGTGTGGGTGTGGGTGTTGGGCCTTGAGCCTTAAGGTTTCAGTTGGGCTTAAGAGCTCTGATAACGATTAACCTTTGAGACAGTTGATAATTCATCTGCTAACCGCCTTATATATATGTTTTACTCATATTTTTAGCTAGAGTAAAAGTTCATGACTTCATTCTATTATATGATGTTCTTGAAATTTAACATTAAGAAGAGTTAGAATTACGGGTCCTTCTATTTATAGTTGTCCATAAGGCTAATATTATCCATCAAAATATTTTTATGGGGGGATTGAAGTGTAATTATCAATAAAATAGATAGTTGCATTAATTCATCTGTGAGGGCCATTGGTTAATTATCGAAACTTGATAATTATTTAACTTATTGGTAGCCACAAGGTAATATAATAATACTATTTAATTAATTTAAACATTCTTTTACTTGACCGGTTAACTATTAATATAGTATAAGCTAGTCATGAGTTAGTTTAATGCTACGTCAAAACTACAACATAATTCTAAACAAAAAAGTACGTTTAACATGTCATTTTCAACATAACACCCTAACCAACTATACATTAGCACTCATATGAAACTTATGACTACATAAGTCCCATTAGCCTTCAATTAAGGAGTAATATCTCATGTTTGTCTAAGAGTTTGATAAGGCGTGTAACATTTATTATACTTCGACAAACTTATATAGAGTGACAAAGTAGTAGCGTAACTATACTCACATATTATGGTGCCATTAAGTGATAATTATAATTATAAGATACATCAATAAAGCTTAGAATGCCATTGTTGCTTACTCACGACATGCTCAATAAAAGTTTTGAGAGGTATTACCTTTTGTAAAAGTGTCTGCTAACATTTTGATGTATCGGTATATTTGATACATATACTTTTGTCTTCTATTCTTTCTTGCACAAAAATTTACTATGCGTCAGGTTATAGTCCAACACACATCAAACTATTCCCGTTTGAAAAATTAATAGTAGCGTTGCTGTTACAATAAAGCTTTAACAACCTTGAAATGGAGTTCACAATTTTGAGTCCGTCAACAAATTTATTGGCAGCAATGCTTGAATAGTAGCATTTAGGGGTGATCAACCGGTTTTAACCGGACCGGAACTGCATAACCGGAACCGGAACCGAGAAGGACTGAATTGTAGAACCAGGACCGGACCTTACAAATTATAAATGGTTTGGTTTGGCAAACGGTATATCAGTTCCGAGTAGTGACGGTTCTCAAGAACCGATTTATTAAACTCTTGTTTCACGCAAAGATAGATGGCCATTAACAGATCGAAATGGTTGAGTCCCAAAGATATCACATTAACTTTTTTTTATGGTGAGTCACTGTTATTATTAAACTCTTATTTTTTTTAAACCACAAATATACATCATGTCTGGGTTTGAACCCAGGACATCCAATTTACCAAATGAGTTAGTCCCGTATTGACGATTATTAAACTCTTGTTGAATTAGGTAACTGACTATAACCATACGGATGAAGAACTTACCGGGCTTGGAATCAGATGCACATTAAATTGGATGTTGATTGAATGCAGCCAAGGAAATAGGTTTCACTAAGGTGATGCAATACATAAATATGAAGATGAACGTTGGTGAGGATGAAGATACACATAGATGAACATTGGTGATGAAGATGATCGCCTGCAACTCTACTGTATGCAATGGAAATAGGGTTTTAGGTTGATGAAGATGAACAATCATACTAAGATTTCTTTTTCTATGGTGACGTCGGTTTCACGGGTCTTATCGGTTTTTAGACGGCTCCGGAACCGACCCGACCCGGATCTACAAACATACAATTCCTAGAACCGAGAACCTACCCGCTTGTATAGTAATCGGTTCTAACCGGTTCGGTCCTATCGGTTTTGCTGGTTCTGGAAGGTTGGAACCGGTTTTTGATCACTCCTAGTAGCATGATAACATGCCACATATTTGGCCTTAAAATCAAGTTTAACTCCCACATAAATACACACTAGAAATCGAGTAAAACTTTCACCATGTTGCAACTTCATGGGAAAAAAGGTTATCATAACCAACTGCATTTTCAAAAGTTTAAAATATATGTATCGTTAAACACAAGCAGCAAGTGAAAGGTGCAAAATTCATTATGAAATGTGCAAGCTTGCCATACAATAAATCAACATTAGTTTGATTTAGTGATTTTTGTACGAAGAAACTATCATCCACCATTTGTCGCAGTGGAGAAACCTATGGGCTGAAGTTATCAGCCGAAAAGTAAATGATGAGAGTGAAGTAAAGGGGAAAAGTGGGTTAAGGGGTTAATAAAGAAAGGGAACCAAATGGCTAAGGGGGTAAATGATGAGAGTGAAGTAAAGGGGAAAAGTGGGTTAAGGGGTTAAGAAATGGTTAAACGTATTATAAAAGTTGATGTTAGGAGAAATGGCTAAACGGCGATTAAACAAACAGGATATTAGGAGAAATGGCTAAACGTATAATAAAACTTGAGTGTAAAAGACAGTTCTTATAATTTCCTTGTTTTAAATAAAATACTCAAAATTAACTACAAACTAAAAGAACAAAATCCACAATTTACTCTAGATATCTTATATTATTAGTAATTGATAATAATCAACAACATATGTATTGTTCGTTTTTTTTTGTTATTTCACCAGCTAGCAACATGAATGGTTTGACAGGGTTTTACGTTGAGGTCATATTGAATATGTATTTGATACTATTGCTTAATTGTAACTCTTTTGATCGGGTTTTAACATAGGATCCACCTCACCCTTCATTCCACATCCATTGAAACGAATAAATTCTTCACAAATGAATGGCCCCACAAAACTAGTGTTGGAGATGCTCTAAAAGGATCTACAAGATTGTTGTCTGTTCACAAAGTTTGCCGTTCGACATCCAAATCCCTCCACAAACATTGAAGGACTTCTCCGATGAGTGGCCCCACAAAACTAGCGTTGAAGATGCTCCAAAAGGATTTACAAGATTGTTGTATGTTCACAAAGTTTCCAATAACAACGTGCTTATGTATAAAGTGGAAACATTTGAGCATGCGCATGGAGCATTAATGTTATGTAGGTTCTTTTAGAAGAGCTACACCACCCGCATTGTCACATAATTACTGTATGCGATCATTTATACCAAGAATAACCCTACACCATTCATGCAAATCTTCAACAAAACAGCCTACTTAGTAGGAAGTCCATCTTTGCAATAGCAGAGTCCTATTAAATATTCTTGAAGATCAACTTATGCATTTTGATTGTTCGAACTCATCAACTTAGTAACAAGATGAACTAAACGGCTGTCCCAAAAGAAGAGGCAAACAAAGAATATAAGAATCATAAACTCAATTAAGGAATAAGGATTAGTCAAAGAGATGGAATATATGCATTACAAACAACATATATGACTTTAATAAATCGGAAATAAGAAATGAGTAAGGGGATATGTAAAGCAATCAAATCCATATGTTAATAATCAGATACAGAAAGAACATGCCTAGAACCAAAAGGAGAAAGCTACGAATGTATAACAATCTCAGCTGATCAATTGTTGTAGGCGACACAGCATGATCTACCTGAAACCTTTCAACAAGCAGGAAGATGGGCTTGAGGAAGTAATTTCACTTGGGTGGCGTACACTCGGCTCTCCCTTCCTGGGACTTCCACAATCACTAAAGTCCAACACCCGCCTCTCACTCTGCAAAACAGTGGTAAGGTTGTAAGAAATTGTCACTTCTTTTCCAGTCTTCCAACTCAGAACACACAAAATGTTTTTTGTCTACTCTCTCCTAGTTACACCCTTTTTCTTTGCAATTTTATAACAGACAATAAAAAGTGAAACTGAACATACCAATGTATTTTGTTCAGGCTCTCTTTGAGTAAATCTTTTTTGAAGTATGGAATCAGGAGTTTCATCTCCTAAAACATCGCGAGCACTGGCATAAGCTGAAGCAGTATGTTCACTTAAGTGTTTCATTAACCCAAGAGCATCATAGCTTATTTCACATGGACTCGTAAAGTAACCAATATCCTACAAAAGACATAAATTATTATTATTAATGATACTATGATGATACAGATGCTGCTGCTGCTGCTGTTGTTGCTGGTGCCGCTACTACTATTATTATGAACTAATTTACATTGAACATGAATACTAACTTGTTAATTGTTAACTACCTCAATTGTTATGTCTGTATCAAGTCTTGGACCGGGCACAAATGAGGACCAAGGGACTTCCATGCAGAAGGTGATTCTAAACTTGTCTTCAAGGGAGTTTCCCCAAACCTACAAACATAACAATCAAATCCAGCTGCTACTATAACACAGTTCATCATTTATGAAGAATCAAATTAAGAGAGGTATAAACATCATACATTCCCAATGCAGGATTATCAACAATAATTTCAAGAGGCACTGATGATGGAGAAGGTTGTATGGATGTGCCAAAGCAACTTTCAGTTATGTTTTCTTTCCCTGAAAGACTTATATTATCATCCTTATGTGGAGTGACAAGAAACTGACACGGGTTCTCACATGCTGTTGCTCCAGAGCTTATATTTCCTTCACACAGTGGTGTATCTGTCTTCACTGCCGCTTTATCAGGAGAGAAAAACGGATCTTGTATATTCTGTTCCACAAGTGGCTGTTGAACCTGATAACAGAATGTTACTACCAGGCAGTGCTTTCACTTTCAAACAAACAAGAATAAACACATCTAACTTATCTTTTTCAAAAGAATATCCCAGATGCGTAGGGTATCAAGTACAAGAACGAAGATAAATCTTAACCTAGTTTAAGCCCATTTTTTATTCAAACTTTGAGAAAAACACAGGCAAGAGACTTTATTTCCGTTGTTCTATGTACAGAATCATGTTACTAAGAACTCATATGTTAACACTTTTTAGGCACAAATAATAAGACATTAAATTATGCTTTCTGCTATGTTAGAAAAAACATAAACATAACAGGGCACTGTAGTTTATTGTTTATTTATATTTATAATAATGTCATGTTACCAAGCCTAAAAAAGAAATGAACCAGTTTTTTCAGTATTTATGTTTTTAGTTGTATGAAGAATTTGTTCGAAGTGAAGGATTTTGCACATACTATTAGGGTTACGCTGTTCTGAAGCATTTCATCAGCAGCTGGTTTCAAATTTTCTTTATCTTGAAAGAGAGAGACATGGTTGGAGGAGAGAGGTTGTTGCTTCTTTTCAGATGGTTTGTCTAAGGAGGACACAGGTGATAACAAGTCACGGTGTCTCTTTTTAAATATAGATGGAGTGGGTGTAAAAGTCTTAGCAGCATTTTTTATGACAGCCTGTGGGGTGGTGGTGTTGTCATTGGAAGAAGGTGAGAAGTCCCATGGACTAGTAAAACAGTTGTTGATCATGAGCTCACGAATACCAAGAGGACTATAATCATCAGAAGTCGGTATTAGATCACAGCTCAAGAAGGGTATGTCCAAACTTGAGAAACGAGGGGGCTCATAAGACAGACCACCACGTGTCTCCTTCTCCCCCTGCTGCTGCTGATGATGATGAGTTTGTACATTTTCATTAACTGATGGATGAATTTGAGAACCATTTACTTGCCCTTCTAATGTTATCAACTCCAAAGAATTCACCCCTGGGTTATTTTGATCATCGAACAAATTGTCAGAATCGTTGTTACAAAAAACACGGAATTCTCCTTGATTTGATTCCCCTTCAAAGAGAAATTGTGATGCAGTTTCTGAGTAATAATATGATTGTGAATTCATGTAAGTGCCTGCATGAGAGCTGTTCAATTGTTGATAAAATTCTCCATCAGGTGGATGGTCAACTTGAGATGTGTCAAAACCAACATCATCTTTCCCCCCCACCGAACTCTGTATTGGATGATATGTTACTGCTTCATGGTCTTGATCAACATCTATGCAGTTGATAAATTCTGATTCCCTGATCAAATCCAGTGAAGATAAATCATTTGAGGAAAGCTGCCCTTTACCTTTTTGTGAACATAATGTGTTATTGTGTTCCATGAAGTTATTAGATGATGAATCACAAGGTGGAGATGGAAGAGTGCCAAGATTAGAATTTTGATCTCCTACTGCTTTTGACGTGTCAGCAGGTGGTTCGTCTTCTTGATCTCCAGCCATTGTGGACTGTGAACTTCTCACAAAAGTTGAACCTTGTGAGATTTCCTCAGCCTCAACATCTCCACTACACTGTTGTTGTGTCCTTGGGGAAGCAGGGACTGATTGACTAGGAAAGCCTTGGAACTGTGAAAGCAAGCCGGATGCCATGTATGCGTCCAATTTCTTTTTGACACAACTATTCCAATGATTTTTAATAGCATTGTCAGTCCTGACACCCACAACCAAACCAAACCAAAGCAAATTACTAACCAATTCTATTACAAAAAATTGGAAGAAACAAAATACACTCACACACATGCATACATAATTACCTGAGCAAAATCAAAATGATAAAGAGTACAAGTATACCTGCCAGGCAAGAATTTAGAGAGCTCTGCCCATTTATTTCCATAAACTCCATGAGCCTGAATCAACATTATTTCCTCTTCCTGAGTCCAAGCCTCCTTGTTTATTGCAGGATTAAGATGGTTATGCCACCTGAATAATACGTAATGGCAAAAGTTTTAGCAGTTCACAAACTAACATAGCCACTAATTAAAGGGATGGAATCTCGCTGACTGGCTAACGTCATCGTTCACACAGCAGAGATTTCATACAACCACAACCTTTGTTTGCTTACTTTACTCGTGATTAAAATAAAATATAAACTAATTACACATCAGGCACAGCAGTAATTACAGCTTGCTTCTAAAGGAGATAAATAATATATTAAGAATTTAAAACAAGAGAATTAATTTCCAAAAGTAACATATATTATTTCATTAACTTTTTTGTGCTAAAATCACTGTTGGCAATCAGAGATGAAACCAATCAAAACAGTTCAACAAATTTTGGATAGAACAATCTGTGACTCTTGTTTTATTAATCGATCAAAACGACATTCCAAATACACTACCCTAAGACCCCCCCTTTATTCTTGTTTATCTAACTTCTTTTTCACATGTGAACCCAATTTAGGATTAATTTCCTTCAATGACTTAATTTAAGCAAGCAACATGGCAGGCTGCTCAAGTTTTTCCAGCAACCAAGCACACCAAAAGAACACAATCGAAGTACAACAAGAGCAAAAGAAGCATGAACAGCAACAAGAAAACCAAGAGCAAGAAAGCAAAAGCAAGAAAGAGCAGGAAGTAAGAAAGCGTGAATTGAGCAAGAACGGATCACCAGTCCAATCAGATGAAATGTAAGGCAGATCAAGAATGACAATTGCAAAGGAAGTTGGAGGCAGGGGAACCGGTAAGAGAACAAGATCCGGTGATGGGGCAACAGGTCGACGGCGAAGCAAGACCTAATTAGAATAATGGGGGAGATTGTCGGGAACAATTCTGATAAATTTATAAAGAGATTGAGTCAAGATAAGTATTTGTTCATGTTCATTCTTGTTAGGAGTTTAAGTTACATTAGGAGTCAAAGTTAATTATTTGAACTTTTACGATTTATCAAGTTAAATTTATTGGATTATTTAAAGGATGGGCCTTAGAGCAACTAGTAATGTTGGTGCTTTATGACCTTGTGGTCTAGGTTCAAACCGTGAGAAATAGCCTCGTGCACAAAGTGTAGGGTAAGATTGTGTTTGAAGCAATCCAACCATTAACCGGACCCTGCCGAAAGCGGGAGCTAAGTCAAACACCAGGTACGCCCTTTTTATTTATTTGATTATTTAATAGATTTTAAAGAGTCTTAGAATTAGGTTATGATTAGTATAAATATAGGTCTGGAGGTTGGTGTTTTGTGTGTCAAATCTGAGTTTATAATTAAGAAAGAGTCGAAGCCGGTCATTGGCATCAAATTACGTTTTGTGTGTTCTTGATCATCGATTATGTGCCTTCAATCTCCAAACTCCCTTTAGTTGACTTCACGCTTTTAGGTCAGTTCAAATATAATATCAATTCTTAGGGTTGACAAAGTGGATTGGTCAATATAACTGATTTTGTTGGAACCAGAAACAAACTGAGATGAAATTTGAATTAGTCGGCCCGATTCAAGATGGGCAGATCTCCGATTACAAACACTTACAAAATACTAATATGCCTAAGAACCTCAATTTTCTAACATTAAATAAGCTTCTAATGCAGAAAAGAAAGGAAATAATTGCCCCACTCATCCACTAAACCCCTTGCTGCTTTTGACCAGGTCCTGGACCGGGTAAATGGCTCAGCTCCGTGAATTCAGCAGGGTTACTTGACACACTAGATCCATTGGATTCGTAACAGATTATTATAGAATCAACACAATTGTCTTTTCGTTCTACGGAAATGTGGCTTAGATTTAAGTTTGACTTACGCTAACCGTGATGACGCTAGGTTCAAGGTTTCTCAAAATACTGAGGTTAACTTGAACAATGAACACGATTCCATCTTGTACCTAGATATTGTACCTTTATGATCTTAAGTACTCAAACCATTAGCAACTACCCCCTGCCCAGATCTAATACTTTTTGCTGCAGTTTACAAAACAGATTTGAGTATCTAGAACATGTTTGCATTTGAGATGACCAAAATAGAACCAGACCTAACTGGACGAGAAGTCGAGAACCAAATTATTTTTCCAATCATGGACCAAGAACTGAGCAGCTCATAACCAGTCTGACGGTCTGACCTATCTTTTTGTTTGGATCATATAAGACTTTTGTACACACCGTTTTCCTTCATAGTTTTCTATTTTGTGCTTGAACTCATGGTCTTTAGGTTGACTAACCATCTCAAGTTCATCCTTATCTAATTTATGTGAAAAAAACTTAAAGTAGGATTTAGGAAAAAAACAACCTAGGCTACAAAGTACAAAGAAAAATAAAATACAAAAGCTGTTGGATGCAAAGAGGAGAAAGAGAACGGGTTCGGTAGGTCAAAAGGAGTTACGTGTTTACATCTTACATGGTCGAAACAAAAAACATAGATGCTCAAACATCAAATATAGTAAATGATATGTTTGATTTCATATGCAAGCCAGGTCTGAATTTCCCTGCTTATAAGTGCATCACACAAGCACATTGTCTGACATGCACTTATGACCTAGGTACCTAAAACTGGATGACTGAATTTTATTTTATTTCCAACAGGCTAACAGATAACAAGTTAAAACTTAGCTCAAATGGAATGGTGCATTTTGGTCAAATGGGCCACTAGATCATAAATCGCCCAAAGAGTTCTTCGTAATCAAGTTTATTACATATAAGGGTAACTTTATAAAATAGAAACCACGTTTTAAAAGGTTGAAAAAGATGGTGATTGGTTGGTGCAAGCTGGCCAGTTTGTAACTATAATATGAAATTTCCCTTTTTGACTAGGAACCCACCTGCCCCAGTGGCCCATTCTGGCACGTCTAACATGTGTCATCAGAGTTCACAAGTATAGGATGGAATAAATCTTACCTCTCACGACATTGCTTACCAATGCGCCCAGTTAAACGTTGAGCAATGGTTGACCATTTCTTGGGTCCATATTCCTGTACTAGTTGAATTAGTTCTTCATCTTCCTGAGATGTAATAAAAAGATGCAAAGATGATCAATTGTTAAGAATACATATGATATTACGTGGAAAAAAGAAACTATGAGTGCATGAGAGAGGAGCAAATATTACGACTCACCTCTTTTGTCCAAGGGCCTTTTACAAGTTCTGGATTTAGAACCTTCTGCCAACGATGTAAGCACTGAACATCGGTTCGGTCCTTGAAACATTCAGCTGAACAAACAATAATATTGGTTGTAACATGTAAGCAAGTGTTTCTGGTCAGGTCATTTCAACATCTAAGTAAAGGGCAAACTGGTTCTACTAGAAGGGTAGCAAGACTATGGGGGATGCTTATGCAAGGCCACCTCCTAACACCATATTCTTAATCTATCTTCTAATGTACCAAAATAAAACAAAAGAAGAATCTTTATGGGCAAGATAGAACCAAGATGTTTTGTTACTAGTACAATATTGTAGAGCATGCAAATCAGAAACCCATATCCATGCGGTGTCATAGACACTTATTTTGAACTTCTAGGGCCAGCACTCTTAACACCAAACGGTGATGCCGATAAAAATCTACTCATTCGGCATATCTTGGTGGATGTAGAGATTCAGATCACACCATAAACTATGATGAATACTTTGACTTGAGAATTCCCAACACAATATTTGGGCCCAACTCTATATTTACACTCTAGCACAGATCAATTTTCCCTACACTTGACTCAATTGACAATTAGCCTCATGAATGACTTCATGCAAAACCTACAAATGTTTGCAAACATATGCCAACTCATAAGCATATAGGCATGCTGGAAAAACAATAAAACAAAGGAAGACACAAGTGGACAAGCAAGCAAATATAGATGTTAAATGTCAACTTCAGATATTTAAAATCCTATAAAATAATTAGTATCAACATAAGATTGCTCATAAAGAAAGATACCAATTTTTTTCCAGTTTTTGCCTTTGAACCGTTGAACAGCTTTACGCAGCATATCATCCTATATCAGAGAAATGGTTCACCATGTAAAGAATCCAAAAAGAAAAACATCTTGTTAGAAATATACATACCAGTGAAAAAAATATACATGTAACTATGTATATGAATGCACTGGGAAGAAAGAGTATTCTGTGCCATGAATCCATAGAGTTCATCAGGGTGAAAAGGCAGGTCAGTAGCATAAAGGTTTAATATGTATTGGCAGTTGGCACAGGAAATTAACATTACTTATGCTAAAAATACCTAAACAGTGACATGCTACGCAAATGTGAACAAAAGTCTAAGGATTCAAGAGGCATACCTCTTCTGCGGTCCATTGGCCCTTTGTGGAACGCCTTGCAGGGCCAGTGGTCCTCCTATAAATGAACAAATTATTATAACTTATGTCAATTTTGCGTACTTTAAAATAAGTAATGATGTGAATTCCATATTAGAGTATTAGACATACATACATACATACATACCCATGAAAATCTAGGTTTTTCTTAAGTCCTTGGCTGAGGCGATCAGGTGAAGAAACTGTGTTGGTCATATTACTGTCCATCCCTGACTGCCCTTGGAATCCTGCTTGTCCGCCTATACCGTCTGCCACAAATCATCATCTTAGGGTTCCGATGACACAATGAAAGATGAAACAATCAAAGCCCTAATAGCAAAATCGAATTTCTTGAAAGATTTGCGATTGATAATCCAAAAGATTAAATAACAAAAGCAATCGACTTCGAAAGTTCAGAGCTTTGGAGACCAACAAAAGATGTTGGGTAAAAATAATTCAGCCAGAAAGAGGGTAAACTAGAAGAAAATCAAGATTCTTGATAAATTTGGTATTGAATAATGCAACTGATACTTGAAAATCAAAAAGCGATGAACGATCGATCAAATTTCAAAAACTAAACGGGAAGAAGTAACTTACAGAGGCATTGGAGGGCTCCGATTACAATAGCTGAGGAAGCAAGAACACACTTGTCAAGTGTAAACGGTCGACTACAAATTCAAATGAGGAGGGGAGAAGAGAAGAGAATAGAACAAACCCTTTTTTGTGGCTTTGTTACTCTTTCTCTAACGTTTATTTGTTTTTGTTTTTGTTTTCGTTTTTGGGAAATAGAAAACTCAAGTTCAAAGCCTAGCTTCTAAGAGCATTCACAGTGAAAATATGTGTGTGTTTGGTATACTAGGAGGTGCCCGCGCGATGCGGCGGGCGTAATGTGATATGGTGACATTTTTCATCCAATATGGGTTTATGATGTTTTGTTATTATTGTATTATTTTTACAAAAATATATTAAGTATTTTGTAAGCTCTTACGTGAGTATAATTATTGTGGTTGATATATGTGATACGCAATACGCAGAGCTAGCAAGTAATATATATGCATTGAACTTATCAATTAGTTCAAGAAAATCATTTTTGCAATAAAGTAATACACGAATAAACAAATATAATTTTTAAACATAAAAGTTGAAGCAAAATTATCTGATACTCATTTTTATTCAGTGGTGAAGAGATCTCATCATGATGATATCATTTTAATCGAAAGGCTCAAACATTTGAGTGATCTAAAGTATGTTGGGCAATCACTATTCCTCATCAAGAGCAAGCCCATGAACATCCGGTATATCTTGTTGATTCACCGCTACATCTAATGGAGGATGGTTTTTTGGAATATCAGGTATTTGTTCTTGATTCTATGCCACATCTTATGAAGCTTGGTTATTAGAAATATTCTCGCTTTTTAAGAGTCATCCTTCGCTACAGCATGTTTGGTAACTGAAAAATAAGTAAATGTTTAGTTTCTTACATGTGAATTTATCATAGCTCATAATATTAAATAGCATAGGTAAGGAAATAAAATTAGAGTTTCAGAAGTTAAAATGACACCCGATACATTTTTAAATTATTCTGTTCATATTAAATTCTATATTATGCAAAAGGAAATATAATAAGTTAGTATGTAGTAAATTGATCGTATTTTTTATTAGAAACATCACGTGTTTCCTTTGATTATAAGTTTTATCCATAAAAAAACAAATATTACTAATGAAAAACAACATCACGAACATAAAACATAAGCCGTTTAATTTAATAAACCATAGTGTTAGGTTTTGGCACACGTACATTTCACATATCACGTAACACTTCCAGATATACAACATTTGAGATGTACACTCCGACTCGTTTGAATTTTCTGGAAGGGTATACTAACACATTTGTATTTTCCCGTGATATCCCTCTTGATAAAGCAACATAAAGTTGTCCATATAAAAAAACATATTCCAGCAGATAAACACCAACATGCAGGATCATTTGACCTTGAGCTTTGTTAATTGTCATGGAAAAGCTAAGTCGAATAGGGAACTGTTTTCTTAGTTTTTCATTTTTAAAAACTAACCTTTCTTAGTTTTTATTTTTAAAAAAACTAATATAATGCAAGTACATTTTAGGGTACATAACAGGATTTACTACACACAAAAATCTATAACAACAGATTTTTAATAACTAATATCTAAAAAAAATAATATCACTAAAAATCTATATCACTTTAATAATTAATTTTGTTCAAAATTGGGGTACACAGAAGATTAAACAGACGACTTTGAAAGTTAATTGCAGGTACACACAATAGATATACTAATCGTAGATGAGTTTTTAATATAATTGGTTATGTAAAATCTAAAAAATGTATTATTTCAGGCTATCTTTTTCATCGCTGTAATTAGTTGAGCTAATTTATTTTTCTTGAAGTAGAAAAAAAATTGTTGCATAGTTGAATCCTAAATATAAATTTTTCTTTATCTTTTTTTTATTTTTTTTAGGTGGTTGAGATGTTTGTGGAGGATATATGCATTTTTTATGTATATGGTTGAGATATTTGTGGAGGATATAATATGTAAATAAAGTTAATAGTTGTAATGTGTAGGGATATTATGGAAATTAACATAGGGGTTATTTTGTAAATAAGATTTTAAGTACCATTTTACCCTTATAAATAAAACAAACAAACAAACATACCCAGTGTCTCCCGCTGAAGAGCAGGGTCTGGGAGGGGTATATGGTGGCAAGTCTTTCCTCTATCTAGAAAGATAGAGAGACCGCTTCCGAAGAGACCCCCGACTCATTAACAAAGGCAATAACAATAACAATCATAATACAACGCATATACAAAGCATATAACAAAGCATAACAAAGGCAATAACCATCATAATACGAAGCATATAACACAATGATATATATCACAAGAAGAATTAGATAATGCGCATGTAACACCCAAGAAGGATAGATGAGGAAAACTACACCTAACGTGTGGGGTACGGCCATATGTCACCGTATACCCTTCCCCCCACAAAACCCACTAAAAGGCCTTAATTTTAATTCTACGCCTCCACTCACTTCTATCCTCGATCATGTTCTCAGAGAGATGCAAGTCCATCATATCTCTCCTAATAACCTCGTCCCAAGTCAACCTAGGTCTACCTCTGCTCCTCCTACCCTCTAAGGTGATGTTCTCTACTGCTCGGACTGGTGTTGCCATCGTTCTCCTCTTCACGTGCCCAAACCATCTTAATCTTCCCTCTCTTATTTTTTCTGTGATACACGCCACCTCTAGCCTCTGGCGAAAGACGTCGTTTCTTATCCGATCCAATCTTGTGTGTCCACACATCCACCTCAGCATTCGCATTTCTGCGACCTCTATTTGTCTCTCGTGCGATTTCTTTATGGCCCAACAGTCTGTGCCGTATAACATAGCTGGACGTACTGCCATTCTGTAGAATTTTCCCTTTAGTTTTGCCGGGAACCTCTTATCACACAAAATCCCTGATGCTGCTCTCCACTTGCACCATCCTGATTGTATACGGTGTGCTACATCGCTGTGTATCTCTCCATCTTCCTGTACGTACGAGCCAAGGTATTTGAACCTAGACGTCCGGGGGACCGCCATGCCTTGGATACTGATTTGGGTGTCCTCTTCGGCCTCACCACTAAAGTTACAATGCATGTATTCTGTCTTAGAGCGACTTATCCTTAAGCCCCTGCGTTCTATTGCTGCTCTCCACTGTTCTAATCTCTCGTTAAGCACCGTCCTAGATTCTGATATTAAGACAATATCATCCGCAAACAGCATACACCATGGGACTGGCTGTTGTATAGACTTGGTCAACTCGTCCAACACTACTGTGAAGAGGAATGGGCTCAATGCCGATCCTTGGTGGAGTCCTATTTCCACCGGGAAGTAGTCTGTGTCTCCGACAGGTGCTCGTACACATGTTTTTGCCCCGTCATACATATCCTTTATTATTTTGATATACCTTTCTGGTACCTTTCTAAGTTGTAGACTTTCCCAGATGAGTTTCCGCGGCACACTATCATATGCTTTTTCTAGGTCAATGAATACCATATGCAGGTCTCTTTTCTTTTCTCTATATTTCTCCATTATCCTCCTTATGACGTGTATAGCTTCTGTTGTAGAGCGGCCTGGCATAAATCCAAATTGGTTTAACGCTATCTGAGTTTCTCGTCTAATTCTCGTGTCAACAATTCTTTCCCATAGCTTCATCGTGTGACTCAATAGCTTTATTCCCCTGTAATTTGCGCAACATTGGACATCTCCTTTTTTCTTATATATGGGGACTATGACACTGCTTCTCCACTGCTCTGGCATCTTTCCTGTCTTAAAGATGGTGTTGAATAAGTCTGTTAGCCATTGTAGGCCCTCATCTCCCAGGCACTTCCACACTTCAATCGGGATGTTGTCTGGCCCCACCGCCTTAGCCCTTCCCATTTTATTCAAAGCTCTCTTAACTTCATCGACTGTGATGCTTCTACAATAACACTTGTTTTGTTGCGTCGTTTGAGTTGTTTCATCGATCTCCGTTTGTTGATTACGGTTCGTTATGTTGAAAAGGTTATCGAAGTAAGTGTTCCATCTCCCCTTGATGTCTTTCTCCCTCACCAAGACCTTTCCATCCGCGGCCTTTATAAACTTCACCGATCTCAAGTCCTGTCTACTACGTTCCCTTGCCTTGGCAATCTTAAACATGTCATGTTCACCCTCTTTCGTCTCTAATCGCTTATACATCCTCTCGTATGCTGTGTTCTTTGCCTCTGACACAGACTTTTTCGCCTCTCGTTTTGCCTCTTTGTATTTATCTTTTAGCTCTGTTCGTTCTTCCTCATTATTACAGCGTAAAAGCTCTCTAAAACTTTGTTGTTTAATTCTTATCTTCTCCTGTACATCTTTGTTCCACCACCAGGATTCCTTGTGACCGATTTTCCTATTTGTTGTAGTCCCAAGCGTTTCTTTAGCTGCTTGAATGACTCTAGTTGCCATAGCCTCCCATTTTGGTTTGCGTCTTCCTGTGGCCCACTCGGGTTCATTGGTATGATTTTATCTCTAAAGATGGTAATCTTTTCGTCTTTGAGTTGTCCCCATCTGATCGTAGGTCTACTTCTCTTAGTTGGTTGGACACTTGCTCTCTTCAGTCGTATATCTGCCACCAACATGTGATGTTGAGTGACTACTGTCTGTCTCGGTATTGTCTTGCAGTCCTTCCACAAGCTACGATCTTCTCTCCTCATCAGCAAATAATCTATCTGTGTGTGTCTCCCGCCGCTGCTAAACGTAATTAGATGCGATTCTCTTTTCTTGAAAAACGAATTTATGATGCTTAGTTCATGCGCTAATGCAAAGTCAAGAAGCTCCCTACCGACGTCATTCCTCAGACCATACCCAAAGCCTCCATGCACCAACGGGAAATGATCGTTGTCCTTACCGATATGCCCATTAAAATCTCCTCCTATGAATATTTTTTCTTCTCGGGATATGTCTCCCATAACGTGATCTAAACTCTCCCAGAACTTCTTTCTTTCCGTATCCCCTAGTCCAACTTGCGGTGCATACGCACTAACTACAGCCACTACCTCGTCTCCTATTACTATCCTTAACACCATCAGTCTATCATCGATTCTTCTAACCTCCACTACATTATCCTGAAGTTCTTTAGCTACTAAAAAACCTACTCCATTTTTGTTCCATCTGACCCTGAGTACCATAGTTTATACCCATTACACTCCTTTGCCCTCCCACCTCGCCATCTAGTCTCCTGGAGGCACGCTATCTGAACCTTACGGCTCCTTAACACATCTATTATCTCTAATAACTTACTAGTAAGGGTTCCTACATTCCACGATGCCACTCGTAATTTATAACCCTTATTCCCTGTAGTTGCATCTCTCGTCACCGTACATGATCTCGGGACAACATAATGTCTCCTGTTATCTATTATAATGTCTCCTGTTATCTATTATGCCACACTAATAAGTATACACAAAAGCAGTCACACACGCAAGGTCAACAAAAACACAGACGACACGATTAAAACCAGCAGCAGAAATATATCAAATCACAAGACAATGTGACTAGCACAATCTAATCCTTATTTAAAAGCAGAGTGCTGGTACCCCTAACCCAGCCAATCACTCCAAGCGAAAAAATATAAATAGAGCAGACTAGAAGCAGAGATAAAACCCGAGACAGAACGATCTCACCCAAATTACATGAACAAGTAGCTATTTAAAATCAGAATGCTGGTACCCCTAACCCAGCCAAACACTCTAAACTAACAAATATGAGCTAAAGGTATAGTTAAAGATATTAGGTAATGCAATACACATAAGAAATTAAAAGAGAATCACACAAGTGATGCACACAAGATAAGCAGAGTCACAGATCAATAGCATAGATATTTGAAAGCAGGATCACAAGACAAGCAGAATCACACAAGATAAGCAGAATAACAGATCAATGGCATAGATATTTGAAAGAAAGAAAGAAGATGGAAAGATCTCACCAAAGGGCGTCCAAGAAGGGGTTCCAATGACCCAGAATACAGAGTCTGTAATGTTCTCTTAGGGTTACAGACACACTGAGGATATTTCTTCAGGGCAACCAACAGCCTTTACTTGATTTTACCAAGATGGAGAAGCCTCTCGGTCAGTAATCTGAGGCTTCACGAGAATTAGGGTTTGTGAGCAACCCTAGCCGTCAAATGTGGCCCGAACAGACCAGCAATCGGAGGTCAAGACTGGTGATGGTGACCGTTGGTGGTGACTGGTGATGGTGAAGGCGGTAGCAACAGGGTTGTGTATGTGGTCCGAACACAACCGCAATCGGAGGCTGCGAACGAATGTTTGTGGTCACGGGTTGTTGGCGACCGTTGGTGGTGGCCGGTGTTGATAACCGTTGGTGGTGACCGGTGGTGGTGGTGACCGTTGGCGGTGACTGGTGATGGTGGAGGCGGAGGCGGTACCAAGAAGGTACCGGTGAGCAGATGTAGTAGAGAGAGAAAGAGAGCAGTAGAGAGCAGATGTACATGTTCTTAATTTTAGGGTATCTTAAAATACCCCTCTCATTTATAAATGTTTGTATTATATGCATTGAATGTTGTACATGTTCTTAATTTTAGGGTATCTTAAAATACCCCTCTCATATACTTTATATATAGTATAGATTATATGGAATGATTTTGAGTGGTTGTGAGTGAAGGAGAGAGAAAATGTTATTGTGGATTGGTATATTTGAAGAATCACTGTACAATCCTTATAAATTTTTTAATATTTTTTAAAGTAGTTGTGAGTGAATGAGAGAGAAAAAAGTAACGATAAGGGTATAAAAAGAAGAGAGAAAATGTAGTGATTTTTAGTGTAATTATATGGATAAAGATAAAGAACCCACTGTGGATGCTCTAATGCCTATGACTTTGTGACGGAATTGCAAAACGCTCCTTAAACATTTAGGGGCTGTTTGGTAAGATCTGAATCATTAAGTGCTGAATGGTTAAGAGGTCTGAATGGTTAAGAGGCTCTGAACCAGTAAGTGCTGAACCAAAATGTGCTGTTTGGTTGAATCTCTGAATGACTGTACAAAATGACAATTTTACCCCTCTGAATTATTTTGGGCTGAATAAAATGTATCTGTTTGGTTAGATGTCTGAATGACTGTACGTGAATGATCAATAGGTTAACAAAATACAACATATTAAAATTCAAACTCAAAATATTTCAAATACAACATACTAATATCCAATTACAAAGTAATTCAAATATTAATCAATTGAAACTAATTGACTAGCTATCTCATCAGGCAAATTATTCATATAATTAACAAACTGATCATCATTGTTACCACCTTGTGCTTCTGCAAACAATGTGTTCTCGTCATATGCCATAAACAACTGATCATGAATGTTGCATTTCCGTATAAAGTTATGAACGGCGAAACAAGCGTATTGTGATGAACTGGTGATTACAATCAACAACAGTCAATCTGTATTAGAAAACTTGCGATCAAATTCTTCTCTAATCTCATATGCATCAACAAATACATAAACAAAAAACTACAATTGAATATGCTTGCATTGCTAAAACATACCTAATTTGGTAACCATGAATTAAAATAAAAATCCATCAAACATCACGGCTAATTCAACCTCTAGACGATTAAGATTCACATATTTTACTGTAACTGAACATATTATCATCCAACACGCCCGCCAGTGATTAATAGCTGTTAATCGTAGTTCGATCGTCACATATTATGGTTAAACATGACTACAATATAATACATTAAAATGGTTATCTTCTGCCTCATGCTACCATTGTGAACTCTTAAATGGTTAAACGTGACTACAACATGTAAACAATACTCAGTGACGGATCCAAGGTTTTTCGTCAGCGGTACTAAAAGTTGTTGGTTAAAACGGGTCAAAATAACTACATTAACAACATATATAAACTTATCAACATTTAATACCAAAACAGAAAATAGAAATCAATGAACAGAACACCAAGAATTTCGTTAGTGAAACCAATTAGGGCCAAATGGACATCATTATAGCATTAGCTTGCAACGAAATTCCAACATAAAAAAATAAAAATTAAATGCAGTTTTTGTTGGTTGAACAGATTCATCTAATTTGATTAAATGCCCAAAATCCGACCCAAATAAGTAAGAACATTCAACAAATACAATTGCTTACCACAGCAGTTCGGAATACATATTATTATTCAAACTTTAAGTATTTAAGTAGTAAATTACAGAGTTTTCCTTTAAAAGCCTAAAAAAATAATTAACAGTATACTTAATATATATCATTGATATCTGATTTCGACTCTCTTCTGTTCAATTCAACATTCAAAAGTGGATTCAAACATCAGAAAACTGAAAGCGATTAACTTGAAGAAAACAGTGAACAATGAAATTGGGGGATATGTTTCTTATTACGATATGCATCCAGAATCAGAATGGACTATCACTTACCCGAGTCGAACGAGTTGTTGACAGAACGAGTCGAAGGATCGGCCGAGTTAGGGTTGTCTGTTTCCGAGTCAAGTCTCGAAGACTCGGGGTTCTGCACCTTCTGCAGTTCTATATGAGAGGAGTTGGGAATCGCGCCGGCCGACAAGATGAATCGGTGAATCGGTGAATCGAAGGTGATCGAAGGTGAATCGGAGATGGAACAGGCTGTGGTCGGAGGTCGTCGGGGGAGGGGATGGCGGCGGTCTGGCCGGCCGACTAGGGAGGTCGTCGGCGCCGGTGCTGGGGTGAGGGAGGGAGATGACGGGAGGAAGATGAAGATTGAAGATGAGGGTTTGTCAGTTGTGAGGGTATTTGGGTCTACAACTTCATTCAGCGTCATTTTAGAGCTGAACCATTCAGCACTGAATGGTTCAGTTAAGAGGTCCCTTTTTCGAAACAAACACTCAAGGCTCTTAACGGTTCAGAGGTAGCCTCTTAATGGAACCATTAAGAAGCTACCAAACAGCCCCTTGTTCATTAAAAAATTTAGCGACAAAATTGCAATTTGTTTGGATGACTATTTGTCGTTTAAGGTACAGGAGGTCTTTACCATTTTATATTCAAATAACTTCTTTTATGATATTTAACTGTTTAAAAGGTTTAAAATTTTGTTTTGAAGAACTCATGTTCTTCGCAACTAATAAAATTTAATAGTTACTAATTATTGTATTATTAATCTTCGATTTTAAAGTTCAAACAACGACCATCAACATCTTTCTTAATGTTTTTTGGTTTCCTCTTACTTAAAACTAAGAGGAGATGTTGTCTACTACTGAAAGGTCTATTTTTTGCAACAATTGCATTCTTCTATGCAAGATGAAGACTTATAAAGAACAAAGAAATTTGGATCCGGAAAAGCATGTGACAGGATCTCAGCCTCTCGTGTTGATCAATTAGATTATGTTTGCAGCGGATTTAGCACGTTAATTAGCAATTAAGCAAGAACATAAAAGATATTTGCAATTCAAAAGCATAGAGAGAGAAGAGTTCTGCGAAACATTAATTGTTCATTACTAACCACGTTTCGGCAATTAAAACAGCATGGTTTGCCATCCTTATATAGGAGGCAAAAGCATGGTGGTGATGTCCTTTTTCTGACATCACTGAATATTCAAATTACAATTGACAAAACATAAAACTACTGAAGATGTCAACAACTGACATCTTCTTACAAGAGTTCCTAAGTACTGACAAAAAGTAAACTATTGAAACTATAACAGCTGAAGAACATTCTCTTCAGCTGTTGTACAACTACTGACACAAAATAAACTTTGGAAAAGGAAAAACCACCACAACAACTGAAGAGGACTTCTTCAGTTGTTGAGACAAACTCTGTCTTCAGTACTTGGTCTTCAGACTTGGCTTCGGAAGATGAAACTTCGGAAGATGTTACTTCGGAAGATGTAACAACTGATGACTTCAGTAGATATCATCAGTTGTTGTCTTCAGTCTTTTTCTTCAGACTTTGCTTCGGAAGATAGAACAGCTTCGGAAGATGTAACAACTGATGACTTCAGTAGATATCATCAGTTGTTGTCTTCAGTCTTTGTCTTCGGACTTTGCTTCGGAAGATAGAACAACTTCGGAAGATGTAACAACTGATGATCTCAGTAGATATCATCAGTTGTTGTCTTCAGTCTTTGTCTTCAGACTTTGTGCTTCGGAAGATCTTCAGTTCTTTAGATCTTCAGCCTTTTGATATCTTCAGCTGATGATCTTCAGTTCTTTGATCTTCAGAATTTGTTCTTCAGACTTCATCATCTCAGCAGAGAGCTGGCACTAAGATGCTCTCGAGCCTGACACTCAGGCAAGAGAACACAATAGCTGATGAGAGTCCTTAGTTCCTCTCTGACCTTCCGGCAAGAGAACACAATAGCTGATGAGAGTCTTCACTTGTTGTTGTAGTGGCATGTGGGACTTAGAGGTTTTCCTGATCTTGGCTCATTGGTTCTTTTGGTCCAACAAACTCCCCCTGAACCAATGCAGCCAAAACCTCTAATTATTGGATGTCCCACTTATTGGTGGCATAAAGATTGGTCTATTTCCTCCTAGATCAGATTAGGAGTTGACCCAGATAAGCACTGGCCGGAGAGGTAGTCTCAAGTGTTTGTTTGGCTAAGTATGGATGGGAGCTCTGTCTTGGGGAATTGGACACAGAGCTGTTCCCCCATCCATGAGATCTACCTACCATGTACAAGCCGGTAGGATTCTCGGGTGTAGGCCTGAAGGAAGATCATTTGTTCTTCTTTGGACATGTCTTCAGGCTCACCTTCGAATAATCCTTCCCGACCGTACAGCTCTGAGAGATACTTGACCTGTTTTCCATTTTTGAGTTCAAGTGTTGTGATTTGCCTATATGCAAACTCATCAGGGTGTATACCCTCTAACAACAAAGTGAGCTCATTCCGATGAAAATTCTCAAGCTTCTTATAGACCAGACCCTTCCTAACCACCCTATTATCTAGCATTGAAAAGGGTGGTTGGCCGGCTCTATAAGCTTTCTCGAATTCATCTACTATTTCCCAGGGTGTTATTACAATAGCCACAGAGACCTCTTCATCTACGATTCTCTTTAGTTGGCTTTTGTATCTCACAGGCATGTCCTTCTTGACTATCCTGTGAGCCACCCTTGGGTCAGGCCAAGTTCTCACCCTCTCCCTTTTATATTGAAAGGTTTGTCTGAGGGTGAATAACCTCAGAGCTTCTCTCTGCATATTTATTATAGAGGTCGAAGCAGCATAACATTTGTCAATGCTTTTCAGCATTTCCTCATTGTTAGGTCTAGATTGTATAGGACTAGATCAATTTTGTATAGGCTTAGTACTTGAAAATCAAGTCTTGTAATTAACATTTGTAACAGTCAAAAAATATATATATGTGATTTGAATCTATAGGTTAACCCCATATATGTATGTGTGTTTATTTGTGCTTTGACAGGAGAAACAATATTCTTGGGATGGATTTGATAAAACTGACCAAGTGTAGGAAACATCTACGGATGAACAATTTTGTTAATCCGTAGATATGTTTCATACAAGACCAAATGACCAAGTGTAAGTTCCTACGGATGATCAAGTTCCATGAAGTGAAGACTCCTACGGAAGGAAGATTATCTACGGAAGAACAACATTCCTACGGAAAAGCAAATCTTCTACGGAAGAACAGAAGATCTGCGGAAGGCAAGACCCCTGCGGAAGACCATTATACTTGTGTGATTATCAATTCCAAGAAGTCAAACAAGTCAACAAGATCAACAACAAATCCCGAGAGATCCGGTGTTTCCTTAACCGACTCAAATCATCTATAAATATGAGTCCTAGGTTTCACATCTCGGAGAACACAATCAATCAATATTACGGCTGTCAAGTTACACCATTGTGCAACCCTAATCGCCGTCGCATCAACATCAACATTATTTGATACACTGTATTCGATTGTTTATAGTATTCATCATTATTCTTTTGTAATCATTACGTTATAGTTAATGAAATACTTTTGAATAATTATTGATTTTGCATTTACTGTGTTTCTGTGGTTGTGTTCATAATTAATCATTCAAACAATTAAACGTCAATTAATGATAATTCCGCGATCATTAAATTGATTTATTTTAATACTGATAATTCCTGAATTGCGATCCTTGGATTCACAGGTGGTATCAGAGCCTTTGGTGCTCATTGATCTAGATCAATTGATCTATCAGTATTAAAATTGTTTAATTGATTTTCAAACAATTAAATCAACGACTTGTCTTTCAGCAAGCATTCTTCTATTGCTTGTTTGATTTAGATCTATATTCAAATCCATTGAATACTGAATCTGCGTCTTTGATAGATTTGTCAATTCAAGCACTTAAATTTAAATCTTGTTTTGCAGTTAAACATGAGTACTTTTGGAGGAGGATCTTATCAACCACCAAAGTTGGAAACAAAAGCTGATTTTAAATCCTGGAAGATCAAGTTCAGAAATCATGTGAACTACACTGATTCTGACTTGTGGGAGTCCATCACACAAGGTCCTTATATTCCACCCACTCTTGGGCCGGATTATAATGACAAAAACCAGCCAATCAGCACTAAGGACTTGCCACCTGATGATGTCAAGAAGGTTAAAGTCGATATTAAAGCATACAGCTTGCTTAGTATGGCTTTACTTGAAGAAATCTTGATAAGGTGCGAGAACTATAAAACAGCAAATTCCCTATGGAAGATACTTCACACTCTATGTGAAGGGAGTGATGAAATCAGAAGCATAAGGAAAGACACCCTTAGATCACAGTATGAAACTTTTCATCATATTGAGGGTGAGTCAATTCCTCAGCAACTCCATAGATTCATGCAACTCGTCACTGAGATGAACATCTTGGAGTTAAAATACACAACTGAGGAACTGAACAAGAAGATGCTCCATACTTTGCCTGAAAGTTGGAAGCAAACAGTCTCCATGTTCAAAAACACCATAGATCTGAAGACAACTGGTCTAGATACACTAGTTGCTAAGGTTGAAGCACTTGAACTGGATGAACAATCAAGAAACAAGAGTGTGAGAACTCATGTCTCACCGTATCACTTCAAGGAAACAAAGAATGCTGGTAGTGCATTTATATCTAATAATGAAGATGATAACTCTTGTGCTCTGAGTGACAATGAAGAAGAAGTAAGCTTTTATGCCTCCAAACCCACTAAAAGTCATCTCAGAGTAAAAATCAAAAGGAAAAAGGGAAAGCTACAGAGAAGAGAGAGACATCAGCAACATCCAACTCAGAACCAATCACTGTGATATTGGATTCTGAAGAACAAAAAGCAGCCTTTGCAGCTTTTAGTTCTAGCTTTCAAGCATACCTTGGAAGTTCCCTATCAGCAGCAAACATCTGCCAACAAGATTTGGAGGAACTCCCCTCCTGATGTTGTAGAAGAGATGGATCTGCAATGGCAGATGGCTATGATTGCCTACAGAGCCAAGCAATATCTTCGAAGAAACAAAAATCTGGCAGCAGCTAGCAAAACATCGAAGATTGGAGTTGATAAGTCTAAGGTCAGATGTTACAAGTGCAATCTCTATGGTCATTTTTCTAGAGAATGCAATCAACAATCAACTCCACAGCATCAGCAGCAACAACAACAACATCATCAGCAACAACACTATCAAAATCAGCAGTCAACCTCTCAAAGATCTCTGCATAGACAACCTCAGCTCACATCCCCACCAGCCACAAATACAGCAGCAGGACCAAGTAACTCTAAAGAGACAGGGCTGATCATACTACAGGATGGAACTTGTGACTGGAGCTTGTATGAGAAGGAAGTGATAGAGGAGAATCAAGCACTGATGGCACATATGGAAAACAAAGTTCCCCCAATGGCCAAAGAGGTAAAAGAGAGGTTATGTTCATCAACTTGTGTTGAGGAAGTTGAAAGATATAGAGTCCATGCTCAACAACTGGCTGATAAAGTAAAAGAAACTATGGTTTTAAATGAATCACACTTAAGAGAACAGAAACTATATCAAATCAAAATAAACTCTTTACAAAAAGATTTAGAAAAATATGTTTCTGAAAACTATAGCCTAAAAGCCCAAGTTGAGCATCTGACCACTTCCTTAACAAAATCCATGGCTGATCATGCATCTACTGAAGTGAAACTTCAGAAGTTTCAATTATCATCTCAGCAATATGAGAAGTTACTCAATTCTCATATTGAATCAAAGAACAGGTCAGGGTTGGGTTATAATGCAGTGGCACCACCTATTAATAATAACTACACACCTTTACCTGAAACAATGACTAACAACTTGTCAAATCATTTTGTGCAAAGCACCAATATTGACATAAAAGATAGTCAAATGAACAACAATAAAACTGAGATGAGTGAAACTGAATCAACTGAATCAGAGTCAATTAAACATAATGAATCAGCTTTTGATAACTATGATGACCTGGATGATTCTGATGAACATGATAATATTCAACTGAACATTGGTAAGAATGTTCAAGTTGAACCTGGTCTTCCACGAGTCCTTGAAGAATCAAAGCTGCAATATCCGCCAAAGCAACGGAACATGCTGAAGACCATTTGTAAGAGGATTGCTGAACTTAATGAAGGATTACAAGAACTGCATCTTCCCAAGATCGACAGCTGCGGATCAAGCACAAAATCACCTTTGTCATCTGACAAAGGTAAGAAATATTCAAACAAGAATCCTCGGAAAGAACAGACTGAGGAATCCGTAGAACATCTGCGGAAAGCAAAAACTGCCAAGTCCGTAGATCATCTGCGGAAGACAAAGACTAATGATCCGCAGAAAAACAACGGAAGAAAGATACTGATACTGTGGATGAGATTAAAAGGGAAAACATCAAACATGCTCACAAAAGCTAAATGTCAAACAACAGAAGCCATCCACAAATAAACATGAAGAGTTACAGCTGATGAACCCAAGAAAAAATCAACTGATAGCTCAGCTAGTCAGAAAAAGACCAAAAAGAAGGCTGAAGAAGAAAATTCTGAGAAATATTGCAAATGGTGTGATATGAAGAATCACAGCACTGATGAATGCTACTTCAGTAGTTACTGTTCCATTTGCAACATGAACAATCACATGACTGATGACTGCTTCTTCAACAAATATTGTGCCATATGTGACAAAAATAACCATTCCACTCAGGAATGTTATTTTAATAAGAAGAACAAGAAAAAGAGCAACAAGAAATCACAAGGTGCATCATCAGCTCAGAAAGTGACAAAGAGACAAAGCCTGAGAAGGAAAAACAAAATTCAAAGAAAAGATCATCTGTTGCTGACAAGACTGTGAAGAAGAAAATGCCAACACAGGCTAAGACACCTCATAAAAAGTGGATTTGTCTGATAAACAACCGGAAGCTGTTGATGATTTCTTTGACAACTTTGACAAAGGAACTCCTGTGTCACAATCAAAACAGAAAGATGAAGAAACATTCAAGACTACAGGATCTTCTTCAAAGTTGAGATACCAACCAAAACAAGCTAAGTTGAAGAAAGATCGGATAAGCATGAAGACACTCAGAAACTCGAATCATCTTCAACAGAATCATCCTCACAAACATCAGATCAAAAAGAAACAACTAATAATGAAACTTCACGATTAATTCATGAAGGAGTAACCATTGTTGACACAACTGGCAAATCCAAGACAATTAAGCCTTGGGTTGTCAATTCTAATTAGTTTTCTTTTTGTGAGCAGGAACAATTATGGAGAGCTGACAACAAGTGGTATGTTGACAGTGGTTGTTCCAGACATATGACAGGCAACTGTGCACTTCTCCATGACTTCAAACATAAACATGCCTCTTATGTGGCATTTGGTGGGGATAAGAAGGGAGGTAAAATTGTTGGTGAAGGAATGGTAACTAATGGTGTTTTAACATTTGAAAAAGTAAATTACTGTGAAAATTTGCAGTATAATTTACTTAGTGTTTCCCAAATTTGTGATCAAAATTATTTAACACTCTTTGATAACACTAACTGTTACATTCTTAAGCCAGGTTTACAGTTCCAGCAGACTGGATACTTCTTAAAGCATCAAGAAAAGGCAACACATATATATTGGATATGAACAACACAACACTCACCAAACATGAGACATGCCTGCTGTCCAAAACTTCAGAAGATGAATCTCAATTGTGGCATAGAAGGCTTGTCCATTCCACATGAAGAACATGAATAAATTGGTGAAAAATGACTTAGTCATTGGATTACCAAAGAAAGAATTTCATTGTTCTAATCACTGTTCTTCATGTTATAAAGGAAAACAACACAGAGTGTCTCACAAATCCAAAACAATCAACACGAACACTACACCACTCAAATTGCTTCACATGGATCTCTTTGGTCCAACCAATGTGCTGAGCATTGGAAAAAGACAATATTGTTTGGTGATAGTTGATGATTTCACTAGATTTACATGGGTCTTTTTCTTAAAACATAAAAGTGAAACATCTGAAACATTAATGGACTTTGTAATCAAGATTGAGAATCAACTTGATTTAAAAGTTAAAATTTTTAGGAGTGACAATGGAACTGAATTTGTTAATGCTGATATGGATTCTTTTTGCAGGACTAAAGGCATAGCTAGACAATTCAGTGCCCCAAGAACTCCTCAACAAAATGGAGTGGCTGAAAGGAGAAATCGAACACTGATAGAAGCAGCCAGAACAATGCTAGCTGATTCTCAGTTGCCCATTACATTCTGGGCAGAAGCTGTGAATACAGCTTGCAATGTTCAAAATAGAACATTGATAGTCAAAGAACATAATAAAACACCTTACGAACTCTTATTTAAAAGAAAACCTTTTATAGGATATCTTAGAGCTTTTGGGTGTCATGTGTCTGTTTTAAACACTAAAGAACAATTGGGAAAATTTTCTGAAAAAGCCTATGATGGTTTCTTTGTTGGATATTCATCCACTTCTAAATCATATAGGGTGTACATTCCAGAACATAACATAGTTGAAGAAACTCCCAATGTTTCTTTTGATGAATCCATGTTTACTACCAATGTAAAAGGATCATCTTGGTTATTTGATATAGATGCATTAACAGAATCATTTAACACTGGTTATTTGATCAATGCAGGTGCTGCGGATACATGTTATCCTTTTGTGCCACCAAGTGTGAATGAAGTGCCTTTAACAGCTGATCCACCAAGAGCACGTGTGCCACCTGACCCACAGCAAAGATCAAGTCAGCAGCATGAAGCTATTTCTGGAGAAGCTAACTCTTCATCCCCAGCACATGTAAATTCATCAGCAGATGTTCCCTCATCCGTAGATGTTACTACTGATGCTAGAAATGAAGAGGAGGCAGTAATCCCACCACCATTACCAGCTGACCAACATTGTTCCTCCGTGGATGATGTAACTCCTACGGAAGTACAAGTACTGCTTCCGTAGAACTTCCTGCGGAAGAACAAAATACTGCTTCCGTAGAACTTCCTGCGGAAGAACAAAATACTGCTTCCGTAGAACTTCCTGCGGAAGAAGACAAAGCAGCCAATCAAACACCAGCTGATCCTAATGACCATGAGTCTTTTGATTATTTCATCGACTCAACTCTCAGCTAACACCATCTGCTTCAATGGGCTTCTCAAACTTAGACTCACAGTTCAAGTTGATGCTGTTTCAACAAGCAGAGTACACAAATCTCATCCAACAGACAACATCATTGGGGACCTGCATGCCAGAACCACAAGGAGCAAAGGAGGTGTGGCAAACATTTGTTTGTTCACCTGCTTTTTATCTCAAACAGTCCCTGCAAACATCACAGCTGCACTAAAAGACAACAGCTGGATTGAAGCCATGCAAGAAGAGTTGCAACAATTTAGAAAACAGAAAGTGTGGACTCTTGTCGATTTGCCTTCAGGTCAACATCCAATTGGCACAAGATGGCTTTTCAAGAACAAGCTGGATGACAGAGGTATCATAGTAAGAAACAAGGCTAGACTCATTGCACAGGGATACACTCAGGAAGAAGGAATAGACTATGATGAAGTCTTTGCCCCAGTTGCAAGGATTGAAGCTATACGAGTCTTCCTAGCCTATGCAGCATTCAAGAAGTTCACAGTCTATCAGATGGATGTCAAGTGTGCTTTCCTTTATGGGAAAATTGATGAAGAAGTCTATGTGGCACAACCCCCTGGTTTTGAAGACCCTGATTATCCACATAGAGTATACAAGCTTGACAAAGCCTTGTATGGTCTTCATCAAGCACCCAGAAAGTGGTATGATACACTATCATCCTTCCTGCTGAAGAATGGGTACAAGAGAGGAACTATTGATCAGACACTCTTCCTCAAACAAGAACATCAAGATCTTTTGGTTGTTCAAATATATGTTGATGACATCATATTTGGATCCACCAACAAGAAGCTGTGTCAAAGCTTTGAAGACTTAATGAAATCTGAATTTCAGATGAGCTCCATGGGAGAATTGACTTTCTTCCTTGGCTTACAAGTTCATCAGAAACCAGATGGCATTTTCATCAATCAAGAAAAGTACATTCATCAAATTTTGAAGAAGTACAATCTTGCTGATTCCACTTCCTGCAAGACACCAGCATCAACAATAGACAAGATTGTGCCTGACCCTGCTGGCAAATCCGTAGATCAAAGATTGTACAGATCTATGATCGGTTCTTTAATGTATTTAACTGCCAGTAGACCTGACATAATGTTTGCTGTTTGTGTTTGTGCCAGGTATCAATCAGACCCAAAGGAGTCACATTTGAATGCTGTAAAGAGAATTTTCAGATATCTGAAAGGCAAACCTGCATTGGGACTTTGGTATCCCAAAGATGGAGACTTTAGCCTCTACTCATACTCAGATAGTGACTATGGAGGGTGCAACAACAACAGAAAATCCACAACTGGTGGATGTCAATTTTTAGGACCAAGACTTGTTTCATGGCAGTGCAAGAAGCAAACAAATGTATCCGTATCCACGGCTGAAGCAGAGTACATAGCTGCTTCAGCAGGTTGCTCTCAAGTACTTTGGTTGCAAAACCAATTACTTGATTATGGTTACAATTTCCTTCATACACCAATTCATATTGATAATTCAGCTGCTATGTTTATAACTGCTAACCCTGTTCAACATAGTAAAACAAACATATAGAAATCAGATACCATTTTCTGAGAGATTGCTCTGAAAAGGGTCTGATCAAGTTAGTCAAAGTAGACACAACCAATCAGCTTGCTGATTTGTTTACTAAAGCATTTGATTCTGTTAGATTCAATTTTCTGATAGAATCTTTAGGGATGATTAACTTAGAATAAATCAACAAAAGCTTATGATTGACTTTGTGAAGAGTAATCGTTGAGGATAACTTAAGTGTCTCTTAGAACATCTCTACATGCATTATATTTGAGAAATGATAGTAGACTATACTTGGCTATTAAACAAACACTCACTCTGACTTATATCATACTGATATGTGAGTAGGTTCAACTTGAGTGGAAACAAAGCTAAGAGCATGCCAAACTAAAACATGAGGTAACTGTCTGTGAGGATTCCATTTGAGAATCATGAAGGTATGTTTTCTCCTGCTGTGATCAAATCAATTACACAAGCACACTATGTAAAATACTTTATAATATTCTATCTTTGCAAAGTCATATTCCCTCTGTTTTGTGTCAACAAAGACCTGGGAATGTGATTAACAGTGTGATCTTCATTCTCCCTCTGTTTTGTGTCAACAAAGACCTGGGTTAAAGTTCACCTCTGTTTTACGAAAGTAAAGACCTGGTGACTATGAAGATCATTTTCAGCTCTAAAAAGGAATCACTTGTGATCCATTGAACATCAAGCTCAAGAGCTATCACATCAAAGCATTCATGAGACTGAACATTGTCTCAAGATAGAACTTATAACTTAATGTACATAGTCTTTAAGTGTGGAATGTAGTGATTTGCCTCATCTACGGAAGACATACTCTAACGACAATTGAATGTGGGACTCATGACTGCTACTGATTAACAAACTTCACAACATGATAACTTGCATGCCTAGTTGATACAACACTCTTGTTTGAATTTAAGTGGATTTATATACTTGCAATCAGATATGTGTTGAATCAACTAACAACATCAGCAGAAGCCAATTTATAGTATGATCCCTCTATATATATGCATGCATGTACCTGTTTCACCGATGCTTAATTGTTATTTCAACAGAATTTCTCTCATTTAGAATGTCATAAGTCTGCCATGCCTGTTCACAACTTAAATTTATGATGAATGCAACAGTTTCACATTAATCACAAATTTAGGGGGAGTAGTTCATGCATGAAAAACAAACAATAAAAGCTGATAATTGATCTGAATTATCTTGAAGGAATTGGATCTTGAGCACTAACTTGAATGCAGGATACAGGACATTTGCTTTCTTGTACTACATTGCCATGCAAATGAAGTCAACAATGTCCAACATCAACAATTGAGTCTACTAAGTAGATATCATACATTTAAAGTTCTCAAAACTTTAAGTTCCGCAGAAGTTTCAGTAATACTTCTCATCCGTAGAAGTAACAGTGAAATTTCTGCATCCGCAGAAGTCACAGTAATACCGCTCATCCGTAGAAGTATTATGTGATCTCTGATTCAGCAGCAAAACAAGCAAAACAAAACAAATGCATTATTTGAACTTACATCCAATGTAAAATTCCGCAGATGTTGACATCCGCAGAAGTTAAGGTTCCGCAGATGTTGACATCCGCAGATGTCAAGGTTCCGCAGATGTTCTGCGGAAGAGATAATGCATTCTAAACACTTGGGATATGAAAAGGAATAAATGAAAGTGGGTCCAACATAGGAATAAATGAAAGTGGGCCCAACATAATGAGCCCAACATAATTAATAAAAGAAGTTAATTTGTTGGACTACAAATAAGGTGTCTGACTCTTAAAATTCATTTCACTTTTACAGAGCACTTTTTCAGATTAACCTAGAAAATCGCACTTTTTCCCCCTTTTCAAAATTTCAAAATATCAACATTATCCAGTAACCGATTACAGTTACTGCAAAGGTAAATCATGTCTTAAACATCGAATACGGAACTGGTTAATCGATTATTGTCATTCAACGATTCACTGCGTGGTTTCTAACTTGATTTTCTTTGCAGATGGCGAATAGATTTGCTAAGGAGCATAATGTGTGCGCATACTTGAACGCTGATGATCCAGCGGCGGAAGGATGTCGAGATATCATCAGATATCTCCGACGATCCAGGCTCTTCTACGCCTTGACGGCTGAGCCTGTGATTCATCAGTCGCACATAATCGGATTTTGGAATTCAGCTCGAGTGGAAGAACAAAACAATGAGGAGGTCATAGTGGCTGAAGTTCTGGGTCAGCGTCTTCGAGTGAATGAAAGCACCTTACGAAGATGCTTGGAACTCGGAGATAGAGAGATAGGTCACCCGGACGTTTTCGAGAATGAATACATAGAAAGGTATTCAATCTCATGGGGTACGATGGTGATTATGAGAAAGGAGAAATAAAGAAGGGTAGGCTGTGCAACCATACAGTTCTTATGTCACACCTACCTGAAGTGTATGTCGAACAAGAAAGTCAGGATTAGACAGATTTTCTCGACACATCTCATCAGGAATTATTGGGGTGTTCGAGGGAAGAATCTACAATTATGCAAGACATCTTCAACTGTCTGTGCGAGCAAGTCAAATTGCAAAAGACTGAGAAGATGTACATGTTCCCCAGATTCCTGCAATTGTGATTATTCAGAGCTCCCAAGCTTGAACAGGGTTGGAGAAGTGTTTGTTCAAGCTCACCTGAACAAATCGGTGCTGAATAAACTGAGTGGAAAATATGAGGTCCTGACATGCCTATGTTTTCTCATGTTATTGATCCACATGCTGATCTGCCACAGAGTTGGCGTGGGAAGATGAAGCTGAAACATCTGCTGATTCTGCTCAATCTTCTCACTCACCACACCAAACACCACAACACCAACAACAATCACCAATCCAAACACCACCACTACAACATGCATCATCAAGCCAATCACCTCAACAACCACAATCACCTTCAAGCCTCAACACCCCAACCAATCTCTCCAATTCAACCACACCAATCACCTGTTCTGATATCATCATCTTCATCTCATCACACACAACCATACTCTCCACTCCAAATCCAATCACCCATACAACCACCACCAGAATCCCCAAAACCCCAATCACCGGAAAGTGCTGAGACTGAACCACTTGAGGTGACTGAGTCTGTACACTTGTACACTCAGGAGACACCGAATTACTATCTGAAGCCAGCACTGTTCCCTTCTCTCCAACTCACACAGATGAACCCCCTTCATCAGCTCATACCGAGCCAATACCTGCTGATGAACCCGGGAGACTCAAACTTCTGCTCTCAGGATGTCACTGCTTACAATGAAGATGACTTAAGTGACAGCGACATCCCTGTGAGCAAGAGCTTTCTGGTTGCAAAATATAACAAGTTGGTGCTTAAATCCAACAAGAGAAAACAAAGAGTGGAGCTGTACGGAGTCATCCAAGAAAAGGATGAAGAACTAACAAAGAAGGATGCTAGTTTGAAAAGGCTGAGAGAAGATGCTCAATGCAACAATGAAATCATTGATGCATTGTTCAAAACCAAACGGGAACTAGAGGCAACTTTGAAACAAGAACAAATGAAAGGCCGAGCTAATTAAGCAAAAGGATCTGGAAATAGAGAGCCTGAAGAGAAAGCTATCTGATTTGAAAACAAAGTGGAGTCAAGTGCTGAACCAAAAAAAATCGGGTCGAGCTACTAAGCCGCTTATCCTACACCCGAAAAAGAAAATACTTCGGAGCCACACAAAAGAAACAGAAGAAGAAAGCTCCCCAAAGAAATCAAAAGTTCCATCTCCTGATCACACACCTTCAGTAGAAGTTTCTGCTGTGAAGGTTTCTTCCCGAGAAGAAGAAGAAAGTGACAAAGAGTGGAGGAATTAACACGGATGGATTCCCCCACTGCTGATAAGGTGGAAAGGCCGATGACCTTCTAACAACTGCTGATATCTTAGAAGAGAGGCCTGACTCCAGCATGTTTATGACCCTCATCAACCATGGGTTTCCGTATGACATGGTTTAGAGGATAACACTTCAGAGATGACCAAAGCACTGAAAGAATTTGAGATTGCAAGATTCATAATCCCAGACTGTGATTATGAAGCATTTACAACATTCCAGTCTGTGGAGAAACTAAAGAAAGAATTGGGCCACTGTGACACAGCAAAACTTTCAAAGTACAATATGACTTGCTGGTTACAGGGTCACATTACCAGCCACATGAACTTAAAGGAGAACTACTGTGAGCTGCGGAGGATGATGGAGCATGTAATGAAGGTGGAGCTGGAAACAGGTGTAAAATTCAGAACACAGCTCCTCATCCTACTGATGACAAACAAAGCAAAGCATCTGCTGATCCAATCACTGTGGAACCTAAGGATCAGCATAAAGCTAAAGATAAGCTCATCAGGAACCAAGGAAGTCATTCCAGGAAAGTATGGCCCCTGGTACCACTGTCAGAGAAATCACTGATCAGAAGTCCACTCTGATTCAGTTGATTGATCACATCACAACTCCCAACTCAGCTGAAGAAAATAAAATAATGGCGTGGAAATATGATCAGGAGTGGGATTGTGCAGTGATTAAAAGGACATCAGGAAGAGTTGAATACTTCCGTGATGTGTTTTCAGTGCTCTGCCTTCCTGAAAATGATTTAAAAGGACCTGCAAAGCCTTACTTTGACAAATTATCCAATACATCCAAGGGCAGGGACTTCTCAAGCAGAGTGGGTCAACTGAAAACAAGGTTCAAAGATGATGTGATCATAGGAGCTAAAAGAGATGATGATGCTCCAAACGAATGACTCATGGGCAGAAAAGATCCAAGTCCAATGCCTCTGACTCAGTAGATGATGAATTTCTGAAGAGGTTTGGATATAACAACAGAACATCAGCAGCCATCAAACGCATTGAAGGAACTCAATACACATCCCTATCCTGAGTGGGATATGTAGAGGGACAAAAGAGCTGGTGCTGATGAGAAATGCAGAGAACAAACGTGCAGAATATCAGGATCTTTGATCCTGCGGAGATCAAGTTGCTTCATCCAAGCTACACTTCTACCTTCATGACAAATTCTTTCCGAAGCTGAGTGATGAAGCAGCTCAAAATGATCTGTTCCTGCTTGTACACATGATCCAAGTCATCGACAAACTTCATGCAAAAGCCTACAACGACGAAGACATAATGCAGGCTTGCTGAAGGGAACAGAATATGAAGAGTCTCAGAACTTCGCCTCTCCGAACAAGATGAACTTGAATAGTGAAGAATGACCGAGTATTGGAGACTCTCACTACAGAAGAGGATGTTCTGGGACTTGGCTACGAGACTCTGAAGAAGATCAGCAAAATGGAGATCAAATACAAGTATGATGATCAAAAGGCAGCTGTATCTTACTTCTACAACAAAATTATATCAGAGTCAAGGAGCTAGCAGTGTTGAAAGACTGATTACAAGGAGCTAAGCCTAAGGGGAGTATTGTTAGGTCTAGATTGTATAGGACTAGATCAATTTTGTATAGCTTAGTACTTGAAAATCAGTCTTGTAATTAACATTTGTAACAGTCAAAATATATATATATGTGATTTGAATCTATAGTTAACCCCATATATGTATGTGTGTTTATTTGTGCTTTGACAGGAGAAACAATATTCTTGGGATGGATTTGATAAAACTGACCAAGTGTAGGAAACATCTACGGATGAACAATTTTGTTAATCCGTAGATATGTTTCATACAAGACCAATGACCAAGTGTAAGTTCCTACGGATGATCAAGTTCCATGAAGTGAAGACTCCTACGAAGGAAGATTATCTACGGAAGAACAACATTCCTACGGAAAAGCAAATCTTCTACGGAAGAACAGAAGATCTGCGGAAGGCAAGACCCCTGCGGAAGACCATTATACTTGTGTGATTATCAATTCCAAGAAGTCAAACAAGTCAACAAGATCAACAACAAATCCCGAGAGATCCGGTGTTTCCTAACCGACTCAAATCATCTATAAATATGAGTCCTAGGTTTCACATCTCGGAGAACACAATCAATCAATATTACGGCTGTCAAGTTACACCATTGTGCAACCCTAATCGCCGTCGCATCAACATCAACATTATTTGATACACTGTATTCGATTGTTTATAGTATTCATCATTATTCTTTTGTAATCATTACGTTATAGTTAATGAATACTTTTGAATAATTATTGATTTTGCATTTACTGTGTTTCTGTGGTTGTGTTCATAATTAATCATTCAAACAATTAAACGTCAATTAATGATAATTCCGCGATCATTAAATTGATTTATTTTAATACTGATAATTCCTGAATTGCGATCCTTGGATTCACACTCATATGTCGCTTTGCTGCTCCTCCTCTTCACTTAGCCCTCACAGTGTCCTGCTGTGAGTGGGAGTGATGGTTTGTGATTTGCTTTGGGTAAAGGTATAACTGCTGAAATAGGCAAGCTATCCCCTCTCCTCCTCTTCTTCTTGCAGCCTCAACACCCTTCTCTCTTCTTACATCAAGGGTGAATCATTGTCTGTGGTTGTTTTGTGGTGAAGGGTGTTGGTTTTGTGGGTTGTGTTTGGTTGTTGGTGGTGGAATGTTGGCAGGCACTGCAGTAGCTTAGAGATAAGTGCTGGTTTGGTTAGCTTTACTAGCAGTGTCCTGTTCCCAGCACCGGCTTCAGATAGGCCTCAGCAACCAGTCTTGGTAAAATCACCAGCCGAACAGATTTGGTGGTTATTGCCAAGAGTCTGTCCCGGTCCATGCTTGACATCAAGGAATGGTCTGCCCAGATACTTCGAAGTGAACCTACTCATAGCCTCATTTTTGTCTTTCCTCTGGCTAAGAGTAGTCCATCGGTACTCAATCTCCCTCTTCTCCTCCATATTCCTGATCTCTTGATCTAGCAAGGCAGTGTCCTTGTCAAAGCCTTGCCTGAACAGCTGTTCATGACTTTGTTCATTGAACGGGTTCAGCATCAGCCTCCTTGACAAGGGCTGCTAGATCAGATCAGCCACCTTCTTTCCTTTCCCTTATTCTTATCAGTGACCTGAAATCCTTTTGGATGTCAGTCACTTTTATTGGCTCTACCTCCCTCTCTTTCCTCTTCCCCTTCTCCCTCACCTTCCCAGTCTCCTCAACCAACTCCCTCTCAACCACCACCTCTTTCTCTGCCTCCCCTCTCCTCACCCCTCTTCCTCTTGGCTTGTACCGATGTCTCCCCCTTTTTGGGTGCATTGGTTGGGGTTTGACTATCAGCAAGCGCCTTAGAAACGGCAACCTCACCAAGGGTTGTATGTATGTGGGAAGCCTTCATCAAGGGTCTGAATTACTATATTTTAAGTATGGGTGTGATGAGAGGTAGGGATTTCTGGAAGATAGCATCCAGCTGCTCAGGGGGGTTCTGACCCTGAGAGCTAGTGCCAGAAGCAGGGCTGGTGGCCGAGTTTGTGGGGTTGGCTCAGTGTTTGTGAGACCTTCGGTGAAGGTGCCATCTTTGGGTAGTGGTGGCAGAGGACTTCTATCCTGAGTCATCTGAGCAAGCAGCTCTTTGAGTCTGCTTATCTCATCCTCTAGGATAGTGTTTTGAGCGACTACATCATAGAAGAAGCTCAGGTCATCATCAGCATGAGCTGAATCACCTGACCTCCTGACAGTGTCAGGATGTACATGTCCTGAGTGTGGCTCAGTAATGACATGTGCCCCTTGTTCATGGTACTGGGGACTTCTAGCCTCTGGATTGGATCCATCATCGGCCATTGCCTCTGGTGAGGTCTTAGTGATGTTCCAGCTTCACCCTGCTCAGATGTTGATGCAGAGGAAGTGGCAGCCTCACCAGATTGTTCTATCTCCCTAACCACACTGGGAGATTGAACGGATTCTCTGTGCTGTGGGCTCCCATCGGCACTTGTATCCACCCTCTTCGGTTGGAGTTTCCCCAGGTGTAATAGGTTTCTGGGGAGAGGGTTTGGAGTGCTCAGATCGGTCAGCACTTTGGCTATTGCCAATGTTGGGCTTAGTGGGGCGGTCTCATCAGTAGAAGGGCTAGAAGCAGTGTGCACATGGGGAGGACTGTGCTCTTCAATGGTAGTCTTCTCAAGTGAGATAGACCCCAGTAATGTGGTTGCCCCTATATTGGCTACATCAGGCTCCTGTTGAGAGGAAGCCTGTGCGGTTGTGGTGGGTGGAGTCGTGGTACCTGCTGGGAGAATCGAACCAGCAGCACATCCTGCCTTTGTGTGGCAGGGGCATCCTCAGGGGACTCATCTCCCTGAGTAGCCTTTGTGGGCTTCTTTTTGGCTTTTGGCTTGGTGGGGACTTTGGATTTTGAGGTGGAGGCTGTGGGTTCCTGCTGCGTGGGTTTTCGCAGCCGGCCAGCCTGTTTGAGTGTGTGGTCAGTGTTGTGCCTGGAGTATACCTCGGCTAGAACAGCCATGGCAGGGACCCCAGTGCCAACTAGTCCCTCAGCCTGAAGCTGGTATTCGATCATGGCCATTATGAACCGTGGATATAAGTTCCAACGTTTGAAAGTGGTTTTGTGGCCATATCCTTGAGTTCCAAAAATAAATATCAGTAAAATTTAGTGGTTGTTTCTCAAGGATAGAATACAATACCTGTTGCCACCTTGTTGACATCTGGTCCCATGAGGTTTTTGGGAGCCAGACAAACATTTACCATGTGGAAGATCAATCGTTGAGGGTCAGGAAATGTTTCTTCTTCAACAGGTAGAGGGGATAGGTTACCCTGGTAGTCGTTGGATGTGAATGATAGATCCAGGTACCTTTGGGGTAGGAGGTTGGGTAGGTGGCATCTTCCAGCTTTAGGGTTTGGCGTGTAGTAGCTGGATTGATAACCACGGTATGGCCGTTGACGGAGGACCGGAGAGAGACCTCGCCATCATGCTCTCCAGTTGGACGGTCACATTTGTCCAAAACTCCGTCAAGGAGTCGGTATATGGTGGGGTTGATGAAAAATGCCGTTTTGTATGGGGAATCGTGCATGAGATCGACGGCATTGTGAAACTTGGCCATAATGGCGATTTAGTGAGATGTGCAACACAGTTGGTCTAGGCTTATGTGCAAGGACGCCATTAATGGTGTGTGGGAATTTCAGAGGTTTTGGTAAGATTAGGGCAAGTGAAGTAAATGCTCTGAAAGTAAGATTTTATAGGGTAGGCTAAAGGTTGAAAGAAAACTACTGAAGGTTTTGGTGTTAGTCATCAGTTGTTTAACACCTGATGACGTGGTTTTAACCTTCAGTGTTTGTAACTTCCGAGGACTTGGTATTAGTCTTCAGTAGTTGAAAACTACTGAGACCTTGGTTTTGTCCTTCGGAAGTTGTGAACGTCTGAAGAGTTACTGTCAGTCTTCAGTAGTATAAACTACTGATGACCTAGTATTCTTCTTCAGACATTGTAACAACTGAAGACTTGGTTTTAGCCTTCAGTAGTTTGAACTACTGAGATCAGTAGTTGTGAACTACTGAAGACATGGTATTGCTTCAGTTGTAAACAACTGAGGACTTGGTGTTAGCCTTCAGTAGTTGTGAACTACTGCTGTCAGTAGTTGTGAACTACTGAAGACATGGTTTTGTCCTTCAGTTGTTTGTGTATGAAACATCAGCTGTTGTTATCAGTTGATGAGAAAGTACTCATCAGCTGTTTCCGTCAATCAGTTGTTTCATACTAGCCTCCACATTTACTCATCAGCTCTTTGGCTGACTTTCAGATGTTTCATTGACCCTTCAGCTCTTGGGAATATTTGCCTTCAGCTCTTGTGATCAGATGTTCACAAGTGCTGATGAAATAGTCTTCCGAGCTGGTGAACAAATTTTGTTGCAGCTCTTGTGTAAGATTACACATCAGTACTTAAGCAAAATTCGTTCTTCAGTACTTATTTATTGAAAATCATACATCAGTAGTTGTAATCCCCTCACTACATCAGTTGTTTACAATAAATAAGTATACATCAGTACTTTGAGTTATTTTAGTCTTCAGTAGTTGTGAAAGAGCTGAAGACTAAATTACTCATCAGTACTTGTATTTGACCTTTGCTCTTCAGTAGTTGTGAGTTTGAGAGCTACAGCATAGGTCAAATCATCAAGCTGCAGCATACCAAGCCTTAGTACCAAATTTTGGAATGTGGCACTATCTAAAGGCTTAGTAAAAATGTCTGCAAGCTCATCAGCACTAGGCACAAACTTAGGATCAATCAGACCTTTCTCATAGCAATCCCTGATAAAATGATGTCTGATCTCAATATGCTTGGTCCGAGTGCTGGACTGGATTCTTAACAATACAAAGAGCTGAAGCACTATCCATTAATAATGGAGTCTTAGTCTCAGTAATGCCATAATCCAGAAGTTGGTTCTGAAGCCAGAGTATTTGAGAGGTACAACTTGCAGCAGCAATATACTCAGCTTCAGCAGTGGATGTAGCAATTGATGTTTGTTTCTTACTCTGCCAAGAAACTAAACAATTGCCTAGGAATTGGCAACCACCAGAAGTGGATTTTCTGGTGACTTTGCATCCTGCATAGTCACTATCAGAGAAAGCAACTAATTTGCATGAATGCCAGCTGAATACCAAAGTCCTAGTGATGGGTACCTTGCAGATATCTAAAGATCCTTTTGACTGCAATCAAATGGGATTCTTTAGGTGCAGCCTGAAATCTAGCACAAGCACATGTTGAAAACATGATGTCTGGTCTAGAAGCTGTAAGGTACATCAAGGACCCAATCATACATCTGTAAAGGGTTTCATCAACCGCTTTACCTTTCTGATCAATATCTAGTTGTGTGATGCTGCTCATGGGAGTAGAACAGGGCTTACAGGATTGTAAATCAAACTTATTCAGCAACTCTTTGGTATACTTGGACTGATGGATGAAGATTCCATCATCCAGTTGTTTGATTTGCAAGCCCAGAAAGTACTGTAATTCTCCCATAGCACTCATTTCAAATCTCAGCTTCATAGCTTTGTAAATTCATCACACAACTTTGGATCAGAGGATGCAAAGATGATATCATCAACATAAATCTGAACAAGGAGCTTATGTTGTCCACAGTCTTGATGAATAAGGTTTTATCAATGGTGCCTCTAGTGACTTGTTCTCTAGAAGAAAGGTTGAGAGTGTCTCATACCAGGCTCTAGGTGCTTGCTTCAGCCCATAAAGAGCCTTATCAAGCTTGTACACCCAATCAGGATGTTTATTGTCCTCAAAGCCTGGTGGTTGACACAATAAACCTCTTCTTTGATTTTCCATATAGGAAGGCACTTTTGACATCCATTTGATAAACCTTGAGACTGTGAAAGGCAGCATAAGCTAAGAACAGTCTAATTGCTTCTAGTCTGGCCACAGGTGCAAAGGTCTCATCATAATCGATTCCTTCCTCCTGTGCAAACCCTTGAACAACCAGTCTGGCCTTGTTCTTGACAATTTGGCCCTTCTCATCTGTTTTGTTCCTGAATACCCACTTGGTGCCTATAGCCACTTATCTTGGGTAATGGAACAAGCTCCCACACTTGCTGTTTCTTGAATTGAAGTAGCTCAAGCTGCATAGCTTCCACCCATCCATTGTCTCTTAAAGCAATATGATAGTTCTTTGGCTCTTGCTGACTGATGAAGAGAGCATAGAAGCAGAAGTTGGACAATTGATTCCTGGTTGAAACTCCAGCATGAATATCACCAATGATTTGTGAAGTGGGGTGATTCTTGAGCTCTTGATAAACTATGATATCTGTGCAAGTGTTTGTAGACCCATCAGCAGCAACAGATGGTGATGGAGATTCCTGAAACCATGTAGAGGATGGCAGCTCAAAGAAGTAGAGCAAGCAGAAATCTCATCAGCATTTGTAGTGGATGGAGCTGCTGAGGCTACAGGAGCATCAGGTTCAGTGAACTTAGGCAGGTTGTCACTGAACTTGAAGAGGTGAGTACTGACTTCATCATCTTCAGTACCACAGGTGGAGATCTGTTGACAGGCTCAACAGATGGAGGTTGATAAGGAACATATTGCAGTATGTCCAGATCAAACATCTCCACAGGGTTTTGTGGAATCTTGTCCTTTGGAGATTCATTGAACTTAACATGCAAAGTTTCTTCAACCCCTTTGGTTCTACAGTTGAAGACTCTGTATGCTTTGCAAGTTGATGATAACCAACAAAGTACCCTGCATCCACCTTACTAGCAAACTTATGGAGTGGGTTGCTAGTGTTGAGAATGAAACAAGGACACCCAAAGGCTCTAAAGAATGAAATAAGAGGGGCCAAATGATGAAGAACTTCATAGGGAGTCTTCATCAACCTCTTATTTACTAAGGCTCTATTCTGTACATAGCAAGCTGTATTGACAGCTTCAGCCCAAAAGGTCAGTGGCAGCCCTGAGTCAGCCAACATGACCTTGCTGCTTCAATGAGGGTCCTGTTCTTTCTCTCCACCACTCCATTCTGTTCAGGAGTTCTTGGAATGCTAAACTGCCTTCTAATTCCCTTGGACAGGTAGAAGTCATCAAGTGTGTGGTTTCTAAATTCTGTTCCATTGTCACTCCTCACACACTTGACCTGTAGGGAATACTGCTTTTCTACTTGTAACACAAAGTTCATTATTGTCTTTGCTGCTTCATCCTTGGAGTGCAAGAAGAAAGTCCATACAAACCTGGAGTAATCATCCACAATTACCAGGCAGTATTTCTTCTTTGCCATGCTCATTACTCTGACAGGACCAAAGAGATCCATGTGCAGAAGTTGTAAGCAGGCAGTGGACTTAGGTTCTTCTATTGAAGGGAATGAAACTTTGTGTTGTTTTCCTTTCAAGCAAGCAGGCAGTCATCTTCACACTTGAACTCCTTCAGAGGCAATCCTCTTACTAAACCATGGCTTATAAGCTGATTCATGTTCTTGAAATTACATGACCCAGCCTTCTATGCCAAGTGTAGACTCTTGAGGAGATGCCTTGGAGAATAGGCAAGGATGGCCTTTTAGATCCATCTTTTTGGAAAGATCTAAGGCATACACTCTTCCTGTCCTGTTGGCCTTCAGGAGAGTGTGTTCATCCAATGCCTTGTCAATCAAACTCAGAACTTTGGATGACAGAATCCTACAGTTCTGGCTTGTGAAAAGGGCAACATGACCTTTGTCACACATTTGACTGACACTCAAGAGGTTGTACTTGAGATTCTCCACATGGTTAACATCATCAAACCTTATTTCCCCATTGGAAACAAAGCCTTTTCCGACGATGTAACCCTTTGCATCATTGCCAAAAGAAACAAATCCCTTCTTTCCTTGAGAGTAGTCATTAAGAAGGGAGCTGCTTCCGTCATGTGCATGGATCCTCCACTGTCTACATACCAGATGCTTCTTTGGCATGTTGAAGAACCCTGCAAACACAACCATGTGTTAGTTAGTCTTGGAGACCCAAACCTGCTTGGCCTTGGGTCTGATCTCAGCTACAGATGTAGCACTAACAGGTGTGGTTATGTGTGACAGCTTGAGGTGAAGAAGATGGTACAGAAGAGGAACTTTGGCTTGGACTTCCTTTTCTGTGGTTTCAACATAGGAGCATCTAAGTGGTTGACTCTTCCCACTAGTTGCTGAACCATCATCACCAACTGTGTCTGGTTTTGTGATAAGCCTTCAGCTCTTCAGACACATTGGAGTTTACTGATGATGAGTTCCTATGTTGTACCATCTTTTTCTGAGCAACCTCAGCTGTTGCCTGAGAAATCCCTACCTTAGATTTAGCTTTGGGCTTAGGGATTTCAGACTTGGATGTTGCCAGTACAAACTTGGTTTCAAACTCACTCTTCATTTTATTGATGCTCTCAGAAATTTTCTCCTTCTGCTTGAGTTTGGAACCCCTTTTGTACCAGCAATCATCAGTAAGATGATTGAATAAGCCACATATCTCACATGGCTTTTTTCTTCATCTTATGCTGATCATCAGCTGAAGAGGATTTAACTGCTGAAGACTTGTTCTTCAGCTGTTTGTCATCAGTACTAGCAGTTTTCTTCCTAGTGCCTGCTTTCCTGGTATCCTCTTTAGCTGTCTTCAACCTTTCCTACTGTTAGTTTTCTTCTCTTTAGTGCTAACAGTATTTGAGGTTTGAACTTCAGATGTTGTCACTTGCTCTCCAGTACCTTCAGTACTTCTAGTGACAACTTCTGAGTTGATCAGCCTTTTGGTCATGTGATAGTCTATCTCTGATGATGCTGATTCAGAGGATAGTAAGTCACATGATGAGAAGGATTGGTTATTGCTCTCCCCATCAGATTCAACTTCTGCTCTTGAAATGAAATCTGTGGGGAGCAGTGTGATTATAACCAATGCCAAACTTCACAGTGGAAGCTGTTTGCTTGCTAAGAAGCATTTCAAAACCCTTGCAAGATTGCACCCATCGATCACACTCAACTTGGGTGGTTGCAAGAGTTTCCTTGAGATCTTTGTACTTCTCAAGAAGTACATCTTCCCTAGCTTTAGCATCTTTGATTTGGCAGTTAAGCTTGTAAATCTCATCATTTTTATCTTTTAGAACAACCTCAAAATCAGCTTTTCTTTTGGAAATAGTGTGCTCAAGCTCAAGATTTTTATCTATTAAAGCTACATTTGCTTCTCTAATAGAAGCAAATGCTGCTATGCATGACTCTGAACAAAGCTTGGCTTTTGCCTCAGTGGATACCTGAGATGAGGCATTGGATGATGACCCTTCAGCAGAATCAAGGGCCATCAGAGCAAGATTTCCAAAAGGTTGATCACCACCATGTTGACCAGCACCTTGGAGTAGTGGTTCCTGACCAGATAGCTCTTCTGGTAGACTACTCCAGTCAACAGCAGTTGGGGTGAAAAAGCTTTGTTGTTGAGGTTGTGTGTGGTGATGAGATTGGGAAGAATGAGGCTCTGGAAGAGCATGAGGTGGTTGAGCGGGGGTGCTTGAGATTGACCAGGCTGAGGCATGTAGTAACAGGGGTAAGGATAAGGCATATGACCCTGTGGCACAAAATAAGCAGGTGGTGCTTGTGCTTGAGATGGATGGGGAGAACTGTAGGAAGGTTGCCCTTTGTGCTGTGAGCTATTGCTGGGAAAAGTCACAAAGGGTGCAGATGAGTTAGATCCAGATGATCTACACTCTCTTGCAAAGTGTCCAAGCCTTGGCACTTGTGACACCTCAACTTGCTCTTGTCAAAACCAACTTTGGTTTTGCCAGAGAGTCCTGGAATTTCCTACCAGTTCTTTTGTAGAACTTCTGAGAGCGGATATTTATCATTGCCATTTGGTTCAAAATATCCATCTCTTCCTGATCATCATCTGGAATGCCCTTCAAATCCTCCATCAGAAAACACAAATTTTCACCACCTCCTCCTGAATACTAACACCAACGAAAGCTTGTTCTGAGTTAGTAGAGAAATCGATATGCTCATCATAAGAACTTTCTGATGAAGCATATTCTGACTCGTGACTTATCAAGGCAGCATTACCTTGGACAAAGTCATCAGCGAGCTTGCCAGAAGAGGACAGCTTCCTCTTTTGCTCTACCTCTCTCTCAAAAGTGAGTAACTTCCCATGAAGTTGGGTGAGAGATAGAGTGTCAAGGTCAGCACTGGAGCGTAGGACAATGGTATATGTGTCCCATCTCTCAGGAGTGACCTGAGGAACCTGTTGTTCATCTGGCTTTTGGGTACTCTTGTTTGACCATCTTCAGCTCAGAGATCAAACAAGAGAACCGCTCAAACTGCTGGGTCAGAGTCTCACCCTTTCTATATGAGAAAGTCTCATATTGTTGGGCGAGGATTTCCCTATTGTTTGCTAAGACCGAATCAGTTCCTCCAAATTGTTCCTTTAGAGCAACCCATAGGTCATGAGCAGACTCATGATGCAAGAGCCCTGAATATATCTCGTTTGGAATGGCCATGGCTAAAATTCCATGGGCTCTAGCATCAATTTCAAACAGCTTTAGATCTTCGTCCGAATACTGTTCAGGTTTCTTCGCAACCTGTTCATTTGATTCCGGGACGTTCACCATAGGCTTGTATGGCCCATGCACCCTGACTTCCAACAACCAGCACTGTTGACAGCCAAGTGGTGCAGCATACGTCTTTGCATATGTTATACTCGTTCCTAACCAGCATCGGAGGCTTGGTTGCGGAACCAGTATTGTGAGGATCATTAGTTGGTGTTGTCATCTCAGGTTTCAGTCAAAAACAAGTTTAAACCAGACAATGTGACTCTAAACCACCGAAAGACCTCAAGGTTTTGGCCGGAAACAGTAGAAACTCACTCTCTATGACTAACTCTTGCAAATTGCTAATTCGATCAAACTGAGAGATCAAAAGAGCAGTTTCAAATGATCAATGGTAAGATCGATCAATGATTAACCTGCTCTGATACCATTTGACAGGATCTCAGCCTCTCGTGTTGATCAATTAGATTATGTTTGCAGCGGATTTAGCACGTTAATTAGCAATTAAGCAAGAACATAAAAGATATTTGCAATTCAAAAGCATAGAGAGAGAAGAGTTCTGCGAAACATTAATTGTTCATTACTAACCACGTTTCGGCAATTAAAACAGCATGGTTTGCCATCCTTATATAGGAGGCAAAAGCATGGTGGTGATGTCCTTTTTCTGACATCACTGAATATTCAAATTACAATTGACAAAACATAAAACTACTGAAGATGTCAACAACTGACATCTTCTTACAAGAGTTCCTAAGTACTGACAAAAAGTAAACTATTGAAACTATAACAGCTGAAGAACATTCTCTTCAGCTGTTGTACACTACTGACACAAAATAAACTTTGGAAAAGGAAAAACCACCACAACAACTGAAGAGGACTTCTTCAGTTGTTGAGACAAACTCTGTCTTCAGTACTTGGTCTTCAGACTTGGCTTCGGAAGATGAAACTTCGGAAGATGTTACTTCGGAAGATGTAACAACTGATGACTTCAGTAGATATCATCAGTTGTTGTCTTCAGTCTTTTTCTTCGACTTTGCTTCGGAAGATAGAACAGCTTCGGAAGATGTAACAACTGATGACTTCAGTAGATATCATCAGTTGTTGTCTTCAGTCTTTGTCTTCGGACTTTGCTTCGGAAGATAGAACAACTTCGGAAGATGTAACAACTGATGATCTCAGTAGATATCATCAGTTGTTGTCTTCAGTCTTTGTCTTCAGACTTTGTGCTTCGGAAGATCTTCAGTTCTTTAGATCTTCAGCCTTTTGATATCTTCAGCTGATGATCTTCAGTTCTTTGATCTTCAGAATTTGTTCTTCAGACTTCATCATCTCAGCAGAGAGCTGGCACTAAGATGCTCTCGAGCCTGACACTCAGGCAAGAGAACACAATAGCTGATGAGAGTCCTCAGTTCCTCTCTGACCTTCCGGCAAGAGAACACAATAGCTGATGAGAGTCTTCACTTGTTGTTGTAGTGGCATGTGGGACTTAGAGGTTTTCCTGATCTTGGCTCATTGGTTCTTTTGGTCCAACAGCATGCTTAGGTAGTTCTTTCGCTGAACACAAGATAATCGAGAAGAATTTTTATCATCTCAAACCGATATTCTTATCGAAGAGAAGGAACAAAAAAAAAGACCTAAATTTTTACTACTAGAAAAAGAAGTCCTGTAGTTTACAATTCTTCTTTTAGTAATTTGACCTCTTGCTCCACCCACTCAAGAAGAATCTATTTAAGTCTAATATCACATCTGACTCAAAAGCTCCTTCTTGCTATGAGAACTCTACTTTGATTCTCCCAGCTTCGAGTTACCTATTTCAGAGCTCTATCCCTTTTCTTTCTAGCCGGTCTAGTTTTCCTCTCACCCAGAGGTGGTTAACTACCTGATCTTACAAGCTACTTATGCTAACTCAAGCGGGTGATTGTCCTTTCTAGTGTCATGCTCTAGATAGTCATGTTCGACTACCATTATTCAGACTGTCGTCTTAGGTTCCTAGCCTTTTAAATCACCAAGGTGTTACCCTTTGTTTTAGCAATTTTTGCTTCAGTTTCCATCTCTGAATCATCACTTATAAAAAGAGCAAATGAAAAAAAAAATCTTAATAACAATTTGTCGAGAAACAATAACCTTCTTGGTGCGAATATTAATAAGTTGATAGCCGTGGTGATGTCTTGATAATGCTAAAGGGGTGTTTGGTATGTAGGATTTCAATGAAATTGGAATCTGAATTCCATAGTCATTGTGTTTGGTTTGTAGAAATTCGTTGGAATTGGCATTTTAATTCCATTCTTAACGTGTTGGGTTGCGAAAGGAATTGGAACAAAAATTGAAATTAATTCACTCAAATTTCTTCAAACGAAGGATTTCAAAATCCTTCCAAATATTGAAGGATTTCAAATTCTACCGACCCACGCCTTCGCCACCGACCGCCACCTACCACACCGCCCACCGCCAACCGACACCACCGCCACCGCCGACTGACACCGACCTCCTACTCTCGACAGTCACCACCCCTACCGTTAACCCCGACCGTCGCCGACCACCGACACCCTTGTCCGCTGCCTCCCCTGACCATCGACCACCGCCCGTCACCCACTCTGATCGCCGCTGACGCGGCCCGACCCCGAGCCACACGCCCCGACCCCGACACACACGACTGCTGACCGCCTTTGCCCCCGACCGCTACGCCTGTTGCCGATCCTGCTGGCCGCCGGCCCCGACCGCCGTTGACGTTACATGACGCTGACGCCCATGACCACTGACCACAGCCGCCCGCAACCGCCGACCGCTGCCACCCTTGACCGTTGACCGTCGCCGACTGTCACTGCCGAACCACGTCAGTTTAGACTCGCTCGGGTGAGAGTACCGTTCTTGATGAATGGCGTGATCGGTTTGGTGGAGGTGGTGGGATACAGTGGTTTTTCGGCAGCAGGTACGATTATTGGGCGTGGTTGGTGGTCGGGTCGAATGTCGGCGGTGACGGCGGTAACGGTCGGTGGTATGTAGCGGCGGTGATCAATGGTCATGGAGGTGGTGGAAGTTTGCAATGGGTGATAAATTCCAATTTCTTTATAAGTGTTTTGTCACTAAAAATACATTTGAAATTTAAATTCTCTTTATAGATTCCAGTTCCATTGAATTCCAAATCTTTTGAAAATTATTGAATTCCAAATACAAATCCTTTCAATTCAAATTCAAATTCCAATTGCAGTTCCAATTCCAACAAATTCCACGAACCAAACGCCCCATAAGTGTTGTGGCAGCATGATGGGGGGCACCCACGTGGCTGTCCACCCTGGTCGCGAACACCATAATACCAGGGCGCGATCAGGGGTGCGATGGCAGGGCATGAGGGCGCTCGTGGATGGAAGTAGCCATGGGAATATTGGGAAACACAAATAGAGTCGTTGGCTTATTTAAAAAAATTCCAAAAATTTACATTTCAAACCTATAAATACTTTCACATTTCTTATAGATAAATCATAACATTTATATCTACTCTCTCTTCTTCATCCCCAAATTTTATATAAAAAATCCTCTCACAAGAAAATGGCGAGCAATTGGGATGATTCGTTTAAACAAAATGCTAATCTCGTGGAAAACGAGGCTTTTACGAACTTTACGTTTAGTCCATTTAATTATCCTCACGAGGTTGCTCCGAAGTCACAACCACTTGAAGATGTTTTGGCTGTTCAACTGAAAAGAAATTCGCATTACAAGAGTAAGGAATGTCCAAGCCAACCGGAAGAGCTGGGCCCTTGGAATAGAAAAAATACTCCTTGGTCGAAAGAGGAGAAAATAGCTTTATGTTGTGTTTGGATTAACATATCTGAAGATCGCCAAGCCGATATTTTGTTAATTAATTCTTTTTGTTCACTAAAATCTTATAGCCAATTGAAGTCGGTGATTATGCCTTATAAAAATGAATCGAGTTCAAATTATTACAAATGTAAAATTATGTGGTATTTAGGAGTAAAAAACTAAATTAATAGTCAATAAATTTAATCCCAAACACAATTACTTATCTATATCTAATTATCTACTATATATTACAACTTTTTGAACAATAATGTACTATCTATTTAGTTTAAGATATTTGAAAAACAATGTTATTACATTTGATACAAATGTTAATGTATAAACAACTTTTCATTTACCATGTTCTCTAAATAGTGGTGTTTGCCACACTACAGTCAAGCAAGAGAATAAATTGAGAGTTCAACACTAATAGAAGAGAGTCCATGAAGGAAAACAAACTCATGATTTGCGTGTTTTTTTACTGTACAAGGCCATGAAAAAGCTATATCATTTTACTTAAAAAATTTTAGTGTTCAATTTTCATATTTTTTTCCCAGTTCACACGGTTTGATTTGAAACCGATTCTCCCTATTAACATGGCAAGTACGTCATGCTCAATTTTGAAGTGTTTAGTGTTCTTTTTTTTGTCTTTTTTTGGCCTTTTGTTTATATTTTTTTTATTTTATAATCTATTAATGTTTTGTCTTCAACTTTTGATCCTGAAAATTTAGATTTGCATGAGATGACATTTGGATGTCGATATTTAGGATCTTGGAGAACGTTGACAATTCTTCTAACCGAACATGCGTTAGTTATACAATTGTTCAAAGACAACCACTTGTAACACGAGCGTACATGCTGGTTACTATATTATCATAAATCACTGTTGAATTTGTAATTCCTATGTTTATTCTACTCACATAACAACCATTTTATATATACACTAGATAAGAAATCTACGTGGGTTGAATAAGATTTAAAAATCATCACAATATTGTAATTACCTTAAAGATAAAATCTTTACCTTAATTTAAACAATATTAATCAATTAAAGATTATATATAAAACAATGCTGGAAAAGAAACTTTCAGGGTCATAGAATTAGGATTTCTACCAGCCGCCCGTTGCGCGCCAGTGTACGCGGCGTGATAAGGTACATGCTACAATCGACACAACTTGTTTCCGAAACCGTCGAATAAAAAATGAATATATTTGACGCGACTTAAAAAAAAATTATGTTGAAATGTAAACAAACTAAAAACACACATAAAAATAAACATATGCGGTTGCCTGTATTTGTCGTGATAAAATATAAACTATAATTATCCCGAGTCGTTTGCAAATTAAATGTATGTCAAAACATTTAACATTTATGCATTCGAATGAAAATGTATTATATTTGGCACGAATCGTTCCAAACAAAACATATGTTGCAACGTATACAAACTCAAAATGTATTTATAAATAAACATAAAAAGCATTTTATATTTGACTCGTCTAATTTTTGAATAAGTTAAAATGTAATCACCACTAATATATTTATTCCTTACTTCCAATTTATTTAAAAAAGTTAGCTAATATTGTTTCTAAAATTAAGGTACGATATTAAATTTATTAAAATTTTATATGTTCCATTAAATATTATTTGAATATTTTATTATTAAAGTTTAATCCTAATTTCAACTGTATATTTTGTTATTTATTTATTACAGAATAATATAAAACAAATTTAAATACATAATATGGAAAATAATTGGGGAGGAGGGGGCGCATTCGGGTACCCTCTCGGGTATGCATGTACCGGCACGGGTACACCGCCGCCACCCATTGCGGGTACCAGGCGAGTAGTGGAGTCCGGGTAGTAGTAGCCGAGAGGTAATCTCGGCGGTTTGTAAAGGTTTTGGGTGGTTTTGGGTGTTTCGGGTGAAAATAAAAGTTTTAAGGTAGTTCAGGGTAAACATAACATGACTGTGTGTGATTGGTGGAGTTTCAGGATAGTTCAGGGTAGTGAGGGTTGTGCCTCCTCCTCCCTAAATGCATGATAATAATGAGTTTTGGCTTGCAACTTTCAAAACCTACAATACTTAATGAAAAGGCTGCAACATTGAGACACTCAATTGTATTTCAAAATATTTTTTACCCCCTTTCATTGTCTCTTGGCACAAACTTCTTTCCGGTGAAAGTGGGACTACACCAAGAATCGGCACTGAGCCCATTTCTCTTCACAGTAGTGTTGGATGAGATGACCAAGTCTATACAAGAGCCTGTTCCATGGTGCATGCTGTTTGCAGATGATATTGTCCTAATATCAGAATCTAAAACGGTGCTTAATGACAGGCTAGAACAGTGGCGAGCAACACTAGAGAGCAGAGGCTTAACGATAAGTCGCTCTAAGACTGAATACATGCATTGTAACTTTAGTGGTGAAGCTGAAGAGAACACACAAATCAGCATCCAGGGTATGACGGTACCACAGACGTCTAGGTTCAAATACCTGGGCTCGTACGTACAGGAAGACGGAGAGATGCGCAGCGATGTAGCTCATCGTGTGCAATCAGGATGGTGCAAAGGAGAGCAGCATCAGGGATCCTGTGATATTAAATGATAACCCTTCTTTATGTTCTTCTCCACTCCTTTCAAAAAAACTAAGCAATTGCTTCTCAGAAAAATTAAAGGGAAAACTTTACAGAGTGGCGGTACGTCCAGCTATGTTATACAAAACTGACTGTTGGGCCATAAAGAAATCGCACCAGAGACAAATAGGGGTCGCCGAAATGCATATGCTGAGGTGGATGTATGGACACATAAGATTGGATCGAATAAGAAACAACATGATTCGTCAGAGGCTGGAGGTGGCTTGTATCACAGATAAAATACGAGAGGAAAGATTAAGATGGTTTGGGCACGTAAAGCGAAGGTCGATGGTAGCACCCGTTAGAACAGTAGAGAACATCACCGTAGAGGGTAAGAGGAATAGAGGCCGACATAGGTTGACTTGGGATGAAATAATTAGGCGAGATATGGTAGACTTGCACCTCTCTGAGCACATGATCGAGGATAGGAGTTAGTGGAGACGTAGAATTAAAATTAAGGACTTCTAGCGGGACCTGTGGGTAGGAAGGGTAGATGTAGACCTGTTGCTGGCCTCCTGTTGTCCTAAATCTGCTCTTATACGTGATTCTACCTATTTATGAGTTTTTTTATTTATCGCTTATTTGTTGCATGCTTTTTCTATCTGTTTATGTGTTTTTTACCGTGGTGTTGTATGCTATATATTATGTTGGATATTGCTATTGTTACCGAGTCGGGGGTCTCTTTGGAAGCGACCTCTCTATCTCCCAAGATAGAGGAAAGACTTGCCACCACCTACCCCTCCCAGACCCTGCTCTTAAGCGGGATTCACTGGGTATGTTTGTTTGTTTGTTTGTTTTTGTTGTCTCTTGGAAAGACACCACGTTGTGGTTATCCTGAGGTTAATGTCACCGACGACATTAGTCAGAAATTTGTTGATTTTTCAGTGAATTCCATTGTTTTGTTTTGTGATCTCCATTATAGAGCTTGAATGAAGACCTAAATATTGTGAGAACCTATATCAATATCAATCTCATCCATCTCATCTTTAATTTCATTTATAAATTCACTTCCTCCTTTTCTCATTATCCCCTCCACGCCATTATTCCTAACTTCATCTTTGTCTATCTCATTCATCCATGTTTTCCCTAGATCTGATTTTTGTAGTCTTTTGAGTAGCTTAAGGTTTCTTGCATATAAAAACTCTAGATATAGGAATCCTAATTGACTAAGGGAATTCCCCAACCGATGAGTAGCTTAAGGTTTCTTGCCCGGTTTGCTGAGGTGGTTTGGAGACAAATTTCAAAATGGAGCAGTATATGGTGGAGGGATAGGGGTCTGTGAGGAATATTATGTAAATTCCAAATGAGATGATAGTGAATGACAAGCAGAGGAAGACTCTCCGTGCCATATGTATGACAACTCTCTGGAGCTTATGAAATGTGAGAAACAACTTTATTTTTAGTGGTACACCGGCTTTGGTGTCCAAGGTGGTGGATGAAATAATATATATGACTTATTCATGGGTGAAGAATATATGAAACTTATGAAATTTAGCATGTCATTCATGGTGTAATTTTACATTTTCTATTTCCCATTGTAAATTGTCGGTTTCATCCCTAGCATCTTGCTAGTGGTCATGCTTAATAATATATGTCGTTCAAAAAAAATTGTCGTTCTTCCCATCATGCTCATCTTCTTTGTTTGTCTTTGCATATATGTTGCATTGGTACTATCAGTCTTGTCTTTCTTTCGCTATCAAAAGGAAACATATAACCTTACCTAACCTAACCACCAGCACCTTAACTACACTAGAAAATGCGCTCTCTCTCCTTTGAAAAACCACCGAAATTGTAAGGGAGGAGGGGGCACCCTCAGGTACCCATTCGGGTAGGCGTGTACCCGCGCGGGTGCACCGCCGCCACCCTTTTCGGGTACCCAGCGGGTAGATTGATTCATGTGGTAGTTGCCAATTCGGGTGGCAGAAGAAAACGGCTTTATAGCCGTTAAATCTAGCCGTTGGGTTAAAAAAAAATTTAACCCTATAAATACTCACACACATACACACTATTATTTACACAAACTCAAAGAAAATCATACAAACACAACAATTACACAAACACAACAATGCTACTGAGTTTTCAAATTTGTACATTCCCGAAAATGATTTGGATTCGTGGAAAACGATTTGACGATAACGTTTTTTCAAAAATACATGATCAAGATACATATTTCCGACTTCGATATGATCTTGTCGAACATCTTTCAAGTCTAGATCTAGCGTACCTCGCTTCGGACGAGGAATAGGTTAATTTTACTATTTTATGTAATATTTTATTTTTAATTATGTAATTATGTAATGTTTTATTTTTAATTATGTAATTTTTAATTTTTAGTAGCAGGTAATTTTCTTTTTGAATTATTTAAATATAAAAATAAAAGTTCCAGTGTAGTTCAGGGTTGTATTTTCAGCTTTTTAGATGTTTCAGAGAAATTTAGGGTATTGTGATGTGGCAGTGTGTGATTGATGAATTCAAGAGTAGTCCAGGGTACCCTAGAACTGTGCCTCCTCCTCCCTAAGACAAGAGAGAGCGCTTTAAACATCATGAGAGACTCTCTTTCTCTCTTTCTCTACTCCGCTTTAAACATAATAATAATAATGACTTTACCAAAAGAACATGATTTTACTATTCATTCCTTTGTTTATGTATATATATATATATATATACATACATATATATATACATATATACATACATATATATATATATACATATATACATATATACATACATATACATATATATATATACATATATACATATATACACACACATATATATATACATATATATATATATGTGTATATATGTATATATGTATATATATATATATGTATATGTATGTACATATATATATACATATATACATACATATATATATATATACATATATACATATATACATACATATACACATATATATATACATATATACATATATACACATATATATATACATATATATATATACATATATATATACATATATATATATGTATACACACACACACACACACACACACACACATATATATATATATATATATATATATATATATATATATATATATATATATATATATATATATATATATATATATATATATATATAGGGTGATGATCTTTTCAGGACTCCTAAAGATCGCGAGAACTCCGAGAACTCATCCTATCCATTGATTTGTTTTTAATCAATTTATATTATAATTAATTTAGTAAGGGTAATATAGTATTTTTAAGTTTGCAATTAATGTGATTCTTTATTAATTTAGATTTAATATTGGTAAGTTACATAATAGTCAAAGACATTAATTTTTTTTAGTTTCTATTTTGTATTACTAATTCAAGACCATTTTCTTTTCTCCAAATTTCGTGAAACATTCATTAGAAGAGATACATCAATTCTTCAAAGGATTCACAAGATCAACAATTCTTTTTTAACTTTTAAGCATTTTCAAGTAAGATCGCCCGCATATATATTTATTCTTTTATTAAAATTCGATTGAATCACTATAATTATTATTTTTTTTTGAATTCCGTTTGAAGCCAGTCATTTAATTATAAGTGATTCTCAGAATCATCTTAGTTTTTTTAATTGATTCCTGGTTTTAGGTAAGATTTGTTTATATATTTTAATATATTTTTTTGCCATTAGATTAGTGTTTCATACATTTGATTTTTAAAGAAATCATATATTTTTGGTGGTGTATATATAATGTTCTCATTACATTATTCCGAAACACACATCCGCTGATTTGGGTTTTTCCAATATTCATATGCTATGTCGAGTACTAACAATATGAGTGCGAATATTCTTGCTGATGTATCAAACCTAAACCAAGTTGATCAAATGGTGAACGACATTTTTGTCAATGAAGGAGGTATCAGTGCTCGCATTCATGAATAGAGGAGGAAGCGTTTTTGTTGTTATTTTCGTGTGTTTAATTACCATGATGCTAGGAATTGTCATATGATGCTAGATTAGTTATGTCTTTGATAATTATGAAAGAATGTTAATTGTTCAATAATAAATCAGTTTTTTATGTTTCCGTATTTCATGAATAATTTTTCTTTGTTATTGTTTAGTTTTTATTTTTTGATATTAAATGTAATATTGTTGGGTTTGTTAGAATACTAAAACATAGTTTAACCCTTTAAACTTTCAGAAAAACGCAGCGGATGTAAAGGATTATAACATGTTTATAATCTGAAAAACTTTATGTTCTAAATGTGGTTTTAAGGTAAAAACAAAACCCAAAACAATAGGATCTTAAATATATGAATGGACAAGCTATGAACACATAAAACAACCATAATAGAGAGCCATTAACAAGCTGCCAAAACTACCTTTCAGCAGTTGAGAATAATACTTCCAAATGAGCTGCCAAAAACCGTGGATTTGATGGAGATGGAGATGTCAAAATCGGCCAAGACTCCAAGAAGAAGCCCTCAAGTGTGTTTACCCCAAGCTTCTAAGCAAAAACCTCTTCTTGCTAGGTAGATGTACACCAAAAATAACACAAAAGCTCCAAAACTCTGATGAAACTTCCTGCTGGCCGTAAGTTTTCTTGAGAGAGAGAGAGTTTTGTGTTTAGTTGCATGTATGTTCAAATGGGTGGTGTGTTAGAGATGTCCAAGACCACTTAATTGGTTTTTGTTCTCAAGAAAAATGTTGGTCCAATCAACATAAAAAAGGGGCGGCCGAATTCTAAGGGTTTCCCCCCTTTTTAATTTGTTACATACTACATGTTAAGTGGTCTTGTGATTTGATCTCTTACTAGATATATACAACAAACCATTTAATTGTATAACCTATATAATCCCATTATTAATTTGTAATGTCATCTAGCTTAGGTAAATAACATTACAAATAATATCATTGAACAAAATATCCTAATAAATTGTTCCATATCATATGCAACTTGTTTAGAAAACCCATTTTCTAAATTGGTGTAAATATTTAATTGCATGATCATATCATCAATTAAATATCAATTGGTGTTTGCTAAGCTTGTTATTGGGTATAACCCGACTTGGATCATAACGTACTAACCACATCAATATTCTAAGTGTCTTGGGCACATAGAATCCTACAATCTCCCACTTGCCCAAGATTCATAGAAGATTGATGCAAGCAGTAAATACCGCCTAACAACGGTTTACTACCCTTAATACGCATGACTTATAGCCATTCAATAACATCATCCCTTTCAAGTACCCTACTTGAAATGATTTAGGTGAATCAATCATCTATCCTTTTGTTTCAGATGTCATGTTAAATCCAAGGACACAGAATGATCATTCCTTGTTGATTTAACTTAATCAGGCCTTAGACATCTAATCTCAACGAATAAGAGGAACAAATTCCATCCTGACTACATACGTTTCTCATAAACACCTCGTGTTATACCTGAACATACCCTTATGTACTGTCCACTATTTCAGGACAGTGAAGAATTTGCTCAAGGTATAATACTTGGTGAATATCAAAACCCAATATGTATCTCAGGTCAGAGGATACCAAATGATATTCGTCTTTACTCAAATTTACTTATGATCAATCAATAAGATTCCATGTAGTAAAATTTGAGATGTGGGTTAGTCCAATATTTGTATCCCACAAATATCTATGAACCTTGGTAGCAACCAATTGCTCTATATTCATGCCTTATGAATATCCACCAATCCAAGTTCATAATAGTCTTACATTCATATTTGTTCCCACAAGTATGACCGACTACGGACATTTAGAATAATAAAATTATTCATGGATGTAAACATGCTAAAAGGAACATCACTTAAAATATCGTAAATACATAGATAAGTTAAGTATTACAATTGTTCCATATTAATAATATTAATACTAAACAGATCAATTCCAATCACTAGAATATCGAAGTCCTAAGGCACAAGTATGACTTTCATGCTTTGCCCTTTCAAGGAGCTTCGTGAGTGGATCCGCAATGTTTTGATCAAAGTGAACTTTGCGAATACATATCCTTCCCTTTTTCAATTTCATCCCTTATGTAGTTGAATTTCCGCTCATTGTGCCTAATCTTTTGATGTGCACGGGGTTCCTTGATTTGAACAATCGCACCCTCGTCATGACAAAAGATTTCTAAGGGGTCTTGAATGGTAGAGACCATCCTTAGATTGGTGATAAACCTCTTTATCCATGCAGCTTCCCAAGCTGCCAATGAGGCGGCTATGTATTTGAATTCTGTAGTGGACAATGCTACCCTATTCATAATGGAGACATACCCCGATTGTGATCGAGGATCATCTCGATCAGTTTGGAAACTAGCATCCGTGTAACCCTTTACAACTAGTTCCTCTTCATCAGATCCGTATATTAGAAACTTATCCTTAGTCCTCCTAAGGTATTCCAATATACTTTCAACAGCCATCCAATGGCTGTTACTTGGATTCTGTTGATATCTACTTGTCATGCTTAACGCGCATGACACGTCCAGTCTAGTGCATATTATCGCATACATGATGGATCCTATAGCAGACGCATATGGGATGTCCTTCATGCGATCTTGCTCATCCTTTGAGCTTGGACATTGAGATGCACTCAATATTGTCCCTCTTTGAATAGGTACTATACCTTTCTTAGAGTTTACCATCTTAAACCTTTTTAAGATTTTATCAATGTATGCATTTTGGTTTAACCCTATCAACCGCCTCGATCTATCCCTATAGATCTTTATTTCCAAAATGTAGACGGCTTCACGGAGATCCCTTTTGGAAAAACAATTTCCAAGTGTAGTATGTCATCAACATACAATACTAAGAACGTAATTACACTCCCACTAGCCCCTTGATACACACAATCCTCGTCAGCGTTCTTGATGAAAAACGTTGATTCCAACTTCTCGATGCTTGTCTCAATCCATAGACTGATATCTTTAACTTGCATACTTTGTCAGGATGATTTGGATCGACAAAACCTTCAGGCTGAACCATATGGACAGTCTCTTCGATATGTCCATTAAGAAAAGCGGTTTTGACATCCATTTGCCAAATCTCATTGTCATAATGAGCAGTTATGGCAAACAATATCCTGATAGACTTTAGCATTGCGATTGGCGAGAAGGTTTCATCATAATCAACCCTTTGACTTAGAGTGAAACCTTTTGCTACAAGTCTTGCCTTGTAAGTATCCAAGTTCCATGCATGTCAGTTTTCTTCTTGAAAACCCACGTGCATCCAACCGGTTTGGAGTTAAGTGAAGAGTCAACCAATTCCCAAACTTGGTTGTCATACATGGATTGCATCTCTACGTTCATGGCTCCTAGCCACATGTCACAATCCGAATTTGACATTGCATCATGGTATGTAGTTGGCTCTTCGGAGTCAACAACGTAGCATCCATCTATGAAAAATCCACATCTTTCATGTGGAATGCTAACTTTACCAGATCTGCGAATGTTTTGTGTGTATTGATCAACCTCTTGATCATGATCAACAACCTCTTGTTGATTGCTAGTGTCAACCAAACGTGTATCGGCTTGTGGATCTTGATCCTCATCAAATTCCACTGTTCTATGCGTCATTCCTTCCATAAGGAACTTGGCTTCCAAGAACTCTGCCTTTTGAGCAATGAATACCTTTTGCTCTGTTGGATCAAAGAAGTAGTATCCTATACAGTCCTTTTGGATATCCAACAAATATACACTTAGTGAATCGACTTTCAGTTGGTTTAGGTGTTTAGCTTAACATAAGCTTCATAACCCATAATTTTAAATATGATAGCGATGGAACTATTCCATTTCATATTTCAAAAGGCGTCGAATCCACTTTCTTGGTTTGGACCATATTCAAAATATGAGCCGCGGAGAGTAGTGCGAAACTCCAAAATTATAGAGGTAGTGAGCTTATAGCCATCATAGGTCGAACTATATCCAATAGGGTTCGATCTCCTTTCAGACACACCATTATGTTATGGTGTTCTGTGAGGAGTAAGTTGTGAGACAATCTTACAACTTCCTAGATGATCCCTAAAAGTCTCACTTAGGTATTCACCTTCTCTATCTAAACGGAGAACTTTGGTAGTTCTATCGAGTTGATTTCCTACTTCATTCTTGAAGTTTTTGAACATTTCAAATTCTTCATGTTTATGTGCCATCAAGTACACATAACCATAGCGACTATAATCGTCGGTTAAGGTAATGAAGTAAGTTTCACCATACCTTGTCATTCTCTTAAAAGGACCACATACATCCAAATGTATGACTCCTAATAAGTCTTTTGCCCTCTCATTAGTACCACTAAAGGGCGTGTTGGTCATCTTACCTCGTAAACAAGATTCACACTTATCAAATGAACAATTTTCATTTGTTTTCAAAAGACCATTCTTTTAAAGTGTTTAAATCCGATTCTTGTTTATGTAACCAAGATGATAATGACAAGAATAAGAGTCACTTAAACCATTTTAAGTCTCTTAGTGCATGATGGGTATAATGTTTTATTATAGGACGAATCATCATGAACCAATTCATCAACATCATTAGAAGGCATAGCCTTGAAATAATGTACATCATCCATATAAATATAAATACCATCATTTACTAACTTTAAATCATAACCATATCGTTTTAAAAGGGAAAGTTAAATCATGTTCCTAGTCAAACTAGGAGCATATAACAAGTTTTGAAGAACAACTTCCAAACCTTTTGAAAGTTTCAAAACATAGTCTCCTTTCTTAAAGTGCTTATTTCTTTTGAACCCTTGCAACAGATTGCAATAGTGAGTTCCACATGTGGTATCCAATTACCCATGTGCTTTGAGGAAATAACATTTAAGTCAATATGGATTATGAAAGTTGTGCTTGAGGTTTGCCCAGCATCCCTCTTATTTCTCAACTCATTGAGATAGGTTGGACAATCCCCTTTCAAATGACCTATCTCACCATACTCAAAGCATGGATCGTTTTCGGTTACCTTAGGCTTCATAAGCTTAGGTTTCGGAGGTTCCGCTTTGATCTTCCCTTCCCCTTTGCCTTTGATGTGCCCCTCTCCTTTGGCAACATTTGCCTTGGGATCGGGAATGGCCTTTCCAATGCCTCCCTTATTGATCTAGAGTATAGGTAAACCTTTCTACCCATCCCTGCCTTAGCTGTTGTGAGCATTGCGCGAAACTCACCAATGCTCTTGTCCTATCCATTCATATTGTAATTCATTATGAATGTCTAAAACTTTTAGTTAGGCCATTAAGGATCAAATCCTTGGCCAACTCCTTTGGGACATGACAGCTAAGCCTCTCGAGGCGGCCTAAACATCGTCGGGGTCGGGTTGGTTAGGAATAGGATCGTCAAGGACATTTGCCTTTGCTCTTGCTTGAGAACAATTCTCAAGTTTCGAGACCAGTCCATAAGGTTATTATGGTACAGACGATCCCTCTCTAAAATAGTTCTCAGTGATAGGGTATGGACGGTCGGGGTGGTAGCATTATTGTTTGCGGCCATTCTACAAATTTTTACAAAGTTCTTTTTAGTATTTCTGAAAAATTTCATTTTAATTATTAATACCCTTTATGTCTCATAGACAATTAATAATTAAAATCTAGAATCCAACGTTACATTCTAATAATGGTTAGGTGACCTTTATCCCATTATTCAAATTAACAAGGTAGTCAACATTTGACAATTGCAACCTTTTACAACTTCTAGCGGTATGGGATCGACTTTAAACATCATATGCAAAGTCGGCATGTTAATCCCATCAACACCATTTGGAAACCATATTTTAGGTGATCCATTCAACATGGTTTGCAAATCAAGTTACCCTACTTGCACACACATGTGAGTTTACCAACACAAGTGGTTAGGTGACCTTTATCCCACCAATGTGGTATTCCCACCTTAAGTCATAAGTTCCCTCAAAATGGTTAGGTGACCTTTATCCCATTAAGAGTTTCCAAATGACTTAAGTGTTGTGCAAAAGGACGGTGTTAAACTTGTTTGAAAAGGGATTTTTAGTTTTCATTGATTCTAGTTTGAAAACTCTATTTACCTTGTATTTGCATGCTTTCAAATACGAGGTATCCTTATGGTTCATTTTTAATAAAACCTCTTTTATTAAATCATTAATCCTTTTAATAACCTCTTATTAATCACTAATGATTAAGAACCATAAAATCCAGCTTGTTAAGTTTGTTAATTAGTTTGTTATGCATATCCAAATATCAAATAACAATCATACAACAAACAACCAAACAAGCACAATCATACAAACATATGTGCATAACTATAGCCACTAAGTTGACTACACTTGTTTGCCATCACAAGTGTTGTCATAAGGTCTTTCCTAAGGTTTGAACACAATACAAATGATGAGGTCTCCAAAGACTCCCACTTGAACTTGCATCAAATGCTTCAAGTCCATCCTTTGTGTCTACCTTTTGTGCTTCCTTCCCGAGCATCTTCTTTTACAAAATATATATCCTAATACATATTTTCTAGTAAAAGAAAAAATACTCCTAATCTATTTATTACATTTCCAAATGAATAAACAAATTACAATCCAAATAGAAACACCAAAAGGAATTATTACAACCCAAATAGAAAGAATACAACCAACATGACAATTCCACAATCAACCAAATCCAAAACATACATGGTCAAGGCTATGTTATGCACTAAAACATGTATCCATATACATCATTTCAAGAACTAAATGAACCCCATTTGACCCTAAATTTTCAGCCAACACAAACTAAGAATTTAGGGTCTTTTGTCCAAACAAAACACAATCAACCAATTTGACATCATTCCATTCAAGATTTAGTCTAAGCATGCAAGATATAACCTTGAAAGGTTGGGGTATCATCAAAGCAGAAATATAACAGCCCATAATCAGCCTAAACTAAGTTTATAATCATGCTTTAAAACCTATTTTAAAGACTAAACAAGCAAGTCATCCATATAACCGGCTCTTGATGCCATTGTTGGGTTTGTTTGAATACTAAAACATAGTTTAACCCTTTAAACTTTCAGAAAAACGCAGCGGATGTAAAGGATTATAACATGTTTATAATCTGAAAAACTTTGTGTTCTAAATGTGGTTTTAAGGTAAAAACAAAACCCAAAACAATAGGATCTTAAATATATGAATGGACAAGCTATGAACACATAAAACAACCATAATAGAGAGCCATTAACAAGCTGCCAAAACTACCTTTCAGCAGTTGAGAATAATACTTCCAAATGAGCTGCCAAAAACCGTGGATTTGATGGAGATGGAGATGTCAAAATCGGCCAAGACTCCAAGAAGAAGCCCTCAAGTGTGTTTACCCCAAGCTTCTAAGCAAAAACCTCTTCTTGCTAGGTAGATGTACACCAAAAATAACACAAAAGCTCCAAAACTCTAATGAAACTTCCTGCTGGCCGTAAGTTTTCTTGAGAGAGAGAGAGTTTTGTGTTTAGTTGCATGTATGTTCAAATGGGTGGTGTGTTAGAGATGTCCAAGACCACTTAATTGGTTTTTGTTCTCAAGAAAAATGTTGGTCCAATCAACATAAAAAAGGGGTGGCCGAATTCTAAGGGTTTCCCCCCCTTTTTAATTTGTTACATACTACATGTTAAGTGGTCTTGTGATTTGATCTCTTACTAGATATATACAACAAACCATTTAATTGTATAACCTATATAATCCCATTATTAATTTGTAATGTCATCTAGCTTAGGTAAATAACATTACAAATAATATCATTGAACAAAATATCCTAATAAATTGTTCCATATCATATGCAACTTGTTTAGAAAACCCATTTTCTAAATTGGTGTAAATATTTAATTGCATGATCATATCATCAATTAAATATTAATTGGTGTTTGCTAAGCTTGTTATTGGGTATAACCCGACTTGGATCATAACGTACTAACCACATCAATATTCTAAGTGTCTTGGGCACATAGAATCCTACAAATATCTGATTCAAATCAAAATTAATATTTGATCTTGTTTAATTTCTGTGTTTGATCATGTTGTATCTATGATTTACGTATATGAAAATTAAATTATTCATGGTTCAACCCACATTCCTTTGTAATGATGATATGTTAAGAAATTAGTAAAAGGATTTTTAAGTAAAAGATGTATAAAAGTTACTGTGTTTTTGTTGTATCTATGATTTAATCGCGGATATAGAAAATAAAATTATTCATGGTTCTACCCACATTCCTTTATAACGATGATATGTTAACAAATTAGTAAAAGGGATTTTAAGTAAAAGATGTATAAAAGTTACTGTGATTGTGTTGTATCATTTTTCTTAATTCCAATGAATATCTTATTCCTTGTTCATCTAACATTATTGAAGTTTATTCTCTAACATTTGTGATCATATGAAGATCAAATGGTAGTTCTTTTAGGTTTAATTATGTGCGGTAAATTTTTATTAATTTTTTTTCCAGAAGGTGTTGAACATCTCCATTGTTTCAAGGATCGTCAAAACATGAATAAGCATACTCATGATTTGTTGGAAAGGAATGTTGATGATTCATTGAATCAGTCTGTTAATGTTTTAATAGACAACTCATCAATCAACTATGTAGGTACTTCTGTTGTCTTTTGTTTTTACTTTTATAGCTGTATATTTATGCAATTAGATAATTCATATTTTTACATATTAGTCCTTTGTTTTAGTAATCTTCAGATTAGTGATAGATTTCGAGAAATTTGTTAGCAGAATGTTTTAACCATTTTTACGTATATGTAAATATGTAACTACCACGTCCTTATTTTTTTTCTTGTGTTGTTACAATTAGATATGAATGTTGAGAGATGGGGTTAGAACCCGCTTTGGACGAATGTGGATCCCTCGTTATGGAGATCTGCGAGAGCAAATCATGGATGAAGCTCACAAGACTCGATACTCCATTCATCCTAGTGCCACCAAGATGTATCAAGACATGAAGAAGGACTACTGGTGGCCGGGTATGAAACGTGACGTGGTGGAGTATGTGAGTAAGTGCCTTACTTGCTTGCAAGTGAAGGCAGAACATCGGAAACCATACGGGAAAATCCAACCTTTGGATATACCCGAGTGGAAGTGGGAACATATCACCACGGACTTTATTACGAAGTTACCGCGTACCCCGAGAGGGTATGATGCCATATGGGTGATAGTCGATCGTTTAACGAAGAGTGCTCACTTCCTACCAATCTGCGAGATGTACTCATCCGAAAGACTGGCAGATCTATTCATCAAGGAGATCGTAGCTCGTCATGGTGTGCCGGTGTCTATCATGTCAGATCATGACACCCGATTCACATCGAAGTTTTAGAAGAGATTCCATGATGCGTTGGGGACGAGACTACACATTAGCACGACTTATCATCCCCAGAGAGATGGTCAGTCTGAGAGGACGATCCAGACGCTCGAGGATATGCTCCGAGCGTGTGTGATAGATTTTGGTGGAAGTTGGGATGATCACTTACCGTTAGCAGAATTCTCATACAACAATAGTTACCATGCCAGTATTAGCATGCCACCATACGAAATGCTATACGGTAGAAGATGTAGGACACCCGTATGTTGGGGAGACATTGGGCAGAAGGAGTTGGGAGGTGTCGAGGTGATCGAGGCTACGACCGAGAAGTTAGAAAAGATCATGGCCTTCATGAAGGCAGCAAAAGATAGACAAAAGTCGTATGTTGACAAAAGGCGTAGACTGATAGAATTCAAGGTTGGCGACCGAGTTATGTTGAAGGTCTCACCTTGGAAGGGGATCATCCGATTCAGGAAGCGAGGTAAGCTAAGCCCAAGATACATAGGGCCTTTCCGAATCGTCGCACGAGTAGGAGATGTGGCCTATCGACTTGAATTGCCAGATGAGTTAAGTGGAATTCATCCCACATTCTATGTATCTCATCTGAGGAAGTGCTTAGCTGATGAAGACATGGTTGTACCACTGGAAGATATCAAGGTTGATGAACGTCTTAACTACGTAGAACAACCAATGGCAATCATTGATCACAAGGAGAAGAGGCTAAAGAATAAAGTGGTTCCACTTGTGCGGGTGCAATGGAAGCACCGAAAAGGATCTAAATCTACGTGGGAGCCTGAAGAGGAAATAAGGCAACATTACCCACAACTGTTCTAAAAGTGACAAGTTTCGGGGACAAAACCTCTTTAAGGGGGTAGACTTGTAACGCCCGAAACTTTGTCAAGAATAAAAAGAAATAAAGGTAATTGGAAGAAAATAAAAGAGACCAAAAGTCAAGGGGCTTTTGTGTAAATAGTACCCAAAAGACAAAAAGGTTTACTTTTTAAGGCATGGCCCCACGCTTTCCTTACAACTACTATTTTCTTTCGGCTAAGAGAAGAAAGAAAGAAGAAGAGAAGTCTTCACCTGGAACCTTCATGCGCCTAAGTAGAAAACTAGTTAAGTGATTGGGCCTTACGACCAAATAGTTATGAAACGCCTAAACAGGCCTCATGCGCCTGAATAGTGCCCATGTGCCTGAATAGTGCCCATGCGCCTGCATAGTGCTCATGCGCCTAAGACACTTAGTTTATTTTTCTGAATTTTGAGAAAAACAGGATCATTAAGGTTTGACCAAGTTTGACTTTAGGGTTTGTATGGCTACTATGTTGCATTAGTATGAGTTGTCCTTATGCCTATAATAAATTATTATTGTGTGATTTACTTGGTATGGATCATGAATGCAAGTATTATCATTAACAAAGTGAAAGAGAAATGATAAAGAGAAACAAACAAACAAACAAATATACCCAGTGTATCCCGCTGAAAGCAGGGTCTGGGAGGGGTAAGTGTCGGCAAGTCATTCCTCTATCTTGAAAGATAGAGAGACAGCTTCCGAAGAGACCGCCGACTCGTTAACAAAGGCAACAACAATAGTGATGATAATACATAGCATACAATAGCGTAGCATAGCATGCATACATAGATAGGTATCACAAGAAGAATTATCTAGCGTGCACCACATAAAAACCGGAAAGTAACACCCCAAAGGGTAGGTAATGCATGTCACCGAAAACCCTTCTCACCCACAAACCCACTAAAAGTCCTTAATTTTAATTCTACGCCTCCACTCACTCCTATCCTCGATCATGTGCTCCGAAAGATGCAGGTCTATCATATCTCGCCTAATAATCTCGTCCCAAGTCAACCTAGGTCTACCTCTACACCTCCTACCCTCTAAGCTGTTGTTCTATACTGCTCGAACAGGCGCTGCCCTCGTCCTCCTCTTCACGTGCCAAACCATCTTAATCTTCCCTCTCTTATTTTATCTGTGATACAAGCCACCTTTAGCTTTTGGCGAAAGACGTCGTTTCTTATCCGATCCAATCTTGTGTGCCCACACATCCACCTCAGCATTCGCATTTCTACAACTTCCATTTGTCTCTCGTGCGTTTTCTTTATGGCCCGACAGTCTGTGCCGTATAACATCGCTGGTCGTACTGCCACTCTGTATAGTTTTCCCTTTAGTTTTGCTGGGAACATCTTATCACACAGAATCCCTGATGCTGCTCTCCACTTGCACCATACTGATTACACACGGTGGGCTACATCGCTGTGTATCTCTCCGTCTTTCTGTACGTACGAGCCAAGGTATTTGAACCTAGCCGTCCGTGGGACCGCCATGCCCTGTAAACTGATTTGGGTGTCCTCTTCAGCCTCACCACTAAAGTTACAATGCATGTATTCTGTCTTAGAGCGACTTATCCTTAAGCCTCTGCGCTCTAGTGCTGCTCTTCACTGTTCTAGTCTCTCGTTAAGCACCGTCTTAGATTCTGATATTAAGACAATATCATCCGCAAACAGCATACACCATGGGACTGGCTCTTGTATAGACTTGGTCATCTCATCCAACACTACTGTGAAGAGAAAAGGGCTCAGTGCCGATCCTTGGTGGAGTCCCACTTCCACCGGGAAGAAGTCTGTAAAGAAATGATAAAGAGAAGTGGAACATAATTAAAATAATGAAAGTCTTGCAAGCATATAGGAGGTGCACGACCATGTTATCGTTAGCTCAACTGTGATGCGGGTTAGCTACCCCAAAAGATGTACACAGGGTCAATAAATTGAGATTGATGGACCTTTGTAGCATACCCTAGGTGACTGGGTCAGCCTCGTTTACAGTGATCATAGTCTATTGATAGACCATAGGACCGACACCAGTTTTTCGCGCACATAGTTTAGGGTATTGCTCATTGGTCCACATAGACAGTGAAAGATAAAGTTAAAGAGTACGAAATGAACAAAGGTATACAGTAAAGAAAGAAAGAAAGAAAGCATTACCTTGTTGTATAGTTGATGCGTGCTCACGTACAAGAGTAAGGAAAGTATTTTTATAAAAAGAGTATTTTCATATATATATATATATATATATATATATAGAAATATACATTACCCAAGGTATTTTAATACTTTTAAAACTAGAACTCACTCAGCAACGCTGACTTTTATACATTTTCAGTTGGCAGGTAATTATTGTTGAGGATGGCACGAGGGTGAAGTCACTCGGCGGGAAAAGACTGACATCCATTCTTATGTTAAGATATTGTTGTTTTGTAATGAAATTAAACAATCTTTTGTAATTTAAAGCCCATTGTATTGCTTAACAACAGTACTTATTAATAATAGAGAATGGCTTTTGCTAACGTAATTTCGTTGTTTATCTTATGAAATGTATATTAATATGTATATTAATATGTATCTATGATGCAATGAATGACCAACTATGAGGTGTCCGGGAACGGGGCCATACACATATAGGGAACAACAAGATTTATTTTGTATCATTTCGTCGAGAAACATAATCATGGACTTGTTTCAAGTGATAATATTGATTTCTTCTAGGAAATGTCGCCAGTTGAACTTCACCGATCAGATATACATTCATAGAGCACGGGCTGCAAAGGTTGGGCCTAACGTCGCACACAGACTTTAATCGGCAATCAAAGGTGGGCAACATTTGGTACATGGTACTGTTGCAGATTACAAAAATTTCAGTAAGGATATAAGGAAATACATAGGTAACAGAGACGCCCAGATGATAGTCAACACTCTTAATGAGCGTAATGTGAATTGGCAAAACTTTACCTTGTTTGTAAAGCTGAAGAACGAGAACTTAGATCTTTATTATGGGCCGATGATGTGGCAAAGACGAATTACTCTATGTTTGGTAGCGTTTTAGCATTTGACACCACATACAATACAAATAAGTGAGTCACTCAGTCTATCGGATTTTTTTCCCATCACCCGATGCATATTTTTATTATATTATTTATTATAGGTACAATATGATTTTCGTTCGATTTTCCGGGGTTGATCATCATAAGAAATGTGTCACTTTCGCGGCTGGCTTGCTATATGATGAAACTGTAGAATCTTATACGTGGTTATTGCAATGTTTTCTGGTAGCGCATAGTAAACAGCCTTCATTGGTTCTTACGGACCAGAACCCAGCAATGAAACAAGCTATTGCAAATGTCGTCAATGCTTCCATTCATCGCTTGTGTATGTGGCATATTATGAAGAAATTACCATCAAAGGTTTGGTGCATATATTCAATACTTTCTTACTTCTACTTTACATATATGTAAAATGATTTCAATACACTTCATATTATTTTAGTTCATACATTTCATAAATTTAATCAATTACACAATCAACGTGTTATTTTCTAGTTTTGTTTTTTCTTTATTATTTACATATTAAAGTTCTATTATCACTATTTATGTTATTCGTTATGTAGGTAGTTGGTGACCTGACGTATAATAAAAAAATCAAATAAGCTATTCATAAGCTCGTTTGGAATGTTTTTATAGATCTAGATGTATTTGAGGAGCGTTGGCATTTGCTGATGAGTGATTATAACCTAACTGATCATGAATGGTTGTCTGATATGTTTTCGGTTAGACAACAATGTGTAACACCCGGATATTTTAAAAGACAAGAAATAAACAATAAACGCGAATAAAAGAAGGAAATGTAATTTAACCCAAGTAGAGGGGTTAAAAGTACCAAAAATTACAAAAGTATCAAAAGGTGGTACAAAAGTGGGCATGGCTGCCCAGTCTAGCCTGCACACCAACTCTCATTCGGTTTTTAGAGAGAGAGAAAGAGCAGAGAATTCAGATTCTAGAGAGAAGAAGAAGAAGAACTCGAAATTTAAGGTAACAATTTGTGTTTTAAGATGTTCTTGGCTAGACTTAGCCTCGGGTACATGCTTACATGTGTTTGTATGTTCGATTGTGTGTTTTTGGTGAGTTTTTAGGAGTTTGAACTCATTGCATTTAGGATTTGAAGAAGTCTACCCGAAAGTTTGGCAAATATGAGTTTCTAGAACCCCCTTTTTACATGTTTTTAACTGATTTGGGGCTGGAAATGCATGTAAACATGTTTTAACAAAAATGGGTTTTTCACCCGTATGTGTATGTATGTATATGTATGTGGGAGGGTGTAAGCTTGGGTTTAATTTATAGTTATGTTCATGATATGATGCTTAGAATGTTAGTGTTAAGTTTAGATCATGATATATGTTGGATTGGCACTGAATTATGTTGAATAGGTGCAAGTTGGTTGCCCATGCGCCTAAACAGTGGCCCATGCGCCCAACGGTCATATTTTCTAAGTGTGCCAAACCGCCTAGAAACCCAAACACCTAAATAGTGCCCAACCGCCTAAGTGTCCATACGCCTAAGTCAGGCCCATGCACCTGCTTAGTAACCATGCGTCTGGGATTTGTCCAGAATGAACTAAGTGTTAGGCCATGCGCCTGAATAGTGCCCAACCGCCCAAAAAGGGCCATGCACCTAAGTATAGATGTTAAGTATAAGTCAGACGCCCGCATAGTGGCAAAACGCCTAAACAGGGCAGAAACGCCCAAATAGTGCCCATGCGCCCAAACACTTAGAATTATTTTTGAAATTTTAGAAAAACAAGAATTTGTAGGGTTTGACCTGGCTTGACTTATGGGCTATGATTACCCATTTTTAAGCATGATTATTGGATGGTTTAGGGTTATTATATGTATGATTAGTGTGTGGTATGCATAATGTGTTATCTTTTAATAGCATTCAAACGTATTTATATTATATTATAAAATACGTTAAATATATGTTATTACTTTACGTAATATGACAAATGAATGAAAGAACGTAAAGATTAACGTAATGAAGTCAAAAATAACAAAGATGAGAGGTGAAATGTAATGAATGAAAGAATGGCTTGCAAGCAAATAAAAAGGAGGTGCACGACCATGTTATCGTTAGCTCAATTGTGATGCGGTTAGCTACCCCAAAGGATGCATACAGGGTCAATCATTGAGATTGACAAGGCCCTTTGGTATGCCCTAGGTGACTGGGTCAGCTTCGCACAATATTCGTGGTTTAATTACCACAGGCCCAACATTAGCTTTGTGCACAATGTTTGGAGTATTACCTTGAATGAATGGGAAGATGACTTGCCCTAGGTGACTGGGTCAGCTTCGTGCATAATGTTTGTGGTTTAATTACCACAGGCCCAACATCAGCTTCGTGCACAATGTTCGGGGTATTGTCATCGATCCGTATGAAAGTAAAAGAATGACGTAACGTATGAAAGAAAGAAAGAAAGTAAGAAAGTAAGAAGGTAAAAGAATGATGTAAAGTACGTAACAAAAGAATGAGAACAAAAGTAAGAGATAATGTAAAGTATGAAACAACAGAATGTATACAAAAGAGAACGTTAATGAAAAGCATGAAATGAAAGAATGTATGAATATGATGGTGATGGAAAATGAATGATAATGAAAGTTAAAAATAATATTTTCTATCTGTACGTAATCGCGTATGAAAGTAAAGAAAGGTTTTAACGAAAGTAAGGTATTTTATTTATAAAACTAGAACTCACTCAGCAACAATGACTTTTATGTATTTTCCAGTTGGCAGGTAAGAGTTGCTGAGGATGGCACAGGGCAGCTACTTGACATTTTTGGGATGGCATCCATTAGTATAACAATGATGTTTTTGTGTTGTAATGCAATTATGATATTTTGTAACAGTTAACTGTATTGTATTAATTTGCAAAAGTTGTCATTAATATATATGAAATAGTTTTAATTAATTTCCGCTGCGTTGTTTTAAGTATGTTTTATGTCCGATGAATGACCAGCTGTGAGGTACCTGGGAACGGGGCCTTACACAATGGGTTCCCGCATACTTTAAGGATCTTCCATTGTGTTGTTTAATGAAGATGACGTCTCAATGTGAGAGTTCGAACGCTCTTTTCAAACTAAAGGATAGTGGATCAAACACTCTTATGGACTTTCTTCTTTGTTTTGATTCAACTGTTGAGGGTCAACGTTACGAGCAGAGAAAACTTTAACATGCTTCAACCACTACGTCACCTTCTTTATGTACTCTTTTGCAAATGAGAAACATGCTACCGAGATTTACACTCGTACTATTTTTGATGAGGTTCAGAAAGAAATATTCAAATATGTTTGGATGTGTTCTATTGCTACATGTGACGAAGTTAATGGTATTAAGTCTTACATCGTGTCTCAGAACAAAGACAGTTCTAGTTTGGTTGCTGAGTTCAAGGTAAGTAGTTTATTTTCATATATGTTATATGTATAGTATATGATAGACAGTTGTTTCAACTATTTCATTTTGTTGCGAAACTTTATGTTGTAGGTGAATTTGAATTTGTCAGATCATTCGGTGACGTGTTCATGCATGATGTTTACCAGGATTGGATATTTATGCAGACATGTATTTTGTGTTCTTGAAAATCAAAACATTAATCGTATACCCGCACAGTACATTTCTAAAAGATGGATGACTAATGCCTTACCTGACAACATTTTTAGTTTGCCAAAGAGATATGGTGTGGTTACAAGTGAAAGATGCAGACTTACAAATGAAGTTTTTGATTTAGTTGAAAAATGCACGGAATGTTTGGGGTGGTACAGAACGTCTTCGTTCATTTGTCCTTAAGATGAAAGCAATCAAGGAACAAATATATGAAGAAGTTCCATACTTAAGTACCCGCCAAAACAAGGGTATTATTATTGAAGATTTGGTTGGACAACCTCAGGATGAGGATTTATCTTACACCCCACCACAAGGGATCCGCAACAAAGGAAGTGGTACGAGTAGACGATTGATTGGTCCTGACGAGAAAGCAATTTCCAAATGTCAAAAACCAAAGAGGTTGTGCAGGACATGTCATAAATACACTAATAATCATGACTCTCGTAATTGTCCCCTGAAGAAAAAAGGGCCGAAGAACAACAAGAGCAACAAGAGTCTGAACATGAAGATATGTAGTCATGTCATTGGTTATTTTCTTATTGCTTTGTATCTGAAACTTTTTTTTCCTCTTGTTTTGATTTTGTTACGATGCTAGAATTTAAATTACCCTAATAATATATGCAAATAACCTATATTTTTTCACTCTTTTAAAATAATCTGTGGTGTGGTTATTTTATTTTATTTTCTTATCCAATCTGTAAGGCTATTAGTAAGGCTGATGCAACCCAAACACTTAAAGTCTTTCCTGCATGCATGCACATGTACACTGAAGTGGAATGCTTCGGAAGATTCACACTAACTTGGAAATTATTCTAAGTGTGAAATCTTCCAAAGCCAAGACCAATATCTTCCGAAACCAAAAGATGAAGTCTTCCGAAGCTTCAAGGACAAAGTCTTCCGAAGCCAACCATTAAAGACAGATTTCTTCTGAAACTTTTATATTACATGCTTTATCTGATGTACTTTTTACCTAAAGCTGAACCACTTTCCACTGCCACTCTGATAAGTCACCAACCTTTTCATGAGTTGGTGAAAAGGTCCATGCTTTTGGTAAACTGCACATTGAGGTATTGAGTCTGTAACTTTCCACTTTATGTACTTTATCCTTTTTGTAATATATTAGGATGTGAGCTATGGCATGTCATACTCACTAGTCAAAAGGCAATCTGCCTTTTGACTCTACATGGATTTTGTTGTCTAGTTCATGCATCCAGCTGGCCTTTAAAGTATGGCCGGCTGTAGGCTTTAGTATAAGTATTTTCTGGTCCTTGTAACTAAGAAAAGTTTTTGAGTTGACCTTTGTAAACCACTTTGTAAGGAACTAGAAGATCAATATACTTTAATCTTGAAAACCAACTGCTTGTGTATTGCTCTAGTTTTCTGTCTCATTACATCTTGTGTTTCTAAGTTCTCTAAACTCATTTTTTTATCAGTTCCCCATTTGAATTGTTAAGTGTTGAAATACACTCTCCTCTTTGTGTTGTTGTGTTGTACAAGTGCATAACCCCTTCACCCGGTCCTACAATTGGTATCAGAGCTTCTCAGGCTCTTGATATAAGATCTCACCATCTTATGATCCCTCACACACAAAATACTTAACCCTTCAAATGACAGCTATCTCTAAAGCTGATATGGAAACTAGAACCATGACAAAGTCCCACTGATTACTCTTGATGACTTTGACACTTGGTGCCAAGAAATGGAAGGTTTCATCAAGTTTCAAGACTCAAGAATGTGGGAATCTGTTGTCTCTGGACCTTACATACCAAAAACTCCTTCAGCTGCTGCTGGAGGTGGTATGATCCCCAAGGCTGTGGCTGATTACTTAAAGAAGATAGAAAGAGAGTAGAGATTGATCAAAAGGCCATGACAGCCCTTCAGACTGCTCTTCCAAACTCTGTATATAGAGGTTTCAAGAAATTCAAAACAGCTAAGCAGCTGTGGTCTAACACCCGGAAGTTTGACTTTTGGAGTGGTATGCGACTGAGTCTCAGTCGCATGTGATTCATGCGACTGGAGGTCCAGTCGCATGGTGTTCAAACGCACAACTGAAGGACGATTGAAGCTCAACCGTACGACTGGAGTTCAATCGCACGACTGAAGGTTCAACCGCATGAAACTCCTGCGACTGGAGGTCCAGTCGCATGGTGTTCATGCGACTGAAGGTCCAGTCACCCCTGGACTTTGGGCGACTGGGCTGTACCTATAAAAGAGGAGTAGCTCTCTTCTCCTCCCAACACTTACATTTTCCAGTCGGGAGAAAGGGCAGAGAGCGAGAGAACAGAGAAAGAAGAGAAAGAAAGGGAGAACGTGGTGATTCGGGCACGAGATTTGTCGAGAAGCTAGCCAAATCGAAGCTCTTCATCTTCTCCTTGATAATGTGAGTTCTAGAACCCCTCATTTACTTGTTTTCATACGATTTTGGGGTGGATCACATATAAACCCTATTTTTGAATAGTGTGTATGTTTGACCCATTTGGGTGAAATCTTGAGTAACGTGTTTATGGTACGAATTAGGACTTGCATTAGCTTGTATAATGTCCTAGTATGATCCCCTGAGGTTTAGGAAGGCTAAATTGGGCTAGAAATGAGTTTGGAAGGGTTTGAGACCCGTAGGTCGCGGCTGCAGTTCGTGATGAACTCCAGTCGCTGCCCAGTTAGGGTTATGCGACTGGAGGGCTAGTCGCACGACTGAGGGAAAACGGATGTTCAATCGTACGATTGAGGTTCAGTCGTACGGATGGGCTCAACCGCCCGATAGACCATACGACTGAGGGATTCGGTCGCATAGGTCCATTCGCATGATAGTTTAGTCGAACGTATGAGGTTAATCGCCTAATAGTCCATTCGTATAGAGTTCATTCGTACGATAGGAGGTTCATTCGCACGAATGTAAGTCCAGTCGCCTGATTGCCCAGTCGCACGACCCAGTCGCATGGAGGTCATGCGACTGCGGTATGTTCAATCGCCCACATAGGGCTGATGTGAATGAGGATGCAGGTGTATGTACGATGTAAACATGATAAGTATGATGTTGCCCTATATGATGGTAATGACTGATGAATTGTAGATGTTTATGTTCCTTATGATTATGTATGTTTATCTTTCCGAAACTTTACGAATAATGAGAATGAATGAATGAAGTATTATGTAATGTAAAGTGAAAGATAATGAAAGAGGAACACGATGATGAATGCATGCATTAACGAACGAACGAAAAGAAGAATGATGATGAATACATGCATTAACGAACGAACGAATTATGTCTTGCAAGCATTGAATAAGTCGATTGGTCCTTCTTTGTGATTGACCATGGTCATGGTACCTCTACCGCTTACCTCTAGTACTGTGGCATACGCTTAGATTCACGGCCCAGTAGCTAAGGCTACTGTGGCATACGCTTTATTGATTCACGGCCCAGTAGCTAAGACGGATCGGGGTATAGCATATGGTATTGGTACATCAGAATTCAATGTGCAAGTAAGGATGAAACAGGATCATTGTCATTCGACCACAGTAATCATAGTCGAGTGCTATGAAGTGGGTAAAGCCTGACCGGATCCATATGAGAAGTTAAAGATAACGATGTATAACGAATGATGAAGATAATAATGAATATTATCTCTGTGTACGTATGAATGAACGTAAAGAATGTATGCACGAACGTGAGCGAGAACGATGAATGGTACACGAATGAATGTTAATGAACGAATGACGATAATAATAACAATATTATCTAAGTGTACGTATGATGTATGATCGCATGTATGAAAGGACACTTTTAACAAGTAAAGGTATGTTTTATTATAAAACTAGAACTCACTCAGTAACGCTGACTTATTATGTGTTTCCAGTTGGCAGGTAGTGTTGCTGGGGATGGCACGAGGCGACTACTCACCTCGTGGGGAACGACATTCTTCTTTTGATCATGCTGCAACGTCATGTGTTATGGGCCCGTAATGCACGCAACACATTGTGTTGCATGCAAGTGCGAGATTTCTTGAGGATTCCTATAAACGGGATTACTTAAGGAATCTCCTTTATGATGAAAAAACATATTTTTGAATTTAATATCTTCTACTAGAGGTCACTGTATATGACCCTATGATTGTTGAGGATTCACATGACGGGGATTACTTATGAAATCCTCGGTTTCATATGCTTCAATGGCAATCATAGTAAAGTTAGGCAATGTAAGAAAGCTTGTATTTTGTATTTAAATTATGATGTAATGCATTGTAAAAGCTTTTATGATGAAATGAGAATGACCTTTTTATGAATTCCGCTGCATTATTTTATTAAGTTCATATCAAATATGTGTTTTATGTGTGATGACGACCAACTGTGAGGTGCCCGGGATCGGGGCCTTACATGTGGGATGCATTGAAACTAATGTATGAGGGTTCTACTGAAGCCAAGGAAAACAAGAAGGATCTTTTGAAGCAACAGTTTGAAAATTTCGCCTTCAAACCAGGTGAGACCATGACTCAACAATACTTCAGGTATGTTGAGATTATGGATACCCTAGTGGATGTTAGAGTAACTCTTGAAAACAGAGACATTGTAAGGAAGTTCAAGTCCTCTCTTCCTAGGCAATGGACACATTACTGTGTTGTAATCAAGAGAACTGAGAACCTTAAGACTCTCACTCTGACAGAGTTGTATGGCATTCTCAGTGGATACCAGATGGAGATGAACATGCAAGGTTCATCTGGTAACTCCAGCAATCAAATGGGTTCAGCCCTTCATGTGACTGAAAGGGATAGCATATAACCCCAGCATCATCTCATATGCTACCCTGACATCTCACAAAAGGGTCCTTTCATCACCTTCCTGGAGACACCAAGGGAGAACTATACTCAAGGAAGCCCATTCCAAGAGACAAGTTCTTCTCAAGCCTTTGTGTCCTCTGATGAAAGTTGTGGTAGCTTCCTATTCACCCTTAAAGATCTGGACTGTATCCATCCAGACGACCTGGAGTATATGGAGATAGTCCAGCAGATAGCTCTTCTCACTCACAGAGCCAAGACATTCTATAGGAGGACAGGAAGGAAGTTTCCCAGCAATACAGCCAGTGGAAAGTTTGGAATGGACAAAAGCAAAGTTAAGTGTTACAACTGTAACTTGATGGGTCACTTTGCTAGGGAGTGCAAGGCACCGAGAACAAAGGGTGGGACAAGCACAATCCAGACCAAACTACACTGATAAAGCTACCCAGAATAAGAAGCCAAAGCAGCAAGCTGCAGTTTGTGTTGAAGAAGGAGGCTTTGACTGGAGCTTTTAGGTGGAAGATGCATCTCCAAATGAAGCATTAATGGCTGACCATGATGAAGCCAAGGTATTGGAACATCTTTGCACTCCTGAATGTATTGCTAAAGTCAATAGATACAGGTCCTATAACCTAGAGATGAGATCTGATCTTGAGTCCTTGAACATACTAAAATCTAATTTTAGAAAGACTGAAAATGATTATAAGTTAAAGATAGAATACAAATTAAAGGACTCAGATCAAAGATCTCATAACTAAGTTAACTGAATGCCAGGCTGAGCTTGTGATCAGCAAAGCCAGGGCAGAAAAATGTGTTCTTGAAGAAGAGACCTTCAAGAACATCATATCCTCATCCTTGCATGCAAAAGTTTGTTATCAAAATAGGCAGGTACTGGGATCTAGTGAGATAGCTCCTCCACACACAATCTTGTCTGTAAGATCACCTAGGTGTGGAACTTGTGAAGAAGAGCTTCCTTACATAGATCCATTGAGTGAAGAGGATGAAGAAGTGATAGTGAAGAATTCCTCTGAGAAGAGTGAAGAGGAGGATTCTAAGAAGGGTCACTATCCTTCTGAGGAGAGCAGGAAGCCTGAGATGACCAAGTCTATAAGGAAGAACTTGATCAGAAAGAGCAAAAGAAAGGCCAGGATGGCTCAAGAGATCAAGGCCACTTTCAACTCTAAGCAGAAACAAGTCTTTATTTCTGCAGGATTTGATATGGTCAAGACTGAAAACTTAAACCTCAACTCTTCTACAAAGAGTTCTGGTTCATGTTCAAATCATCTCAGCATCAAGAAGAAGGCTGATTCGTTGTGTACCACTGCTACACAACCTAAACCATCCAACTCCAAGAATAGTCCTAAGCCCAAAGGGAATGTCTCATCATCTGCAAAGATGAAGGTGGAGAAGGGAAGTGATCAAAGTCAGCCTTGTTCTCAGAAGAAAACTCTTAGGAAGAAGAAGATAAGTTGTGTTATATGTGAAAGTACTTCTCATCTTGCTATGGATTGTCCATACAATCCAAAAAGTACTCTTCATATGACCAAGAAGGAGACTCCCAAGAGATCTAAGAAGAACTCAGCTTCGGAAGGAAAATTTGTCTCCTTCGGAAGCTCCAAAGGAAAAAAGAAGGTAAGTGGAAAATTGCCTTCGGAAGAAAATTTGGTCTCGAAAGAAAGGAATACTTACCAGCACTAAAGTTTGTTGCAGTGCTAGAGAATCTTCCAAAGGTTCAGTCATCAAAACTTCCAAAGTCTTAAAAGCTTCCGAAGTGATTAAGGTCAGGTCCAAACTTCCAAAGGTGGTGTGGAAGTCAAGGAAAGACCAAGTGACTGAAAGTTTTCCATCAACAACAGCAACAGATTCCCAGAGCACAACCATAGATCTATTACTGTTTCATTACCTTCTATCTCCTTTGATGAGCCCAATACCAATAAGGCTTGGGTTTCCAAATGTAACTAATCATTTTCTGTGTGCAGGAACAACTCAAGACAAACAAAAATGTTTGGATCATTGATAGTGGCTGCTCCAGGCACATGACAGGCAATAGGTCACTACTCCAGAACTTTGAAAGGATTGATGGAGGACCAGTTGCTTTTAGAGGAGATGAAGGAGGTTACATATCTGGAAGGGGTAAGTCACAAATAGTAAGCTCAGCATTGAGAAGGTAAACTTTGTCAAGGAGCTTGGCTACAATCTTCTGAGTGTATCCTAATTTTGTGATCAGAGTTATAACATGCTCTTTACTGAGCATGAGTGCATTGTTCTCAAGCCTGGGGTGATTATTCCTCATGAGCATATTCTGGTTAGAACCCCAGAAAAGGGAACATGTATAAGATGGATTTGCAGGAAACATCTCCCTCAGGAGAAGTTTCATGCTTTTTATCTAAAGCCAATAGTGTTGAGTCTTTTCTTTGGCATAAAAGAATGTGCCACGTAAACTTTAAGAACATGAATAAGCTAATTAAGAATGATTTGGTAACTGGAATGCCAAGGAAAGAGTTTACAAGTGATGACCATTGTGTTGCATGCCTGAAAGGGAAGCAACACAAGGTACCTCACAAGCCTAAGGAAAGAAACTCCATCACTACACCCCTACACTTGTTACATATGGATCTCTTCGGCCCCACCAGTGTAATGAGTTTAGGAAGGACCTCTTACTGTTTGGTGATCACATATGACTTTACAAGATTCACATGGGGTCTTCTTCCTTAGAACTAAGGATGAGACCCCTGAGACTCTGAAGAATTTCATCTTAAGAATTGAGAATCAATGTGATCACAAGGTCAAAACCATAAGATGTGATCAAGGAACTGAATTTAAGAATCAAATTCTTGATACATTTTGTGATGAAAAGGGTATTACAAGACAATACAGTGCTCCCAGGACTCCTTAGCAAAATGGAGTTGCTGAGAGGAGAAACAGGACACTGATTGAAGCTGCTAGAACCATGTTGTCTGACTCTAAACTGCTCATCACCTTCTGGGCAGAGGCAGTCAACAGTGCCTGCTATGTGCAGAACAGAGTTTTAGTGGTTAAGACCCATGGTAAGACTCCTTATGAACTTTGGCATAAGAGAAAACCTTTCATTGGTTTTCTCAGGTCATTTGGATGTCCATGCAACATTTTGAATACCAAAGATACAATTGCCAAGTTTGCTGAGAAATCAGATGATGGACACTTCATTGGATACTCTTCCCAAGCTAAAGCTTATAGAGTATACAATCTCAGAACTAGAGTAGTTGAGGAGTCAGCCAATGTGACTTTCAATGAGCACACCCCCAGTGTGAAAGGTTCTGGTCTGGATTGGCTTTTTGATCTTGACTTAGTTACAAACTGTTTTAACAAATCTTGTGAGAATGTTTCAGGGTCTATGGACATTCTACCTCCAGGTGATCCTGATCCAAGATTTGAGCTAAGAAGACCTTCAAGTTATACATCTTTAGCTCCAGTTGTAACTACTTCAGCAAATGAGGTTTCTATCAGCAGAACAATGACAACTACAGCTGATCCATCTGAGATGCCTTCAAGTTCCAGCTCAAAGGCACAACAGACAAACAAAGAAACTTCAAATGCAGAAGAAGATGATGGTGGTGGTGATAGTGATCAAGAATTTCTGGATGCTGATAACTATCCCATAGATGAACATATCAATGATGTCACACACTCATTGGATCAAGTTTCTCTTGATAAGTGTGTTGAAATGGTGGAGGAAGCATCTATGCCAGATCTAAATTTCTCTAATTTAGACCTGTCTCAGCAACTTGCTATGATCCCTCAGTTAAGGATCCACAAGTCCCATCCTACCACAAACAACAGCACAAACCCATGAGGCAAATTTTTGTCTACGCTCTTGTTTCTTATCCCAGATAGAGCCTAAGAAAGTTGATGAGGCTCTGAAGGATGGAAGTTGGATTAAAGCCATACAGGAGGAGCTACTTTAATTCAAGAGACGGAAGGTTTGGAACCTATGTCCTCTTCCATATGGGAAGACTACTATAGGAACCAAATGGGTATTCAGGAATAAGAAAGATGATAGAGGTATTGTCATCAAGAACAAAGCTAGACTAGTTATTCAAGGATACACACAAGAAGAAGGAATTGATTACACTGATGTCTTTGCTCCTGTAGCAAGACTAGAAGCTATTAGGATATTCTTGGCCTTTGCTGCATCCAAGAACTTCAAGGTCTATCAACTTGATGTCAAGTGTGCTTTTCTGTATGGGGTGATTGATGAAGAGGTGTATGTCAAACAACCACTTGGTTTTGCAGATCCTGATCACCCTGATTATGTTTGCAAGCTTAATAAGGCTCTCTATGGGCTACACTAAGCACCAAGAAAGTGGTATGAGACTCTATCTCAGTATCTCTCATGGATACAGAAGAGGTACTATAGATGGAACTCTCTTCATCAAAGGACAGGGAAATGACTTACTGCTAGTTCAAGTGTATGTAGATGACATCATTTTTGGTTCAACTAATCCAAGGCTCTGCAAAGACTTTGAGAAGCTGATGAAAGACAGATTTGAAATGAGTTCCATGGGGGAACTAAATTTCTTTCTGGGCATTCAAGTGAAGCAATTTGAAGATGGAATCTTCATAAGTCAGTCAAAGTATATCCAGGACATACTCAAAAGGTTTAACATGACTGATTGTAAGATTGCTAAGACACCCATAGCAAGAAACTACTCCCTTGGGCCTGATCTTGAGGGGGAGTGTGTGGATGAACACCTTTACAGGGCTATGATTAGGTCTCTTATGTATCTTACAGCTAGCAGGCCTGATATCATGTTTGCCACATGCATTTGTGCAATATATCAAGCCAACCCCAGGATGTCTCACCTCATCACTGTCAAGAGAATTCTAAGATACCTTAAAGGTGCTCCAACACTGGGCCTCTGATATCCCAAAAATTCCGACTTTAATCTATATGCATATACAGATAGTGACTATGGTGCTTGCAATATGACTACAAAGTCTACATCTGGGGGGTGTCAGTTCCTTGGTGGAAGGGTTGTCTCATGGCAATGCAAGAAACAATCCTGTGTCTCTGCATCAACTGCTGAAGCTGAATACATTGCTGCTGCAAGTTGCTGTGCTCAAGTGCTTTGGATTAGAATCAGATGCTTGACTATGCGTTCAACTTCAAGGAGACTCCCATTCACATAGACAACAACAGTGCTATCTCTATCACAGAGAATCCTGTGCAACACTCAAGGACAAAACACATAAACATCAGGTATCATTTAATTAGAGATAACTTTGAAAATGGATTAATTAAACTAGTTAAGGTTAACATAAATGAACAATATGCTGATTTGTTCATAAAAGCTTTTGATGAACAGAGATTTAAATATCTTATATCAGCTATTGGGATGATTAACCTTGAGTAGCTTTTTCTTAAAAACTAATTCATTTTATTTCTTAAAATATGTGTGTCCTAAGTTATCTAGTCTATCACCTTCATAAGCTCACGTTTTCTAGGGATAAAAACTGGCTGAAGAGTTTTTCATGGATTTTTGACAACTTTTCATCTTTCGGAAGATATGCTTTTATCTTCGGAAGAAAATATCCCTTCAAGACAAATAACTGTCTAAGTGAAATTTACCTTCGGAAGAAATTTTTGAAATGTCTTCCGAAGCATAAAAAACTCTCTTAGGCACTTGTATGTTTTTTAAGGATCAGTTCTCTTCCGAAGGATATTAACTCTCAGAAGCTTTGTTTTTATGGAACAAAGCATCCCAGTTTAACAATTATCTTCCAAAGCAAATTTGTTAAAACTCTTTGAGAAATTCTTCTAAAGTCATTTTGGCTTCAGAAGCTTTTTCTTAAAACGTCCGAAGACATTTTACCTTTGGAAGATTTTCGAATTCCAAGAAAACAACTTTTGAGCAAAAAGCAAACTACTTTTTCAGAGGTGGGACCGCCTTCCGGATTTCAAAGTTTATCCTCTTTCATTAACTTTGTCTCAAATCCTTTTCACATATAAACCCTGTCGGTTCCCCCTCTTTTTATCATCTTCATCTTCTCTCCAAACCTAAATTCTGAGATTTCTCTCTGAACCGCCTTCGTTCATCCTTCCTTCACATCTAAGCTTACTCAAAATGGCCAACCTTGACAGACAAAATGACCCAGATTTTTCTATGCAGTTACACAGGCAACACAATCAGGTTGTACTGTTAAACTCTGAGAAAGATCCCTATTTCTCAGAGGTATGGCAATTCTTGGCCCTATCTAACTACTTCACCTCCCTTACCATCGATCCTCCTCTCTATGAGGATCATTTGCTTCAATTCTAGAAGACCTGCCAAGAGGTCATTTTGGATGGGAGAAGGCACTGTCTGCCACAGTGCAGGGAAGAACAGTCTTCATCACTCCGGCCATTATCAACACTCATCTTCAGCTGGATGATGAAGAAGGTGAGGTGTTCTTCCCAAAAGAAGCTGTCAGCCATTCTTTTGAGCAGATGGGTTATGAAGGAGATTTCTCTGTAAAGACCTTCAGGAAGGGGAAGGTCTCATCTAAGTGGAAGTATTTACTTCATGTGGTTATCCACAGCTTGTCTAACAAGCATGGAGGATGGGACCAGATTCCTGAAGATCTCTCCTTCATAGTATATGGAATGGTTCAGGGGGTCAAGTTCAGGTATTCTCAATTTGTATATACAAATTTAATAGCAAACTTAGACTCCTTAAAATATTACATGTTTCCTAGATATGTTCAATACATTCTCAACTGTGAACTGGGCTTATAGTTGAGGGAAACAGGTAATATTCTTAAATTGGGACAGATGAAGCCCGACGTCTTTAAAATCTTGAAGAAGCCAGCTGTTGGCTTCTCAGGGGTAGAAACAGCCCTTGTCCCAAAAATGTTAGAGCTCATTGCTCAAGGTGACAACTTAGCAACACAAGCTAGTGTTGAACCCACACCTTCTACATCCCAACCATCAAAACAGCCACAAATCACCCTCACCTACCAAAGAAAATACAAATGAACCCCTGCACAAGCTATTGAGTCTGTGCAGGCCCCCATATACTCACCTACACAGGAGGAAGTGGACACTGGAGCTCCCACTTCCCTTGAGGAGCAAACCAATCCCATCACTTCAAGAATCAGTGCTAAGGTTCCTCATGCTCAGCCTGATGAGCTCACAAGCCCAACAACATTAAGCCTTCACTCTGATTCTCAACACTCAAGTGAACGACCTTTAGGGGACAGCTACCATCCCCAGCCTTTAGATTTAAACCAACCAATACCTAACCTTGACTTCTATACTGATGAGGACTTAGATGCCAGTGAGTATCATGAGTCTTCCTACTACACCTCTCCTCAAAGGGAGATGAGTGCTCCTGAGTCATCTAAGTCTTGCCCACATCAGTCACCTATTACTTAGGTGGATACTTCTGAACATGTTCAGGATATCCATATGGAAGAGGCTCTCACTTCAGCAAGTGATTACATCATTCAGACCTCAACCATGGCAACTCAGCCTATTGACACTTCAACTGAGGTTGTTACTGAGCAGAGGAAATCCAGCAGCCAAGAACACCATGCTGGTGATGAGGAAGAGGACTTTGGTCCCATTCTCTCATCCCCCAGTGATTCTTCTGATGAAGATGAGGGGAACTTGAGACTAAAGGTGCAAAAACTGTCCAAAACATGCACCTATTTAGTCTCCAAGGTTAGTCATCTTGAATCTCAGGTGACTACCTTGCAACACAGGGTCAATGATCAGCAACTTGAGATATCTTATCTCAAGGAACAACTAGCTAGGAGACCCTTAAGAGAAACTCAACCAGGAACACAAGAACCTGTGGATGTAATTGACCTAACTCCTAGCTCCCCTGTGCAAGAGGGTGATGCTACCAAAAAGGGGGAGGAAGTCATTACAATCACAGAACCTGGGAGTTCCTCAGGGAGTATGGACATTGAGGACTCACCATCCTCACTTGCATTTGTGCATACTCAGCAACTTTCTCAAGTCCATATTGATATGGATAGCATAGACTCAGTCATAAGGAGTCTATTTGAGAAAGGCATCCCAAGAGCAGTATCATCTCCACCAACTCTAGCTCACACTTTTAGGTGGAGGTATGATACTGCCAGAAGAACTCTTATTCTTCAAAGAGTTTAACAAAGGAACACTACAGCGTTCAGCCTTAGAGGAAGACAAAGGCAATCAGGCAATACCATCGGCCAACTGGATGTTGAGGCAGACCCTGAGATTAGCTTCAAAGGGAAAACCTTGACTGAAGGCTCAGTGGTAGAACCTGAGAGCCCTGTCTCACCACAAACTGCTGCAGATGTTCGAATCCTTGATGAGACACCTGCTGGTGAAGGTGCATCTCAGCCTCTCTCTGGCCAGAGCTTGGAAGCTACACCAAGCAATGAAGACCAAAGCTCTCTCCACCCTGAGTCACAAAGGTCTGTGAGTGACAAAGGGAAAAGGCAGTTAACTCCTGAGGAGATTGAGGAGGAGGAGAGAGAGAGAGAGGAAAAGGAAGCTAAGGGAAGAAAGTTCTTCTGCTGGGTCTACAAGGCTCATGGAAAGTGCTATCAGGGCTGCCCCTAGACTAAATACTCAGGATGATGAGTTAAGGGCAGGCAGGATAAACTACTTGCAGACTAGGAACTATTATATTGATAATATCATTTCTCTCCCCTTAGATGAGTTAAATGAACTGCCTGACATAGAACTATCAAAAGAGAGAAAGGAAGAAGAGGACGTAGAGCTTCTTCTGAAAATCAAAGAAGAAAGAAGAAGGAAGAGGCTCTATAAGCATAAGCCTACTCTCTCACCAGTTCAAGAAACTCAGGGACAAGAGGATGTGGTACCACAAGAACCTCAGGTAGACAAAGAAAAAGATAGGATCAACATGATCAACTACCTGAGTGCCACAGGCCTCTATCAAGCTGATACACTTCTTCCCTTACCCTTTGACTACATTGAGTTTGAGTATCTCAAACAACTTGAACTTGATGTAGCCAAAGAAAGAAAGATCACCAAAAGGAAGTTAAGGGAAGAAGCTGTAAAATCAAGAGCCATCATCCATAAGAATCTGAAAAAGTCTGCTGACAGACAGAAGATGATGAGCTTCTTGAAGCTATATGGATTCTCCGGAAGGAGACTTGGTCCCATGTCTCTATCCACCATGGATGAGCACATCAGGGTGATCAAGCAGAAGATCAAAAAGGTGAACTTGTTGACTTACACTCCCTACCAAGGCAGGTCCCTCAGGAAGTGGAGGTTAAGGTTGAAACACTTAAGACAACAGAACCTGAACCTCCTGCTGAATCTCAACAAACTTCCACTTCTGATCCACAGCAGGGATCTGTCCCCTATCAATCTGAACCTGTGAGAGAGGAAGACCCAACTGAGAAAGATAAAGAAGATCAATCAGGTGCTGCAGGCCAGTCTTTTCAGTTAAAGAGTTCAAAGAGGAGGAAAAGGATGGTTTCCAAACCAAAGTCAAAGAAGAAGAAGAAGGAAACATCCACCTCCAAACCTCAGGATGAGTCAGAACATCCTGAGGATGTGCAACAAGAGGATGCCCCACCAACTCCAATTCAAGCAGCTCCTCTGGCATCAGGCAGACCCATCTTATCTTGGACATACACCAAAAATCCAGAAAGATGGCATGTCATAAGAGATCAAGGTATTGAACATGTCTACACATGGCAGGCTATGTTCAATCTACCTCTGCATGATCTCTTTGACATGAGAAGATACTATGAGAGTCTGAGTGATCCTAATCATCTTATGAAGAAAGGGATGGTCATCATCATAATGAGGACTACTAATATCTAGTGTCTTAATGTGTTTTGGTAGCATCAGCCTAGGGGGAGTTTGTAAGGCTATTAGTAAGGCTGATGCAACCCAAACACTTAAAAGTCTTTCCTGCATGCATGCACATGTACACTGAAGTGGAATGCTTCGGAAGATTCACACTGACTTGGAAATTATTCTAAGTGTGAAATCTTCCGAAGCAAAGAGCAATATCTTCCAAAGCCAAAATATGAAGTCTTCCGAAGCTTTAAGGACAAAGTCTTTCAAACCATTGAAGACATATTTCTTCCGAAGACTTTTATATTACATGCTTTATCTGATGTACTTTTTACCTAAAGCTGAACCACTTTCGCTGCCACTCTGATAAGTCACCAACCTTTTCATGAGTTGGTGAAAAGGTCCATGCTTTTGGTAAACTGTACATTGAGGTCTTGAGTCTGTAACTTCCACTTTATGTACTTATTGCTGGATCGGTATTGGTCACTTAACAAGTGGTTTTTATCTCAAACTCACCTAGAACAACACTCAGAACGAGTCTAACAAGAGTTGATCACAATATAACAAGTAACAAATGATAATCAACACAGGAAGTAAATTTTCAAGGTACTTTTATATATTGATTCTCAACTTAAAGGATTACAAGACTCTTGCAAGCACAATCTCTATCTAATGAGTTACAATGAGAACTATATATATAATACTACCTACAGTCGGATATACTTTGATACCAGCTGGAAACCTATAACCAAAAGCCTATACTACGAGACTATAGGTTAAGGTATCTCGGATATTTTATCTGAGATTTGGTAGTCAGGACATGTCCCTGACTTACCTTTTGTCACCAACTAAGGTTGGTAACATGTACTATCATAAAAAGGTAAACAGTGGAATAAAGTATGGAACTACATGGCTCTTTAGGAAGAAGCCATGCTGTATCAGAAGTCTGCAGCGGAATGTCAGAGACCATACTTATGTCCACTGGTTTATAGCAGTGTCTTCCGAAGGTTAAATTGCTTCGGAAGAATAACTTCTTCTGAAGCCACTTATACTTCGGAAGACTGCTTCTTCCGAGGCTTGGGAACTTCTTCTTTGTCTTCGGAAGTAGAGTTTGTCTTCGGAAGTTGATCTTTCACTTGTCTTCGAAAGAACTCTTCAACCTTCGGAAGTTCTCATACTTAGCTTCGGAAGCCTTTGAATGTAGCACCAAAATTTGACTAAGTGAAATGGTTTTGGTTGCATCAACCTTCCTCATGATCCAACAAACTCCCCCTAGGCTGATGCTACCAAAACTTCATTTCCCTCTGCTTCTCAAAACTTTCAGCACCAAGGAAAGTAGATACCTATCTGTTTGCTTGTTCTTCCTTGATGTGATGCTAGAAGTTTGTACAAATCCTTGGTAGACAGAACATCCAGTCTGTCACCTTGGATTATATGTACCCTTTGCTGTGGCCCTCTAAAAAGAGTTAGTTGATGGGAACTATAGTCATATTCCCATCCAACTATTGGTTCTAATTCCGGACCCTCCACCATTTGTAGAAAGGCTGTGCCTTTGGTGGTAGGTCTTTCCTTTTCTTCCTGTCTTTTCACCTTCAATTCTTCTTCAATCCTAGCCTTTGCAGTTAGCTCAGCCAAGTGAAGACTGCTAAGATGATTCCTGATGAGAGCAGCAGTCTCAGAGTTGGAGGGGTTGGAGAATGGCCTCTTTGCAAGCTCAGCAATGTCAAATCTGCTGAGGTGCAACAGAGAAGTGGTATTGAATTGGTTGATTTCACCATTCTCCCTTTCCACAACAAAGTTGTGAGAAGTTTCATCAAACCTCCACTGGATTATATTTTTCCTAGGCACAAGAGACTGACTAGGAATCCTGTCCTCCTTCCTTATATCCAGCAGAGTCGCCAGTTTTCTTCTAAGTCTCTTCTCTTTAACATTCAGAGAATCAGAGTTGAGACTTAGAAGTCTTGCAGCCTGGCCCAAAGTTCCTCTAGGCAAATCAAGAAATTGATCTAGTGTGAGGGAACTTGAAAGTCATCAACATAGGTGATGTTGATGAGATCTTCCTCACAGGAGATGTTGCTCAAAGTTGTGCAGTTGATGAGCTTTGTATTGATTTCCTTAATCTCTTCAAGAGAGAGATGTTGAGAAGGCTGAGGGGATGGTCTGGGTATCTGTTAGGTAAGTTTGGGTTCAGTGGTTCTAGGTTGTGTTTTGGGTTGAAGGATTGGAAGTTTAGGTGGTTGAGGTGATGAAGTAGGTATGGGTAGAGTTGTAGGTTCAGGGGTGAAGGGTTCATTTAAGGGCTCGGTCTTGATGGGAATGGAGAATGGGATTGGTTCTTCTGGTGTTGGTTTAGGTTGAGTGATTGGGGTGAAGATCATTCCCTGTCCCCTTCTGTACATCTCTTTCTTCTTTCTCATACGGATGTCAGCTTTGATTTCACTGACAATCTGCTGGAGTGTCCTTTTTAGACATGGACCCACCTGCCTACCAGAGAAGCCATGAGCCCGGAGATAGTCCTTCATCCAGGCTTTGTCACTAAGCTTCTTGGTTGCAGAGATCCTTGCTTCTTCTTCTTCCTTCTTCTTCTTCTCTTTGCTCTTTTCCCTTGCAGCCTTCTTCCTTTCTTTCTCCATTTGATCCTGCTCTTTGTTGTGGAGCTAGAGGATCGTATCATTATCATGTGGAGAAAGTTCTTGAAGGTTGAATCCTCTAGAGAGTAGGAATTTTATCCTAGCTTCCCTCAGCTACAGGGCAGCTTTCCTCTGTTCCTCCTCTTTCCTCTCTAAGGCCAACCTGGCTTCCTCTTCTTGTTTTAGCCTGGTTGTCATCTCCAAAGTTACCAACTCCTCTAGTGGTAGCAGGAGTACTTCTTCATTTGTAACTCCTAAGTTGATGAGATGATCAATGAGTTCCTCTCTCCTCTTGTTGTTGATTGCCTCCTGATTGGCTGCAGCTGCCTTTGAACTAGCAGCTAGCAGCTTCTCAGTAGGAATCTACCTTTCTTCTTTAGCTTTTCAATCCTTTCCACTTCCTGAAGCTCTTCCGCAGTCATCTTCCTCTTTCCTTTGTCTTTTGAAGAGCTTGACTGTGGTGGTTCTTGGATCGAGTGTTCAGATTGAGAGAGAGGCTCAGATGGTGTTTGGGATGGAGTAGGTTTGAGTGAGTCCTCACTATTCACCTTAGATGCCATTTCAAGAATTGTATCTGTGATGATTAGATCCTCGGACATCTGGAACAGTCCTTCCACAGCTTCTATCTCAGCTTCGGAAGATTCTACTTGTTCTTCTGAGGCTTTAGCTGGTTCTTCCAAAGCTTTCCTTGTAGCTTCAGAAGTTGAAGGAGATACACCTTTTGTCCCAATTGTTTCAGTTGCTGGGCCATCACTCCCCATTTCCCCTTCGAAGTGAATCTTAGGTTCCATGTGGACCTTAGGTTAACCAACTTCTTCCACAGTGGTAGAAGGTGCAGTGATCCTTTGAAGCTCTTCAGCTCCAAAGTAGATCAGTATAGGATCAAGGCTTGGCTGATCAATGGAGGATCTCCATACAAACTTGATGAAAAGTCTGTAGAGATCCTTAATCATCTATGGGTCAATCTGAAGCATAGATTTGGATGACTTGGGCATAGTGATGATGTAGGAAGTTGAAGCTTTGACCGGTGGTTCCTCATGTGTTTGTCTCTAAACATTCTCCCCCTTTTTGGTAGCATCATCTTGAGAGCTAGATGAGCTAGAGGAAGAAGTCAATAAGACTTGAACTGGTACATGCCTAACAGACCTCTCTATCTGTGTCTCAGCTAGTTGAGCCTTGAGATTGTCAATCTCAATTTGCTGAGTGGCTGACCTGTTCTCTAAGATCCTAACCTGAGATTCATGGTTTGAGACCTTTGAGATCAAGTACTGAATGGTGAGTTTCATACTTCCCTCATCTTCATGTGAAGAATCACGGGGAGATGAGATAACATACCTAGTATGTTCAGTCTCACCACCAGATGTGGCTTCTTGGCACCCTAGATACCTTTGCTCAAAGTCATCTCTTTCAGAGACATCAATGGGCAAAGTTGCCATAGACTCAGTCTGATTAATGTTACCACTGTCCAGAGAGCTCAATGAGAGACTCTGAGTAGTGGCAGCTGAGCCTACATGAGTCCCCTCCACATCAGTGGGACTCACCTCAGTTAAGGTTTGCTGATGGGGGCTAGAGATAAGGGATGTCTCCAGGCTCTGTTGATCTTGGAGAGGGTGTAGTAGATCAACTTCATTGCCATGGAGAGATGTTATCTCTTCATCAGTTTTAAGGAGGAGATCAGCGAAGGATAGGGAGGCTAAACCTACTGATTCGGGACCTTGATCAATGTCTACAGGCATTGAGCCTCTGGTGGGGCTGTCCCTAATTGGCTGCACAGGGGAGTGTAAATACTCACCCTGTGGGCTAAAGGCTTGGGTGTCGGGCTCTTGGGTTTGAGACTGAGTAAGCTCAAGACCCAAATTGAGGTCAAAAGTGAAGGATGGTGTGACCTCGGACTGAGTGGGAGCCCATTGTTCCACTCTAGTCCTTTTGGATTGAATAGGAGGAGCTTGTTCAATCATAGTAGATTGAACAAGGGTTCGTTTGGGGAGTCTTTGATATGTGATTATGATGGGTGGAGAAGGTAATGTGAGATTTGTGGTGAAGGATGGTGGTGTGGGTTCATCACCTATGGGGTTAACAGGGATATCACCAGGAGCTATACGCTTAATCATACCTGGAAGTAGATCAGTGTGTCTTCTAGTGAAGTTTGTGGACACCTTCTTCATAGTTTTGAAGATGGCAGGCCTCATGTGAGGGACAGTCAGAGCAACTGCACAGACAAGCTGACTCTGGTCCAACTCACAGTTGATGATGTGCTGAAGGAATCTAGGATACATGAAGAATGTTTCCCTTTGAAGATTCCCTATGAGGTTAGTCAGCACAAACCTTGAGTAGTTGAAGCGCATGCCTCTCACCAATCCATGAACTAAGCATCCTAGTTCATAGGGAATTTGATCCCATCCCCCTGACTTATTGGACAGACAGTGGAGAACAATGTGCAAAAGAAACTTCCAGTTGTAGGAGAAGTTAAACTTGTACACAGTTGACCTGCTTACATCTCCTCCATATCCCATTAGAGTGTAAGTGCTGTCTAAGTCGTCTTTGGGAAACTCAGTAGGAGCTCCTTCATCCTGGAGTTCTAGATGCTCCCTGATGAGTTGTTCAGTAAGGATCAGCTCCTGTCCACAAATGCTGGTCCTTAGTATACGAACCCCATTTTGGGTTTATGCTCGACCATTTCCCCAAAATTCGGCCCATTTGGTTTGAGTAAACTGTGGGGTTAACGGTAAGAGCTGTGAAGTAGGTTGATTCAGAGAGAAAGGTGATGATTTCAGAGAAGTCAGCATCTCTTGAAGAGTCAAGTAATGCGACTTGGTTGTGCTGAGGGTTTAGTGCCATTGTGAAAGGTGAATGAAGATCAGTTTGAACTTGGGTGAATTGGAAGTGAAGAAACTTTTAGGGCAGTAAATTGGTAAAGGTTGAACAAGTCTGGATTATTTAAATAGTGGGGAATGATAGTGAGTGGTTATGGTGGTTTTTGGCGGTTATGATGGTTTGCGGTTATGAAATGACAATGGCGGCAAGGGATAAGTTTAAATAATCTGAAAATCATTAGCAAAATCTTTACCTTTTACAGAGTAGGGCCCAAAAAGATATCCGTTACACAGTAAAATCTCTCTTTCCGTTACACAACAATTCTTTCTTCCAAAGCAAAGCATAGCTTCGAAGGTAAGAACTGTTTTCTTGAGTGAAGAGTTTTATAAGCTTCGGATGTAGATCTGATGTGAAATCAATCGCTTCTTCCGAGACTGAAAACTCTTCCGAGAAGAAAATTTCCATGGAGGAATTTGGCTTCGGAAGATATTAAAGAATATCTTCCGAGAGTTAATTCCTCTTTGGAAGAAATTTACATTGGTAATATTTCAAAGAGAACTTTTGTAACAGGGCTTAGATTGTATTGACACAAGACTTTACACATACTTTTAAAAGAGGTAGTTTAATCAATGTTTATCATCCCAATAGCTGATATGAGATATTTAAACCTTTGTTCATCAAAAGCTTTGGTGAACAAATCAGCATATTGTTCATTTGAGTCAACTTTGATTAGCTTGATCAGATTTTTCTCATGAATATCTCTAATGAAATGATACTTGATATCAATGTGCTTTGTCTTGGAGTGCTTTACTGGATTTTCGGTGATGGAGATAGCACTATTGTTGTCAATATGGATAGGAGTGCTCATGAAGTTGAATCCATAGTCTAACATCTGGTTCTGAATCCACACCAGCTGAGCATAGCAGCTAGCAGCAGCAATATATTCAGCTTCAACAGTTGATGTAGATACACAGGATTGTTTCTTGCATTGCCATGAGATGATCCTTGCACCAAGAATTGACATCCTCCTGATGTTGATTTCTTGTCAATGTTGCAGCCACCATAGTCACTGTCAGAGTATCCACAGAGATTGAAATCACTATTTCTTGGATACCAGAGACCTAGTTCAGGTGCTCCTTTGAGGTATCTAAGGATTCTCTTTGCAGCAGCTAGGTGAGACACCTTTGGAGCAGCCTGATATCTTGCACAAATGTAAGTAGCAAACATGATATCAGGTCTACTAGCAGTGAGGTACATCAGAGAACCAATAATTGCTCTATACTGATGTTGATCAGTATCCTCCCCCTCAAGGTCAGAGCAGAGATTATGGTTTCTGGGTATGGGTGTCTTGGCTGGCTTACAGTCCTTCATCTCAAATCTTTCTAAGATGTCATTGACATACTTGGATTGATTGATGAAGAATCCTTCCTTCAATTGCTTCACCTGAATTCCAAGGAAGACGTCCATTCTTCCCATGGAACTCATTTCAAACTTCTTTTTCATGATGCTTTCAAAGTCTTTGCACATTTGGTCATTTGAAGAACCAAATATGATGTCATCAACATAAACTTGAACACGCAAAATATCCTTTCCAGACCTTTTAGTAAAGAGAGTCTTGTCAATGGTACCTCTTTTGTAGCAATTTTTTAGAAGAAATTGAGATAGAGTCTCATACCACAGCCTAGGTGCTTGGTGCAGCCCATATAGAGCTTTGTCCAGTTTGCACACATGGTTGGGATGTGGGTCTTCAAATCCTGGAGGCTGGCATACATAGATTTCCCTAGCTATATCCCCATATAGAAAAGCACACTTGACATCAAGTTGGTAGACAGTAAAGTTCTTGGATGCCGCATAAGCAAGGAAGATCCTAACTGCCTCAAGTCTTGCAACAGGTGCAAAGACATCAGTATAATCAATTCCTTCCTCTTGGGTGTATCCTTGTAATACTAATCTTGCCTTGTTCTTGATAATCAAGCCTCTATCATCTTTCTTGTTTCTGAAAACCCATTTAGTGTCTATGGGTACTTGACCAGATGGTAGTGGGCATAAATTCCAGACCTTTTGACTTCTGAATTGAAGCATCTCCTCTTGCATCGATTCAACCCAACTACTATCTTTCAAGGCATCTTCTACCTTCTTGGGTTCCATTTGGGATAGAAAACATGAGTACAAACAAACATTCCCATGATGTGTCTGTCCTCTTGTTCTCACACCTTTAGCGACATCCCCTATGATGTTCTCAGTTGGATGAGTGTTGTGAATCCTAAGACGAGGAATCACCTCCAGTTGTAGAGATAGGTCTAGGTTGGACATATTCTGATCAGAAACTGGAACACTCTGTCCAACTGCTGTTTCAAAGTCATTTAATGAGGACTGATTGAATGACTGAGAAACATCATCAATGGTTGGCTGTGAAGTAGTATTAACAGTTGCCTGTTCCTTCAAAATACTACTTCCTTTGACCTGGTGTTGTAATGGATCACCTGATGAGTTTTGAGGTTCATCAAGTGATTCACTTGTTGAAGCTTCACTATTTCTTGAGATAGTTACACTATCAGATCTGTGAATGGTTGAAGATTGTTGTCTTTCAGCTCTTGGAGAATTTGGAAGAGGTCTGGGTAGCTCAAATAGTTGACTAGTATCAGCATCACCTTGAGCACCTGTTCCAGCTGAAACATTCTCACAAGATGGTTTAGAATAGTTTGGAAACAATTCTAAGTTAAAGATATAATCAGGTCCATTCCCCTAACACAAGGAGTGTGCTCATTAACAACTATATTGGATGACTCCTCAAATTGTTGATTTTTAATGTTGTACACTCTATAAGCTTTGGAGCTAGAAGAGTATCCAACAAAGATAGCATCATCTGACTTTTTAGCAAACTTTGCTAAGTTGTCTGAAAGGATCTAAGCATCTAGTTTGATCGATTAGATTAGATTTGCAGCGGAATTAGTACACGAATTAGACAAATTCAAACAAGAACATAAGAGATATAGCAATGTAACAGTACGGTTATAGAATAAGAGAGAGTTTCTGCACAAAAGATGTATTTCATTCAATATAAGCTTCGGCAACATTACAATTAGGTCATCTTTCCTTTTATAGGGAAATATGACGTCAGCTGATGTCACTTGACAGTGACATCTAACTGTTATTACAACAAACTACTGATAGTTACACAACTACTGAATATGTCAAACAGCTGACATCTTCTTACAAAAGACAAGTGTAAACTATCTTTACAACTACTGATAAGAAACTACTGAAACTACAACTACTAAAACTACAATGACTGATGAACATGCTCTTCAGTCATTTTACAAGTATTGAAATAGAAATGAAACTACTGAAAAGAAAAGTCTGAAAGGAAACCATCACAACAACTGAAGAATACTTCTTCAGCTGTTGTGACAAACTCTGAACGCTTCAGTACTTGGACTTCAGACTTGAACTTCAGTTGTTGTCATCAGCTGATGTCTTCAGTTGTTGTCATCAGCTGATGTCTTCAGTCTTTGTCTTCAGTCTTTGTACTTTAGCTGATGGTCTTCGGTACTTTAGTCTTCAGCTGATGATCTTCAGTACTTTAGTCTTCAGCTGATGAAGTCTTCAGTCTTTATCAAACAGCTGATGAGGCCTTCAGCAGTTGTTGTGATGTCTTGTGGGACTTTAAGGTTTTTCTGATCTGGCTCATTGGTTCTTTTGGTCCAACAAACTCCCCTTGAACCAATGCAGCCAAAACCTTTAAGCTTATTGAATGTCCCACTTATTGAGGCAGAATGATTGGTCTTTTTCTTCTGGATCAGCTCAGAATGACCCATATCAGCACAGGCCTGGAAGAAGTCTCAAAGATCTGATTGGCAAAGGATGGATGTGAACTCTATCTTGGGGAACTGGACACAGAGCTGTTACCCTATCCATGAGACCTACTTCCCAACTATGAGCCTATATGATTCTCTAGTGTAGGCTTCCAAAAATATTATCTGTTCCTCCATGGTGAGCTCTTCTGCCTCTCCCTCAAAGAATCCTTCAGGCCCATAGAACTCAGAGAGGTATTTGACCTGCTTTCCATTCTTGAGCTCCACTGTTGTGATCTCTCTGTATGCAAACTCATCAGGGTGATTACCCTCTAGTAGGAGCTCATCCTTCCTGATTTCCTCAAGCCTCTTATACACCAGCCCCGTTTTCACCATTCTATTTTCCAGCATCTTTTGTAGGGGCATATTAGATGTATAGGCCTTCTTGAAATCTTCAAGGATCTCCCAGGGTGATACTACAATGGCAAGTGTGATCACTGCATCTACAATCTTTTTCACTTGCCATTGTATCTCTGAGGAATGGTTTTCTTTTGGATCCTATAAGACACCCTGGGATCAGGCCAAATCCTCACTCTCTCTTTCTGATATTGGAATGTATGCTTGAGAGTGTATAACCTCTGAGCTTGCTTCCTCATGCTTATGATTGATGAGGAGGCTGCATATGCTTTGTCTACCCTTCTCAACAACTCCTCATCATGTAGTTTGTGATGCTCTTCTTCTTCTAGCTTCACTTTAACTGTTTGTCTTTGGAGCTCAGGAGTAATTGTTAGAGGGAGACTTTTGGCCTTAGGCAATGACATGACAGTCGAGATTGGCAGCCTATCTTCTTCCTCATCATCTTCTTCTACTTCTACTTCTAGCCTCAACACCCTTCTCTTTCTCTTCAAGGGTGCATCATCGGCTATTGGTTTTGTGGGTGAGGGAGTTGGTTTAGTGGGTTGTGGTAGTGGTTGTTTTGGTGTAGGAACTTTGGCGGGCTGTTCTAGCAGTTTGGGTGTGAGTGAGGCTTTAGTTTGCTTGGCTAGAGTAGTCCTGTTCCCAGTACCGGCTTCACTTAGGACTTCTATGACCAGCCCCTTGGTAAATACCTCAGACGAACAAATCTTGGTGGTTATTGCCAAGATGCTGTCCCTGGACCATGACTTGATCTCCAGGACTGATCTCCCCAGATACTTCGAAGTGAATTTTGCCATAGCCTCAAGTCTCTCCTTCTCTTCTTGGCTATAGCAGGTCCATCGGTTTCTATCTCTTGTACCTCTAACTTCCGGATCTCTGAGTCAAGTTGAGCAGTATCAAAACCCTGCCTAAACAACTGATCAATGATGTTATCCTTTGATCGGCTGTGTTGGGCATCAGCTTCCTTTATCATCTCATCCAACTTCTTCTCAGACTACTTTTCTCCCTTTTTCTTCTTGTATGTGACATGAAATTCTTTTGCACTTTCAGTCACTTTCTCCATGTCAGTTCCCTTCTCAACCTCCTTCTCTTTCTCAGTCTCCACAACCAACTCCTTCTCTATTTCCACCTCTTTCTCAGTTTCTTTCTCTTTCTCTTTTTCCTCATCCACTCTGTTTCTCTTGATGGCTTTCACTGACCGAGTCTCCCCTTTTTGGTTGCATTGGTTGCAAGGGTTTGACTGTCAGAAAGCTTCTTAGTCATAGCAGCATCCACCAGTGGCTGTATAGTAAAGGGAAGCCTCTCATCAAGGGTTTTAATTACAATGTCAGTGATAATGGGTGTGATGAGAGGCAGGGAGTTTTGAAAGATAGCAACTAATTGCTCAGGGGGGTTCTGTCCCTGAGAAATAGTGCCAAAAGCAGAGGCTGGTGGTCGAGATTTTAGGAGTGGCTCTGTGTTTGTGAGACCTTCAGATGAAGGTGCCATATGTTGGGTTATTATGGTGGCAGATGGACTTGATTCTTGAGAGAGTTTGGCAAGTAGCTCTTTTAATCTACTTACCTCCTCCTCATGAATAGTGTTCTGGGCTAGAACATCATAAAAGAAGCCCAGGTCATCATCAGCTGTAGCTGAATCACCTGACCTCCTGATTGGATCAGGATGTACATGTGCTGATTGTGGCTCAGTACACACATGTTCCCCTTGTTCTTGGTACTGGGGACTTCCTGCCTCAGGATTAGAACCGTCATCAGCAGTTGCCTCTGGTGAGGACTTAGAGATGGTACCAGCTTCATCCTGTTCATGTGCTGAATCAGGGGAAGTGGCAGCCTCACCAGATGTTCTCATCTCCTCTTCCACACTGGGAGAGAGAACATTGTATTCCCTGTGCTGTGGGATCTCATCAACACTTTGATCCCCCCTCTCATTGGTTGGGGTCTTCCCAGTTGTGATAGGTGCCTGGGGAGAGGGTGGAGTGTTAAGCTGAGTCAGCACTTTTGCAATAATAATAGTAGGACTTTGATGGGCGGTTGCAATGGGAGATTGGGGTGAAGCAGTTTGCACCTGGGGAGAGTGGTGCTCTTCAATGGTAACCTCCTCAAGTGAGAAAGGTTCCAGAGATGTGGCTGCCCCGAAATTGGTTGCTTCAGGCTCCTGTTGAGAGGATGCCTGAGCGGTTGAGGCTGGGAGTCCTTGTAATTACTGGGGGATTAATACCAGTAATTACTTCCTGCCTTTGTGTTGCAGGGGCATCTTCTGGGGACTCATCTCCCTGAGTAGCCTTTTTGGGCTTTTTGGATTTGGGTTTGGTGGGAACTTTGGATTTGGAGGTGGAGGCTGTGGGTTCCCGCTGCTTGGGTTTTAGCAGCTTGGCAGCCTGTTTGAGAGTTTGGTATGAGTTGTGCTTGGAGTATACCTCAGGCAATACTGCCAGAGCAGGGACTCCAAGGCCAACAAGTCCCTCAGCTTGAAGCTGGCTTTCTATGATGGCCATAATGAACCGTGGATATAGTATACATCGGTTAGCAAGAGGTTTTGAGGCCATATCTTGTAATTCCAAAAATAGTATATCAGAAAAATTTAAGCTTTGTTGTTCAAGGATAGAGAATAATACCTGCTGCCACCTAGATGACATTTGATCCCAAGAGGAAGTTTTGGGGGCTAAGCAGATATTTACCATGTGAAATATAAGGCGTTCAGCATCATGGAAAGCTTCTTGAGGATGGTAGAAGCACTGGGGTCACATGGTGGGCAAAGGATAGATCAGTTGTGCCCTTTGGATATCCAGTGGGGAAGGTGGCATCATTCAGTTTTAGGGTTTGGCGAAGGATTTCAGGAGTGATGACCACCTTCTGGTTGTTGACGAACGACTGGAGAGAGACCTCAGTGTCATTCTCCCCAGTGAGGGTGACGTTCGTCCAGAACTGATGAAGGGATTCGGCATGAATGGTCGGGTTAAGAAGAAAGGCCGTTTTGTATTGGGAATGGACCATGAGATCAGTGGCATTGTCGAACTTGGTCCAAAATGGTGATTTGGTAAGGTAGGCAACACAGTTGTGTCTGGGTTTGAGCTGCATGGTCGCCATTAATGTTAGGAGAGAGGTTTCAGAGTTTTGAACGTTAGGTTATGAGAGAATGAAAAACTCTGAAGTTAGGGTTAGGTATTTATAATGGTTATGAAATAGCTGAAAGGAAACGACTGAAAGTTTTGGTATTAGTCATCATTGTTTGAAACGACTGATGACATGGTTTTAACCTTCAGAGGTTGTAAACGAATGAAAGCTTGGTGTTAGTCATCAGTAGTTGTAAACTACTGAAGACATGGTTTTGCTTTCAGAGGTTGTAAACGACTGAAGGCTTGGTGTTAGTCATCAGTAGTTGTAAACTACTGAAGACATGGTTTTGCTTTCAGAGGTTGTAAAACGACTAAAGAGCATGTTCTTATCATTTGATCCCATGAAGAATTTTCAGGGGCAAGACAGGCATTGACCATGTGAAAGATCAATCGTTCATCATCATGGAAGTGCTTCTTGAGGATGGTAGAAGCACTAAGGTCACCCTGGTATCCATAGTGGGCAAAAGATAGATCGATTGTGCCCTTTGGGTACTCAGTGGTGAAGGTGGCATCATGTAAATCTAGGGTTTGGCGAATGGTTGCAGACGTGATGACCACCTTTTGGTTATTGACGAACGACTGGAGAGAGACCTCAGTGTCATTCTCCCCAGTGAGGGTGACGTTCGTCCAGAACTGATGAAGGGATTCGGCATGAATGGTCGGGTTAAGAAGAAAGGCTGTTTTGTATTGGGAATGGACCATGAGATCAATGGCATTGTCGAACTTGGTCCAAATGGTGATTTGGTAAGGCAGGCAACACAGTTGTGTCTGGGTTTGAGCTGCATGGTCGTCATTAATGTTAGGAGAGAGGTTTCAGTGTTTTTGAACGTTAGGTTATGAGAGAATGAAAAACTCTGAAGTTAGGGTTAGGTATTTATAATGGTTATGAAACAGCTGAAAGGAACCGACTGAAGGTTTTGGTGTTAATCATCAGTTGTTTGAAACGACTGATGACATGGTTTTAACCTTTAGAGGTTGTAAACGAATGAAAGCTTGGTGTTAGTCATCAGTAGTTGTAAACTACTGAAGACATGGTTTTGCTTTCAGAGGTTGTAAACGACTGAAGACTTGTTGTTAATCATCAGTCGTTGAGAACCACTGAAGATATGGTTTTCATCTTCATACGTTGTAAACAACTGAGACTTGGTGTTAGTCATTAGTAGTTGTAAACTACTGAAGACATGGTTTTGCTTCAGTTGTTGTAAACAACTGAGGACTTGGTGTTAGTCATCAGTAGTTGTAAAACTACTGAAGACATGGTTTTGTCCTTTAGTTGTTTGGATATGAAACAGCAGATATTGAAATCAGCTGAAGAGTAAAATTTACTCATCAGCTGTTGTCATCAATTCAGTTGTTTCATTCTGACCTCAACATTTACTCATCAGACTTTGTCTGAATTTCAGATGTTTCATTGGCCTTCAGCTCTTGTGAATATTTATTCTTCAGAGCTTGTGAACAAATATTGTCTTCAGTACTTATGTGTAAAATTACTCATCAGTACTTGTGGACAAAATTTGTTCTTCAGTACTTATTTGTGAAAACTAGGCATCAGTAGTTATAACCACATCAGTAGTTGTAACTACATCAGCTGTTTTCAACAAATAATGCACTTCAGTACTTTGAAGTATTTTAGTCTTCAGTAGTTATAAAAAATGCTGAAGACTAAATAACTCATCAGTACTTATATTAGACTTTTGTATACTAATGCTCATTAGTACTTGGCTGATCAGCACTAGTATCAGTCAATTTATTCCAGCTGCAGCATACCAAGCCTTAGCACCAGATTTTGAAAAGTGGCACTATCTAAAGGCTTAGTAAATATATCTGCAAGCTCATCAGCACTAGGCACAAACTTTGGATCAATCAGACCTTTTACATAGCAATCCCTAATAAAATGATGTCTGATCTCAATATGTTTGGTCCTAGAATGCTGGACTGGATTCTTAACAATACAAAGAGCTGAAGCACTATCCATTAGTAATGGAGTCTTAGTCTCTGTAATGCCATAATCCAATAATTGATTCTGAATCCAGAGTACCTGGATGTACAACTTGCAGCAGCAATGTACTCAGCTTCAGCAGTGGATGTAGCAATTGATGTTTATTTCTTACTCTGCCAAGAAACTAAACAATTGCCTAGGAATTGGCATCCTCCAGAAGTTGATTTTCTGGTCACTTTGCATCCTGCATAGTCACTATCAGAGAAAGCAACTAATTTGCAAGAATGCCCAGTGGAATACCAAAGTCCTAGTGATTGAGTACCTTGCAAATATCTAAAGATCCTTTTGACTGCAATCAAATAGGATTCTTTAGGTGCAGCCTGAAACCTAGCACAGACACAAGTTGCAAACATAATGTCTGGTCTAGAAGCTGTAAGGTACATCAAGGACCCAATCATACATCTGTAAAGAGTTTCATCAACCGCTTTACCTTTCTGATTAACATCCAGTTGTGTGGTGCTGCTCATGGGAGTAGAACAAGGCTTACAGTTTTGTAAATCGAACTTATTCGAAAGATCTTTTGTATATTTGGACTGATGAATGAAAGTTCCATCAGCCCTTTGTTTGATTTGCAAACCTAGAAAGAACTGTAATTCTCCCATGGCACTCATTTCAAACTTTTTTTGCATTAAGTTTGTAAATTCATCACACAACTGTGGATCAGAGGATGCAAAAATAATATCATCAACATAAATTTGAACAAGTAGCTTATGCTGCCCTACTTTCTTAATGAATAAAGTTTTATCTATGGAGCCTCTAGTGAAATTATTTTGAAGAAGAAAGTTAGACAATGTTTCATACCAGGCTCTAGGAGCTTGTTTCAACCCATATAGAGCCTTATCAAGCTTATACACCCAATCTGGATGTTTATTATCCTCAAAACTTGGTGGTTGACACACATAAACCTCTTCTTTTATTTTACCATATAAAATGCACTTTTGACATCCATTTGATAAGATTGTGAAAAGCAGCATAAGCTAAGAACAATCTAATTGCCTCCAGTCTGGCTACAGGGGCAAAGGTTTCATCATAATCAATACCTTCTTCTTGTGCAAACCCTTGTACAACCAGTCTGACCTTGTTCTTAACAATTTGGCCCTTTTCATCTGTTTTATTCCTAAACACCCATTTAGTGCCTATTGCACACTTACCTTGGGTAAAGGAACAAGCTCCCACACTTGCTGCTTTTTGAACTGAAGAAGCTCAAGCTGCATTGCTTCAACCCATCCATTGTCTCTTAATGTAACATGATAGTTCTTTGGCTCTTGCTGACTGATGAAGAGAGCATAGAAGTAGAAATTGGACAATTGACTTCTGGTTGAGACTCTAGCATTGATATCACCAATGATTTGAGACATTGGATGATCCTTCAGCTCTTGATAAACAAAGAGGTCTGTGCAAGTGTTTGTAGGACCTTCAGCAGCAACAGTTGTTGATGAAGATTCTTGAAACCATGTTGGTGATGGCAACTCAAATGAAGTAGAGGATTCAGAAATCTCATCAGCATTTGTTGTGGATGGAGCTACTGAAGCTACAGGAGCATCAGGTTTAGATGACTCAGGCAGTTGGTCACTAAACCTGAAAAGGTGAGTACTAACTATATCATCATCAGTACCACCAGGTGGAGAACTATTGACAGGAACAACAGCTGGAGCCTGATAAGGAACGTATTGCAGTATGTCCAAATAAAATAACTCCACAGGGTTTTGTGGAATCTTGTCCTTTGGAGATTTATTAAACTTCACATGCAAAGTCTCTTCAACTATCTTTGTTTTGTAGTTGAATACTCTGTATGCCTTGCAAGTAGATGAATAACCAACAAAATACCCTGCATCCACCTTTGATTCAAACTTCTAGAGTGGATTGCTTGTGTTGAGAATGTAACATGGACACCCAAATGCTCTAAAGAATGAATCAAAGGGGCCAAATGATGTAGTACTTCATAAGGAGTCTTCATCAACCTTTGATTCACTAACACTCTATTGTGCACATAGCAAGCTGTGTTGACAGCTTCAGCCCAAAAGGTCAGTGGCAATCCTGAATCAGCCAACATTGACCTTGCAGCTTCAATAAGGGTCCTGTTCTTTCTTTCCACCACTCCATTTTGTTCAGGAGTTCTTGGAATGCTAAATTTCCTCTTGATTCCCTTTGACAGGTAGAAGTCATCAAGTGTGTGATTTCTAAATTTTGTGCCATTATCACTCCTCACACACTTGACTGGAAGGGAATACTTCTTCTCCACATATAACATAAAGTTCATAATAGCTTTTGCAGCTTCATCTTTGGAATGCAAGAAGAAAGTCCATACAAATCTGGAGTAATCATCCACAATTACCAGACAGTATTTCTTCTTTGCCATGCTCATCACTCTGACAGGACCAAAAGATCCATATGCAGTAATTGCAAGCAGGCGGTGGACTTTGGCTCTTCTATTGGAGGGAATGAAACTTTGTGTTGCTTTCCCTTTAAACAAGTAGTGCAGTTGTCTTCACATTTGAACTCCTTCATAGGCAACCCTCTTACTAAACCACGGTGTATCAGCTGGTTCATGTTTTTGAGATTCACATGACCCAGCCTTCTATGCCATAGAGTAGATTCTTGAGGAGAAGCGTTGGAGAATAGGCAAGGATGGCCTTTTAGATCTATTTTCTTGGAAAGATCTAAGGCATATACTCTTCCTGTCCTGTTGGCCTTCAGGAGAGTATGATCATCCAACACCTTGTCAATCAAACTCAGAACTTTGGATGACAGAATCCTACAATTCTGACTGGTGAAAAGAGCAACATGGCCTTTATCACACAGTTGACTGACACTCAAGAGGTTATACTTGAGATTCTCCACATGGTTAACATCATCAAACCTTATTTCCCCATTGGAAACTAAGCCTTTGCCGATGATGTAACCTTTTGCATCATTGCCAAAGAGACAAACCCCTTCTTTCCTTGGGAGTAGTTATGAAGAAGAGAGCTGCTCCCTGTCATATGCATGGATCCTCCACTGTCTACATACCAGATGCTTCTTTGGCATGCTGAAGAACCCTGCAATCATCACAATAAACTAGTTAGCTTTTGTGACCCAAATCTTTTTGGTTTTGGGTCTGTTCTCATCAACAGATGGTATACTAACTGGTTTGTTATGAATAACAGCCTGAGGTGAGGGAGATGGTGTAGAAGAGGATTCCTTTGGCTTGGATTTCCTTTTCTGTGGTTTTAGTACATGAGCATCTAATTGGTTGACTCTCCCAATAGATGTTGAACCATCATAACAAGTTGTGTCTGATTTGTGATAAAGCCTTCAGCTCATCAGACACAATAGTACTTGAGTTTGATGGATTCCTGTGTTGTACCATCTTCCTTTGAGTAACCTCAGCTGTTGCCTGATTAACCCCTTCCTTTTTGGATTTCTTTTTGGACTTTGGGGTTACAGGTTTTGATGTTGCTGGTACAAACTTGGTCTCAAACTCAGATTTCATTTTATCCATTTTCTTTTTAATGTTCTCATTGTGTTTGAGTTTGGAGCCCTTTTTATACCAGCAATAATCAGTAAGATGATTGAATAAGCCACATATTTCACATGGCTTTTTCTTCATCTTTAGTTGATCAGCTGCTGAAGAAGATGAAACTACTGAAGACTTGTTCTTCAGCAGTTTTCTATCAGTACTTGCAGTTTTGTTCCTTGCAGTACTTGCTTTCCTGATATCTTCTTCAGTAGTTTTCCCACCCTTTCTACTTGCAGTTTTCTTACCTTTAGTACTTACAGTAGTTTGGGTTTGTTCTTCAGGTTTATAACTTGCTCTTCAGTATTTTCAGCACTTGTGAGATAACACCTGAAGTGATCAACTTTTTGATCATGTGAGTGTCAGCATTTGAACCATCAATATCAACTGATTGGTTCTGTGAGGAATTAATGCTGACTTCAACCTCTGATGGTGCTGTATCAGATAGTAAATCACATGATGAGAAGGATTGGTTATTGCTTTCTCCTTCAGATTCTACTTCTGCTCTGGAAGTAAAATCTGTAGGAGGAGCAGTGTGATTATAACCAATGCCAAACTTCACATTGGAAGCTGACTACTTGCTGAGAAGCATTTCAAAACCCTTGCAGGATTGTACCCAGCGATCACACTCTACCTGGGTAGCTGCAAGTGTTTCTTTGAGGTCTCTATACTTCTCTAGAAGTACCTCTTCCCTAGCCTTATCATCAGTGATTTGGCATTTAAGTTTATAAATCTCATCATTAAGCACAGACTCAAAGTCAGCTTTTCTTTTGGAAATTATTTGCTCTAGCTCAAGGTTTTTGTTAATTAAAGCTACATTTGCTTCTCTAATAGATGCAAATGTGGCTATGCATGATATAGAACATAACTTGGCTTTGGCCTCAGAGGATACCTGTGATACCTGTGATATGGAGGCATTGGAGGATGAGCTATCAGCAGACTCCAGGGCCATGAGAGCAGGGTTTCCAAAAGGATTGTCACCACCATATTGACCAGCACCAGGAAACAGTTGTTCATGACCAGACATATAATCTGGTAAACTGCTCCAGTTAACAACTCCTGGGGTGAAAAAGCTGTGTTGTTGAGGTTGAGATTGTTGATGAGATTGGGATGGTTGAGGCTCAGGAAGAGCATGTGGTTGTTGAGCAATGGGTGCTTGAACTTGACTGGTCTGTGGCATGTAAAAGCAGGGGTAAGGATATGGCATATGACCTTGAGGGACAAATATGCAGGTGATGACTGAGCTTGTGATGGATGACCAGAACTGGTAGAATGTTGCCCTTTGTTCTATGAGCTATTGCTTGGGAAAGTCACAAAGGGTGCTGATGAGTTAGATCCAGATGATCTACACTCTCTAGCAAAGTGTCCAAGCCTATGGCATTTGTGACACCTCAACTTGCTCTTGTCAAAACCAACTTTGGTTTTGCCAGAGAGTCCAGGGAATTTCCTACCAGTTCTTTTGTAGAACTTTTGAGATCTGATATTAATCATTGCCATTTGGCTCAAAATATCCATCTCTTCCAGATCATCATCTGGAATGCCCTTCAGATCCTCCATCAAAAAGCATAAGTTATCACTGCTACCACCTGAACTACCATCAACACCAACAAAAGCATGTTCAGTATAGTAGAGAAATCATATGCTCATCATAGGCACTCTCTGATGCAGCATATTCTGACTCCTGACCTATCAGTGCAGTATTGCCTAATACAAAGTCATCAGTGAGCTTACCATATGATGACAACTCCTTTTCTGTTCTATCTCTCTTTCAAATGTAAGCAGTTTCCCATGAAGTTGGGTGAGAGATAGAGTACCCAGATTTGCACTGGAGCGTAGGACAATGGTGTAAGTGTCCCATCTCTCAGGTAGGGATCTGAGGAATCGGTTGTTCATCTGGCTGTTGAATACTCTTGTTTAACCATTTTCAGTTCAGAAATCAAACATGAGAATCGCTCAAACTGTTGAGTCAGTCTCACCCTTCCTGTGAGAGAATGTCTCATATTGTTGGGCAAGGATTTCCCTAGTGTTTGCTAAGACCTTATCAGTTCCTCCGAATTGTTCCTTCAGAGCAACCCTGTGACATCCGTCACCAAAGGTCCGTCATTTGGCATGTTTACTTAGCCTTTATTTACAGACATTCCTTATTTTGACGAACCAATTACGTGAATACCATACTTGCCTTACTTAATTGCCCTTATATGTGTAGTATCTTAAGACATTCTCCAAGAATTGCCCCGTTAACACTAAACACGTCATTTTTATAATAAAATAAATTCACGAATAAAATCATTTTTTTTTAAATTACAAATACATTAATAACATTTTTATCATCAATAAAACAACACAAAAATTATAACGTTTTAACCGAAACGAAATTTAGAAACTCGGGGCAAAGTGCGGGGACTAAACTTGAAACTTTGAGAAACCAGGCTGGGTATAAATACCCCTTCCCAGCCATTTTTCATTCTTTCACTCTCTCACTACTTCATCTTTCTCTCTACACTCTCTCTCTAGAAACCAACACCAAAACCAACCCGTTTCTTGCAATTTCGTCTTCAAATCTCGAGCACCATCGTGAATACTAGTTCCTAGCAGGTAGACAACCTCACTACCTCGTTTATAACTCGGTTTTACAGCTGCATTCGAGGGTTTTCGGGTGCTCGGGTTCATCCGAGCACAAGAGGTCGTGTGGACTTGCATGTCTTGTTTCTGAGTGTGTTTCTTGGCTAGATAGGTTAGAAAACGAGTTCTGGAGGTTCTGGTTGGGTAACACTCGCGATCGGGCAGCCGAAGGCCGACCCGAAACTCACTGCCGTCGCGACTCCCGATGGCGCGAATAGGGTTGTCGCGCGCGAAAGGGGCGTGCGACTGCATGTGTGTGCGACTTGAGACATGAGCGAATAGGCAAGTCGCGCGGTTGTGTCGCGCGACTGTCGGTGGGTGCGAAACAGAAGTTGTCACGCGATTAGGAAGGTCACGCGATTGGAGATGTCACGCGACAGGGGTTGTCGCGTGACTGGGCTGTGCGAATGAGGTGTGTGCGATTGTGCGAGAGTCGCACGGTCAGAGGCCTGTCGCGCGAAAAGAAGCCCACTCGCGCGAATTAAGCTGATTCGCGCGGAGGGACTTCGAGTCGCGCAGTTGGCTGATGGGTCGTGCGATTGGTATTGCATGGTACGACTGAAGGCTTAGTCACACGAATGGAGGATCAATTGTACGAAAGTAGCTAATTCGTACGACTGAAAGTCCACTCGTGTGAATGGGTGTCAGTCGTGCGTCCGGTCCCACTGTATGACTTAATGGTGTGCGTGTGTGGATCCCCTCTTCGGAGATCTCACGACGATAATAAAATATAATTAAGTGTCATAGCTTGACCACAAAGATTAAAATCAACACCATTAACAGGCACGTACCATTTAAAACAATCTAGTCTAAGATGTGTGTGACTGCTTGTGTGTACTACTCACGACCGAACCGAAACGACCCGACTCAATTAAACAATATTATTAACAATAGTTCATAAGATTAATTCTTAACATAACTGTCAATAGGTGATTGACTGTTCATACATACATACAAGTTTGGGAAGTTCATCAGACATACTTACCACTTAACAAGTGAGTTTCGTGGCCCCTTTTTACGCTTATACATTGTTTCAATCTTTTACAAACATGGGGGAAAAGTATGCTCACACTTTTCAATGCTGTACAACATACATACAATTTTCATACTTGGAATCAACGTGATACTATTTTGTGAGTACTTATCTGATACATACATGATGTTACTGTGTGGACTGTCTTACAACCATTAATTCCGGTGTTGGAACCAACAGATAGGTATTAGTAGTACTACTGGGTTGACACCCCCACCCTTGACGAGATGGTTACTTGTGAGTACCATCCGTACTGCCAGGAACGGGCCTGGGTGAATATATTCTGACAAGTTTCTTTGTGTACGTCATTAGGTTTGGTTGTATAAAACTCATGGTATGTGATTTTGCTTGCTTATAACTGTATGCACGGTATTCCACTACAAACAATATACAGCATCAATTACAAGTTACAATTTAAACCTGCGAAGCTCACCAACATTATTGTTGACCATTTTGAGCATATTTTCAGGTAACAATGAGAACTGAAGATCTAGGAGTGCTGCCTTGTAGAGGAGACCCTAGGATGCAATTGTGATTAATACTTTAGTAAAGCTTGAACATGAATATGATCTTTTGTACACTTGTTCCCATGTTGTGGGAATATTACACTACAAGTTGTAATCAATGTTTTTGTGATCATTGTGTTGTGCTTATGACTATGCTGTCGTGAACTTTGATTATACACGACACAAGTCTCCATTTGTGTTCGGGTGTCGTCATGACACGCTTGTCATCATATTTTATTGCTACTCTATCATATACCATGTGTTATGACGATCCCGTCTAGCTCGCACTTCCCCGTGTTTCCGCTATCAGCGGGGGTGTGACAGACTGGTATCAGAGCCATTGGTTATAGAGAATTAGGCAATTACACTTGACCTAGACTATAACCTAGGAACCTTCATGTAGATTTGCATGCTTAAGCTTGTGTGCATTTATATATCTCGTGTATGTGTTCCTCCTTACATGATTGATTATCCTTCTGTTATGTGATCTTTCACCTTGTGCTTGAGCCTTGTGCTCGTCACTGATGAGGTGTTTCCTATTGGATCTTCCGTTCCCTCTGTGCGCCAAGTTATCATAACCAAATTCGGGAATCGAGACCCGAACAGATCGTCACAGATCTTACATTGCGCTTGACCTCAGATACTGAGACCGACCCGAGGAGGCTATGTCTGAGTCCTTTCAAGGACGCGAGATAGACAACCTCCGCAAGACTATACGTGACTACATGTTTGGTTCTCAGTTGACTTGATGGATTACTATGGATATGATGTGAAGGAAGGTCGGATGCCATGTAACCGGATTAGGCATCATTCTCGGTACATCGTGGGTGTGGTGGGAACGCTGCGGGGACCCTATATATAAGCATCACCGGTATACCGAGAATATGCTTGAAATGGACTACATGGTGGTCTTGACTGACCGGAGCATCGGACATTGGAACTTGATAAGTGGATTACTTGTGTATCATAAGGTGACTAAAGCTTATATGTTACCTCTTTTATGGATAGAACATGCCGCCTCGAAGATCTAACCGCAGAAGTAGTAGCGGAAGTGAAGCCCCGAGGGCAGAGGCAGAGGCAGAGGCAGATCTTCAGGAGGAAATGAGGGTCCTATTGGCAATACTCAAGGGACTGGAAGTCCTGACATGGCAACCCTGATTGCTCAACAACTGACTGCCTTGATTCCCACTATTGTAGCTCAAGTGAGCGATGCTTTGCAACAGCAAAACCACTCCCACGGGGATGGTGGTAACGAGAACGAGGGTAATGGGAACCCAACCGGGAATGAAAGCAACCAGGAGACCGGAAATGGTGGTACAGCCGGTAACGAAACTGGGGTTGCTAATACCAAACGGGCTGTTCTTACAAGGAGTTTGTGGCCTGTAAGCCCCGGGATTTTGATGGCAAAGGTGGGGCGATAGCCCTGATCAGATGGCTCGAGAAAATGGAGGCTGTGATTGACATCAGCGAATGCCTCGACAGCCAACGCATCAAATATGTTACGTGCTCACTGCAGGGCCGAGCACTAACCTGGTGGAACACCCAGGTTCAAGCGAGAGGAAGGGAATCTGCGATGCAGATGACATGGGATGAATTTAAAGCTTTGATTACTGAGGAGTACTGCCCTCACAATGAGATGCAAAAGCTTGAGCATGAGTTCTGGAATCATGCCATGGTGGGGGCGGGGCATGCAGCCTACACTGACCGATTCCACGAGTTGGCTAGACTAGTCCCACACCTGGTCACTCCGGAATCTAAGAGGATTGAGAGGTACATTTGGGGACTTGCGCCTCAAATACGGGCAATGGTAACTGCAGCTGCTCCTCCTACGATTCAGAGCGCAATTCTGAAGGCTGGCGCTCTGACCGATGAGATGGTACGAACAGGGGTATTGGGCAAGGGAGCAGAGAAGCGAAAGGATGCTGGGGAAACAAGCCGGTTGAGTGCCGGTAAATCTGATAAAAGGGCCAAGGTCACCAGAAACTTTGCGGCCATGACTCAAGGGAAGAGGGAATATGTTGGGCCATATCCCAAATGTGACAGATGCAGCTATCATCATCCCCCAGAGACGCAGTGCCGGGTATGCGCAAACTGTAGGCGCCCGGGCACCTAGCAAGAGATTGTAGAGTGGCACCGAATCTGGTTGCACCCGTCAACGCGGTTAACCCCGCCGGGAATGCCAGAGTCTGTTACGAATGTGGAAATCCGGGTCACTTCAGAAACATGTGCCCCCGACTGAACAGGGCACCGGGTCAACAGGGGGATAACCAACAGCAAGTGATGGCCATAGCAGGCGCTCAAGGTCATGGAAACCAAGGAAATGCTGCACGGGGACGCGCATTTGTCATTGGAGCTAATGATGCCCGTCAGGACCCGAACGTTGTTACGGGTACGTATCTGCTCAATCACCATTTTGCATCCATACTATTTGATACTGGGCAGACAATAGCTTTATATCCTCTGAGTTCGTGCATATGCTTGATTTAAGTGCTAGTAGGCTAGAAACTAGTTACTCCATAGAAATGGCCAATGGTAGGGTTGAACAAGCAGACGAGATTATTAAGAATTGCACCCTAATGTTAAAAGACCAGGCTTTAGCATAGACTTGATACCATTCGAGTTAGGCAGCTTCGATGTGATAGTGGGTATGGATTGGTTGTCGAATCATGGAGCCGAGATTGTTTGCCGGGAGAAAGTAGTACGAATCCCCATGCCAAACGGGGAGGTACTCAAGATCCAAGGAGAACGACCGGGAAGAACACTAAAGCTCATTTCTTGCATGAAAGCCCGCCGAAGTCTACGAAAGCAGTGTTACATATTTCTGGCTCACATCGTAGAAAAGAAAGAAGAGGGACAAAATTGGCAGACATCCCAATTGTACGAGATTATCCGGAGGTGTTCCCTGATGATTTGTCTGGATTGCCTCCTCCGCGACAGGTGGAATTCCATATAGAGCTGGTCCCTGGAGCTACACCGGTAGCTAAGACACCGTATCGGTTAGCACCCTCAGAGATGCAAGAGTTATCCAGCCAACTACAGGAACTACTGGAGAAGGGTTTCATCCGACCGAGTCAATCACCGTGGGGAGCACCGGTATTATTTGTCAAGAAGAAGGATGGGTCGTTCCGTATGTGTATCGACTACAGGGAGCTGAACAAATTGACCGTGAAGAATCGGTATCCTCTCCCCAGAATCGACGACCTGTTCGATCAATTGCAAGGAGCCTCGTATTTCTCTAAGATCGACCTTCGATCTGGTTATCATCAATTAAGAGTATTCGAGGACGATATTCCAAAAACAGTGTTTAGAACTCGTTACGGGCACTATGAGTTCTTGGTCATGCCATTCGGATTGACCAACGCTCCAGCTGTCTTTATGGATCTGATGAATCGGGTGTGTAAGCCTTATCTTGATAAGTTCGTGATCGTGTTCATAGACGACATACTCATCTATTCTCGTTCAAAGGAGGATCACGAAAAACACCTCCAAGCAATTCTAGAACTGTTGAAGGAAGAGAAACTTTTCGCCAAGTTCTCGAAGTGTGAATTCTGGCTTCGAGAAGTGAAGTTCTTGGGTCATGTAGTTAACGAAAATGGAATCCATGTGGATCCCGGTAAGATTGAGCTGTGAAGAAGTGGGATACTCCCCAAACACCCTCAGAAATACGGCAATTTTTGGGATTGGCCGGATACTATCGTCGCTTTATTGCCAATTTCTCTAAGATTGCCCAACCACTGACTTTGTTGACTCAGAAAGACAAGAAATTCGACTGGGGGAAAGCACAAGAACAGGCGTTCCAAACGTTGAAGGAGAAGCTGTGCAACGCACCGATACCGTCTCTCCCAGATGGAACTGATGATTTTGTGGTGTACTGTGATGCTTCACATCAAGGTTTGGGCTGTGTACTGATGCAGAAAGATAAGGTAATTGCTTACGCTTACGACAACTCAAGGTGCATGAAAAGAACTACACAACTCACGATTTGGAGTAGGGTGCCGTAGTATTTGCACTCAAGATATGGAGGCATTATCTATACGGAACCAAATGCATCATCTACACAGACCATAAGAGCCTTCAACACATCATGAACCAGAAAGAACTTAACATGCGGCAGCGACGCTGGGTAGAGCTGCTTAGCGACTACGATTGTGAAATCCGGTATCATCCGGGGAAAGCTAACGTGGTGGCTGATGCATTAAGCCGCAAAGAACGTGTGAAATCGTTACGTGCTCGAGCGCTAGGTTTGACTATTCAAACTAATTTAAAGGCTCAGATTCAATTAGCACAAAACGAGGCGTTGAAAGAAGAAAACCTTGCGGGGGAAGAATTCCGAGGGTTGGATAAACAAATGACTCGCAAGGATGACGGCGTACATTACTTCATAGATCGTATATGGGTCCCCAGATGGGGAGGTGTACGTACACTAGTCTTGGATGAAGCACACAAGACTCGATACTCTGTTCATCCTGGTGCAGACAAGATGTACCACGATCTGAAAGAACTATACTGGTGGCCTGGTATGAAGAAAGATGTTGCTATATACGTGAGCAAGTGTTTGACTTGTTCAAAGGTCAAGGCTGAACACCAGAAACCATCGGGATTTTGCAACAACCTGAAATTCCCGAGTGGAAATGGGAGAACATCACTATGGATTTCATTACCAAACTCCCGAGAACACCAAGCGGGCACGACTCGATATGGGTCGTGGTGGATCGAATGACGAAATCTGCTCACTTCTTGCCTATCCGAGAAGACTACAAGATGGATAAGCTGGCAAGGTTGTACATCAAAGAGGTTGTGACACGGCACGGGGTGCCGGTGTCAATCATATCCGACCGAGACAGTCGATTCACTTCACGCTTTTGGCAGACGTTACAGAAAGCGATGGGCACTCGGTTAGACATGAGTACAGCCTATCACCCCCAGACAGACGGCCAAAGCGAGCGAACAATACAGACGCTTGAAGACATGCTGAGGGCATGCGTCATTGATTTTGGTGGTAGTTGGGATACTCATCTACCGCTGATTGAGTTCTCCTACAACAACAGCTATCACACAAGCATTGGATGCGCACCATTCGAAGCGTTGTATGGACGGAAATGTAGATCACCAGTTTGTTGGGCTGAAGTTGGTGAAAGCCAGCTTACGGGCCCAGAGATCATTCAAGAAACCACTGATAAGATCTTCCAAATCAAAGACCGACTTAAAGCAGCTAGAGATCGCCAAAAGAGCTATGCCGACAACCGTCGGAAGCCTCTAGAATTCAATATTGGAGATCATGTCTTACTTAAGGTCTCTCCTTGGAAAGGGATCGTACGATTTGGTAAGAAAGGGAAGTTAGCCCCTCGATACGTAGGACCATTCGAGATTACAGAAAGAATCGGTCCGGTGGCTTACCGATTGAGGTTGCCACAAGAACTTAGCGGTGTGCATGATACTTTTCACGTGTCGAACCTCAAAAAGTGTTTGGCGGACGAGTCCTTACACGTACCAATTGAGGAAATCAAGATCGACGAAAAGCTCCATTTTGTCGAAGAACCTATTGAGGTCATGGACCGAAAGGTCAAAAAGCTAAGGCGCAGCAAGATACCTATCATCCGTGTGAGATGGAATTCCAAACGAGGGCCAGAGTTTACATGGGAACGTGAAGATCAGATGAGACTCAAATATCCACATTTATTCACGGATGACGTTCTAGGGCCTAGCACCAGTTGAATTTCGGGACGAAATTCCCTCAACTGGGGGATACTGTGACATCCGTCACCAAAGGTCCGTCATTTGGCATGTTTTACTTAGCCTTTATTTACAGACATTCCTTATTTTGACGAACCAATTACGTGAATACCATACTTGCCTTACTTAATTGCCCTTATATGTGTAGTATCTTAAGACATTCTCCAAGAATTGCCCCGTTAACACTAAACACGTCATTTTTATAATAAAATAAAATTCACGAATAAAATCATTTTTTTAAATTACAAATAACATTAATAACATTTTATCATCAATAAAACAACACAAAAATTATAACGTTTTTAACCGAAACGAAATTTAGAAACTCGGGGCAAAGTGCGGGGACTAAACTTGAAACTTTGAGAAACCAGGCTGGGTATAAATACCCCTTCCCAGCCATTTTTCATTCTTTTCACTCTCTCACTACTTCATCTTTCTCTCTACACTCTCTCTCTAGAAACCAACACCAAAACCAACCCGTTTCTTGCAATTTCGTCTTCAAATCTCGAGCACCATCGTGAATACTAGTTCCTAGCAGGTAGACAACCTCACTACCTCGTTTATAACTCGGTTTTACAGCTGCATTCGAGGGTTTTCGGGTGCTCGGGTTCATCCGAGCACAAGAGGTCGTGTGGACTTGCATGTCTTGTTTCTGAGTGTGTTTCTTGGCTAGATAGGTTAGAAAACGAGTTCTGCAGGTTCTGGTTGGATAACACTCGCGATCGGGCAGCCAAAGGCCGACCCGAAACTCACTGCCGTCGCGACTCCCGATGGCGCGAATGGGGTTGTCGCGCGCGAAAGGGGCGTGCGACTGCATGTGTGTGCGACTTGAGACATGAGCGAATAGGCAAGTCGCGCGGTTGTGTCGCGCGACTGTCGGTGGGTGCGAAACAGAAGTTGTCACGCGATTAGGAAGGTCACGCGATTGGAGATGTCACGCGACAGGGTTGTCGCGTGACTGGGCTGTGCGAATGAGGTGTGTGCGATTGTGCGAGAGTCGCACGGTCAGAGGCCTGTCGCGCGAAAAGAAGCCCACTCGCGCGAATTAAGCTGATTCGCGCGGAGGGACTTCGAGTCGCGCAGTTGGCTGATGGGTCGTGCGATTGGTATTGCATGGTACGACTGAAGGCTTAGTCACACGAATGGAGGATCAATTGTACGAAAGTAGCTAATTCGTACGACTAAAAGTCCACTCGTGTGAATGGGGTGTCAGTCGTGCGTCCGGTCCCACTGTATGACTTAATGGTGTGTGCGTGTGTGGATCCCCTCTTCGGAGATCTCACGACGATAATAAAATATAATTAAGTGTCATAGCTTGACCACAAAGATTAAAATCAACGCCATTAACAGGCACGTACCATTTAAAACAATCTAGTCTAAGATGTGTGTGACTGCTTGTGTGTACTACTCACGACCGAACCGAAACGACCCGACTCAATTAAACAATATTATTAACAATAGTTCATAAGATTAATTCTTAACATAACTGTCAATAGGTGATTGACTGTTCATACATACATACAAGTTTGGGAAGTTCATCAGACATACTTACCACTTAACAAGTGAGTTTCGTGGCCCCTTTTTACGCTTATACATTGTTTCAATCTTTTACAAACATGGGGGAAAAGTATGCTCACACGTTTTCAATGCTGTACAACATACATACAATTTTCATACTTGGAATCAACGTGATACTATTTTGTGAGTACTTATCTGATACATACATGATGTTACTGTGTGGACTGTCTTACAACCATTAATTCCGGTGTTGGAACCAACAGATAGGTATTAGTAGTACTACTGGGTTGACACCCCCACCCTTGACGAGATGGTTACTTGTGAGTACCATCCATACTGCCAGGAACGGGCCTGGGGTGAATATATTCTGACAAGTTTCTTTGTGTACGTCATTAGGTTTGGTTGTATAAAACTCATGGTATGTGATTTTGCTTGCTTATAACTGTATGCACGGTATTCCACTACAAACAATATACAGCATCAATTACAAGTTTACAATTTAAACCTGCGAAGCTCACCAACATTATTGTTGACCATTTTGAGCATATTTTCAGGTAACAATGAGAACTGAAGATCTAGGAGTGCTGCCTTGTAGAGGAGACCCTAGGATGCAATTGTGATTAATACTTTGTAAAGCTTGAACATGAATATGATCTTTTGTACACTTGTTCCCATGTTGTGGGAATATTACACTACAAGTTGTAATCAATGTTTTTGTGATCATTGTGTTGTGCTTATGACTATGCTGTCGTGAACTTTGATTATACACGACACAAGTCTCCATTTGTGTTCGGGTGTCGTCATGACACGCTTGTCATCATATTTTATTGCTACTCTATAATATACCATGTGTTATGACGATCCCGTCTAGCTCGCACTCCCCGTGTTTCCGCTATCAGCGGGGGTGTGACAAACCCAGAGATCATGAGCAGTTTCATGATGCATAGCCCTGAATAGATTTCATTAGGCAGTGCCATGGCTAGAATTCCATGGGCTTTAGCATCAATTTTGAACAGCTTTAGATCTTCGTCCGAATTTGATCAGGTTTTTTCAAACCCTCTCATTTGATTCAGGAACGCTCACCATAGGCTTGTATGGTCCATGCACCACTGATTTCCAACAACCAGCGCTGTTGATAGACAGATGATGGAGCATATGTCATTACCATATGTTATACTCACTCCTAACAAGCATCGGAAGCTTTATTGAGGAGCCAGTATTATGAGGATCATTTGTTGGTGTCGCCATTTTAGAATTCAGACAAATTCAAGGTAAACTTAACAAATTTAGCAGAAGCCACGTAGAACCTCAAATAATTGGCCAGAAGCAGCAGAAACTCAATCTCTATAACCGATTCTTGCAAATTTGCTAATTTGATCAAACGTAGATAACAAAAGAGCAGTTTCAATGATCAATTGTTAAATCGATCAATGATTAACCTGCTCTGATACCATTTGAAAGGATCTAAGCATCTAGTTTGATCAATTAGATTAGATTTGCAGCGGAATTAGTACACGAATTAGACAAATTGAAACAAGAACACAAGAGATATAGCAATGTAACAGTACGTTATAGAATAAGAGAGAGTTTCTGCACAAAAGATGTATTTCATTCAATATAAGCATCGGCTACATTACAATTAGGTCATCTTTCCTTTTATAGGGAAAGATGACGTCAGCTGATGTCACTTGACAGTGACATCTAACTGTTATTACAACAAACTACTGATAGTTACACAACTACTGAAGATGTCAACAGCTGACATCTTCTTACAAAAGACAAGTGTAAACTATCTCTACAACTACTGATAAGAAACTACTAAAACTATAACTACTGAAACTACAACGACTGAAGAACATGCTCTTCAGTCGTTTTACAAGTACTGAAATAGAAATGAAACTACTGAAAAGAAAATTCTAAAAGGAAACCATCACAACAACTGAAGAATACTTCTTCAGCTGTTGTGACAAACTCTGAAGGCTTTAGTACTTGGACTTCAGACTTGAACTTCAGTTGTTGTCATCAGCTGATGTCTTCAGTTGTTGTTATCAGCTAATGTCTTCAGTCTTTGTCTTCAGTCTTTGTACTTCAGCTGATGGTCTTCAGTACTTTAGTCTTCAGCTGATGATCTTCAGCACTTTAGTCTTTAGCTGATGAATTCTTCAGTCTTTGTCAAACAGCTGGTGAGGCCTTCAGCAGTTGTTGTGATGTCTTGTGGGACTTAAAGGTTTTTCTGATCTGGCTCATTGGTTCTTTTGGTCCAACATTGTCTTTTATGTTAAGTATGGTACACCTGCTGCCAAAGGACCTTAGAAAACCAATGAACGGTGGTCTCTTGTTCCATAACTCATAAGGGGTTTTCCATGGGGCTTAACTATAAGAACTCTATTCTGCACATAGCATGCAGTGCTAACTGCCTCTGCCCAGAATGTTAGAGGAAGTTTTGAATCAGCTAACATAGTTCGAGCAACCTCAATAAGTGTCCTGTTCCTCCTCTCAGCAACACCGTTTTGTTGAGGAGTTCTGGGAGCACTATATTGTCTGGCAAGCTCTTTTGAGTCACAGAATGAGTCAAGAACAAAGTTTTTAAACTCAGTCCCTTGATCACTTCTAATAATTTTAACCTTATGATCAATTTGATTTTCTATTTTAAGAATAAAAGATTTCAAAGTTTCAGCAGTTTCATCTTTAGTTCTTAAAAAGAATACCCATGTGAATCTTGTAAAATCATCAACTATCACAAGGCAGTATGATTTCCTTCCAATGTTCATTATATTTGTGGGACCAAAAAGATCCATGTGCAATAAGTGTAATGGTGTAGTGATAGAATTAACACATTTGGATTTGTGAGATGTGTAGTGTTGTTTTCCTTTCAGGCAGGCAACACAGTTATCTTTGCAGAAAAACTCCTTTTTAGGCAAACCATGTACCAAGTTATTTTTAGCCAATTTATTCATTGTCTTAAAATTTACATGACACATACGTTTATGCCATAGTGTTAATTCATCACTATCAGCTTTGGAAATAAAACATGATACTTCACCCATAGGAGAAGCATTGTTCATATCTAGCTTGTACATATCCCCTTTCCTGGGAGATCTAAGAAGCACCAATTCTGGAGGAATTGTCATCCCTGGTTTGAGGATAATGCACTCATGTTCTGTGAAAAGCATTTGATGCTTTTGGTCACAGAACTGAGAAACACTTAACAGATTATGTTCAAGCTGTTTGACAAAGTGAACTTTGTCAATGTTTAATCTACCATTGGATATACTTCCTTTGCCAGAAATATATCCTCCGGCCTCACCTCCAAATTGGACAGGTCCTCCATCATAGTTCTGGAATTCTTGAAGGAGAGATCTGTTCCCTGTCATGTGCCTGGAGCATCCACTATCTACAATCCAGACATTGTTGTTCTTGTCAAATGGATGTCCCTTCACATAAGATGAGATTGTTAGTTTTGTTTGGAAGCCCAAGCCTTGCTGGTCTTGGACTCTTCCAAATATTATGACATAATTAAATCAAAAGATATGCATTGGTGTTCAATGGAGGTCGTTAAAGAAGAGGTTTGGGCTGCAGCATCTTCCTTGATCTTCCAATCCATCCCTTGGTTGATCTTTGAGGATGAGCTTGTTGAGGCTTTTGCAGTCTGGACTTCTTCCGAAGCTTCTTTCTTTTCGGAAGAAGCCTTCACCACCTTTTCTTCCAAGATATTCTTCTTCTGGGTTGGTTTAAAAGAAGCTTTCTTGTTCTTCCAAACCTTTGAAGCTTTGGCTTCCGAAGCCATTTTCCCTTCGGAAGATGTACCTTCTTCCGAAAGCAACTTGGCTTCCGAGACCAACTTTCCCTTTTTCATCACTTGAACCGTTTGAAATGGTCCAAATGTGAAACCTTCCCTGACTCCTTCTTTTCTATCATTATTTGCATAATGTGTGCTTGCTAGATTGTAGTAACAATCTTTTGCCATGTGGTTGTGCAGACCATACATTATGCATACGATGTTAGTCATTTGGGAATTTAAGGGTTGCTGTTTCTTGGGCTTCTTTTCTTCATCAGCAACTTTCCCTTTCAACTTCTGATCCTTTGATAGGACATGAGTGCTGGTATTACACTCCTTTCCTGAATCAGAGGTACCTAACACTTGAAACCAGCTGAGATAAAGACACCTTTCTGCTTTGGGTCGATCTTTAGCTTAGACTCAACAACCTTCTTGGCAGTCTTTTTAGCAGCTTTAGCTCTGCTTCTTCTTGCCTTGCTGGTTAGGATTTGATCTTCACAGGAGGAGATGGGTGCATTTACCGCTTTCTTCCCTGTGGTGGCCACTATTATTGCATCCTCCTTCAATTCTAGTAAGGAAGGGTCAGTAGTTAGAACCTCTTGCTCCTCAGTACCACTTCTAGGTTGTCTAATAGACTCATAAGAGTGTGGTGGAGTGATTTCATTGGTTCCCAACCCTCCTTTGTTTTGATAAAACATTTTGGAATGGGAGGATGATGCAAGAATAGCTTGGAAGTTTTGTTCAGCAATAGCTTGCTTCCTGGCCTGAGCCTCAGCAGTGACAAGCTGGGCTTGAGCTTCGGACAGCTTGGATATCAGATCTTTGATTTGAGTCTTATAGTTGGTTTGTTCATGTTTTAAAAGAGAGACAGTTTTCTCTAACTCCTCAATTTTCTTTTGATAGTCAGATTCAGCTCTTTTAAAGTCAGATTTTAAGACATTTAAAGACTCAACATCAGATCTAATTTCCATATTGTAATCCTTGTAAAGTTTAACTTTAGCAATACAGGCTAGAGTGCAAAGATGTTCACATACCTGAGCATCATCTGTTCCGGCCATGAGTGCTTGAGCAGGAGTCACATCCTGTACCATGAAGCTCCAGTCAACATCTTGAGCTATTATAGCTGTTTCAGTTGTCTTTTCTTCAGACTTCGAGGTTGAGGGATGTGTGGAGGCCTGTGGGGTTCCCGGGTTGTTCTTGGGAGCCTTGCATTCCCTAGCAAAGTGACCCAGTTGGTTGCAGTTGTAGCACTTTGCTTTGGTCTTATCAAACCCAAACTTGCTGTTTGCAGGGTTTTGAGGGAATTGCCTTCCAGTTCTCTTGAAGAACTTCTTTGCTCTGTAAGTTAGAAGAGCCATCTGTTGGACAATGTCCACATACTATACATCATCTAGACTGAAGCACTCAAGATCATCAAAGTAATATTGAAAATCACCAGAGTGTCGGCTTCCAAAGACAAAGGCACAACTATCCTGAAAGGAGTTGTAATGAGCCTGTTGAGACTTTGGAGTCTCAGGTAGAGTAATGTAGGGTCCATTTTGCGAGTTGTCAGGGTAGCATAGCAACTGATGTTGTGGTTCTATGCTTTCCCTTTCAACCACATGAAAGACTGAACTCAGTTGGTTATTGGAGTTACCAGAGGAGTTCTGCATGTTCATCTCCATCTGGAATGCACTGAGGATACCATACAACTCTGTGAGAGTAAGAGTCTTAAGGTTTGATGTTCTCTTGATCACAACACAATAGTGTGTCCGTAGCTTAGGAAGGGAAGACATGAACTTCCTTACTATGTCCCTGTTCGCAAGAGTTACTCCAATATACACCAAAGTATCCACTATCTCAATATACCTGAAGTATTGTTGAGTCAAGGTCTTACCAGCCTTGAAAGTGAAGTTTTCAAACTGCTGCTTTAAGAGATCCTTCTTGTTTTCTTTAGTTTCCTTGGATCCTTCATACATAAGCTTCAGTGCATCCCATAAGTCTTTAGCTGTCTTGCACTTCTTGAAGCCTCTGTAGATGGAGTTTGGAAGAGCAGTTTAAAGAGAAGTCATAGCCCTTTGATCAAGCTCTATTCTTTTCCTGTCTTCTTCTGAGTAATCATCCACATCTTTTGGAATAATACGATTACCTATAGCAGAAGTAGTGCTTGGTATGAAAGGACCATTAACAACGGAGTCCCACATCCTTGAGTCTTGACACTTGATGAAGCCTTCCATTCTTGTGCACCATGTGTCAAAATCTTCAGGGGTGATCAGTGGGGACTTAGCCATGGTACCAGTTTCCATATCAGCTTTAGTAAGAGCGGCCATTTGAGTGAATGGGTTGTAGGGAGGAGTGAAAAACAAGTTGATTTGGATGGTTAGATCACGCAATCAAGAGACAAACAAAGCTCTGATACCAACTGCTGGATCGGTATTGGTCATTTAACAAGTGGTTTTTCTCTCAAACTCACCTAGAACAACACTCAAACGAGTCTAACAAGAGTTGATCACAATATAACAAGTAACAAATGATAATCAACACAGGATGTAAATTTTCAAGGTACTTTTATATATTGATTCTCAACTCAAAGGATTACAAGACTCTTGCAAGCACAATCTCTGTCTAATGAGTTACAATGAGAACTATATATATAATACTACCTACAGCCGGATATACTTTGATACCAGCTGGAAACCTATAACCAAAAGCCTATAATACAAGACTATAGGTTAAGGTATCTCGGATATTTTATCTGAGATTTGGTAGTCAGGACATGTCCCTGGCTTACCTTTTGTCACCAACTAAGGTTGGTAACATGTACTATCATAAAAAGGTAAATAGTGGAATAAAGTATGGTCAACTACATGGCTCTTTAGGAAGAGGCCATGCTGTATCAGAAGTCTGTAGCGGAATGTCAGAGACCATACTTATGTCCACTGGTTTATAGCAGTGTCTTCCGAAGGTTAAATTGCTTCGGAAGAATAACTTCTTCCGAAGCCACTTATACTTCGGAAGACTGCTTCTTCCGAGGCTTGGGAACTTCTTCTTTGTCTTCGGAAGTAGAGTTCGTCTTCGGAAGTTGATTTTTCACTTATCTTCGGAAGAACTCTTCAACCTTCGGAAGTTCTCATACTTATCTTCGGAAGCCTTTGAATGTAGCACCAAAATTTGACTAAGTGAAATGGTTTTGGTTGCACCAGCCTTCCTCATGATCCAACACTTATCCTTTTTGTAATATATTAGAATGTGAGCTATGGCATGTCATAGTCACTAGTCAAAAGGCAATCTGCCTTTTGACTCTACATGGATTTTGTTGTCTAGTTCATGTATCCAGCTGGCCTTCAAAGTATGGCCGGCTGTAGGCTTTAGTATAAGTATTAGAATGTGAGCTATGGCATGTCATAGTCACTAGTCAAAAGGCAATCTGCCTTTTGACTCTACATGGATTTTGTTGTCTAGTTCATGTATCCAGCTGGCCTTCAAAGTATGGCCGGCTGTAGGCTTTAGTATAAGTATTTTCTGGTCCTTGTAACTAAGAAAAGTTTTTGAGTTGAACTTTGTAAACCACTTTGTAAGGAACTAGAAGATCAATATACTTTAACCTTGAAAACCAACTGCTTGTGTATTGCTCTAGTTTTCTGTCTCATTACGTCTTGTGTTTCTAAGTTCTCTAAACTCATTTTCTTATCAGTTCCCCATTTGAATTGTTAAGTGTTGAAATACACTCTCCTCTTTGTGTTGTTGTGTTGTACAAGTGCATAATTCCTTCACCCGGTCCTGCATAATCTTATAATTTAAATTGTATTAAACCAATGTACACATAATATTTACATATACGAAAATAACCATAAACAAAATGTCTTACAAAAACTAACCATAAACAAAAATGTCTTACAAAAACTGTACATGTACATACAATAATTACCTATACGAAAATAGCCACTAAGGCTACTAAGGTTTACTCCAGTTCTCATTAACAGTCCATGCCGTATACGTAATTCAACTACTGATATCAACACACATCATCATGTGTCCTTTACATTTGGTTATCATGTTATAATTACATATACGTGTTATATTTACATGGTGTAACAACATTCTACATACAATAATTACATATACATAAATAGCCACTAAAGCTACTAAGGGTTCTTCATCTTCTCATTAAATATCCATGACCTATACGTATTTCAACTATTGATATCAACTCAGAACATTGTATAATTACATATACGTAAATAAAAACATTTAGAATTTGGTTATCATTTTGTAATTACATATACGTAAATAGCCATGCCCTATGCGTAAGTTACAATTCTCATATATGTTAAACTTATTTAGTCATCTCATTTGTGGTGTGGTTATTTTCTTTTATTTTCTTTTCTAGTCTTCTAATTTAAGATTGTATTAAACCAACATACACATAATTTTTACATATACGAAAATAACCATAACCTAAAATGTCTTACGAATACTGTACATATACATACAATAATTACCTATATGAAAATAGCCACTAAGGCTACAGTTTTTGGAATTCAAAAATTAACTCAAATAGAATCATATGAAATAATTTTTAAAAATAATAAGTACTGATTTACTCTCTACTTCTAAACACACATAACCTATTTTTGCAACGTTATATTATATCACCTAATAATATATTAGAAATAATCCAATCATAGATAAAACACCAAATGTTTAGATTCCACTAACATAAAACACCCATAATAGCAATAATCCTCAAGTCTTTACGATGTTAATAACAGAAAAAAGCATTACGACATGTCATTGGATTAATCTACTTATACTTAACACCTTGTCTCCGTAATTATCTTGTCCTTGTGTATGTTAGCTTCTGATAGCAGGATGCGATATGCATAGTTCATCCTTAGCTTCCTTAATTGACCATCTTGTCTTGGTTCTTCCTTTAAGAATCTGCAAGACCATCTACTCACCTTGCTGCCCATATAGGTTTCCATATGCCGCATAACAAACACCCCGCAATCAATTGGATTGTTAATTGTAGCCCAGGAAAGATTTTTCTTTACAGGGATGCAACTTGAAATCTGAACGAACTTTACGTTTCCTACTCGATGCAAATAATCAACAAACATTCCTTCTACAATAAACGTCATACATAAAATATCAGTTTCACAAAAATGATATACAGAATAATGTAACGCATAATTATAAAACTCAAGTAATCTATGTGCTTCTACAATCTACCTTAGATTTACCTACATGTAAACTTATAAGAGACACATAAAAAATAATGTATGGCATGTTTATAAACTACAACCAACATAAGGATTATGTACTAATATCAAGTAAATAAGATCTTACCACTTTGTAAACAGTGCTTTTCTTATGATAACACGCAACATCCTCGATTCTTACGAAGCTTCTACACTCATGTACGTTGTCAATTACTTTTATTGCTGGATAATGCAAATCAAAGCACACTAGGTAATAGTTTTCATTTTCCAAGATTGGGAACATAACAATGCCGTATTCACTTAATGTTTGGTAACTTTCATCACCAGCAATCACTGTCTTCAATTTTTTTTCAAATTCTTTAAATCTGCTATCGTCATCCATATTTGTGTTCCAAAGAATTGCATGGATCTACATAAAATGTTCATTTTATTAACGTATGCTTTTTTAGAAAACATAAATCTACATATATATGGATGATACAACTTATGACTTACTATTACACCCGTGTGCTTGAACAGCCTATACTTTGATTCTCTGCTCCTGTTCCTTTCTTCAAAGTTTAGCACTGCTGCCCAATAGTCAATAACGTTCAAAAAAGCCTAACTTCATGTTGTAACGATATTAGTAAAAATCTTTTTGTAATAACCCCGTTTTCTGTCTCGAACACATCATCCCTTTTGTACATACATCCAACAAGATAAGTAAGCAGACAGTGAATCTATTAAACGATCTTATAAGAAATATCAATTAATAAGAGTTACAAGTATGATCTACACATAAATATAAATACACGTACTGAAATACATTTTCGACTTCCCTCTGTTCATCCGCTTCACTATCTACATTCACCCTACATAGTGAGATGAGCATTTGTAATAACTTATTACACCATTATATATTAACATGATAATAGCAAGATTAATTTATTTAATTTACATTACTTGTCATTTTCAAGTCCCCTCATTAAATAGCTCCATACTTTTCGTTCTTCCTTAGAAATACCCTTCTTGATGTCAATAGATCTTATTTGGTACGGTGACCGATTTACATCTGCTACTTTCTTCATCCTTGATGGACTTTTCTTATCATCACAATTTAGTTCGCCCAATTTTAGACCCCGATTACATTCTCCAATAGCTTGTTTTCCTTTTAGTTGTAACATTTTTTCAGCATTTTCAAAATCTTGAGTCAAACCCAGACTGAAATTTGGTTCCAGTGTTCTCAGATCATTCACGTTAAACTTCATCCCCCAAATGCATTTTTCTTTATACTATCCTCTACCCAATCTGCAAATTGACATACTGCCTGTATGGTGGTAATATTTGGGTCATCTACACCGGTATATACAACCAGTCTTCTATCTGCACTTGAATTAATCACAGCCACAGATTGTGTTTCCTTTCTCGATTCAGTGGGTGTTTTTACTAAATTAATGAGATCATCATCGCATGCTATATCCGCTTCTTCCATTTTTCTCTACTCTCAACCATCACATCATCCTTATTGACATAATTCTTAAAGCATTCTTTATATCGTTCCTTCAATTCTCCTACATCTGAACAACCTGGATCATCATTGAGACTTTCAACGATTAATTTCTCAAACAGTTCCTTCTTTGTCATTATTGAATCCATAATCTTCTTCATCCTTGAAATTTTAGCTTAAACCAAAAATAAATAACCTGTTAGATTGTTTATATGCACATTATCACCCACATTATAAACCTATTACATTTTCTCAAATTTTATATATCAAACTTGTCAGTTCATTATGTTTTCAAGTTGTTTTACCCATGCATATCATCCTCAACCCTTTGTACAAGCTGGTAAAATTTTCACATGTGTATACCAAACCCTTCTAACTATCTTTTCAATATTTATTTATGATTTACATACATTTAAATTTATCCTAACAAAAGTTAGACCATAAGCCGCCTAAAAATGTATTACTTTGCCTATTTTTTCATATGTGTAACATTAATTTTTTACATATTGTAGCTATTTTTACATAGGTGTATATATGTTATTTACATATAACAAAAATTTCAATCTTAATATAAAAACATGGACAGTTCTTTATTTTTATGGGTGTTTTACCCATGTGTAAATCACACTCAACCATGCATTCAAGATGGTCAACTTATCACATTTGTAAACCAATCCGTTGAACATTTTTTTGCAATATTACCTGTGATTTACACATTTTCAAGTACTAAAAATGATACCCTCGAAGTGCTGTTATCCCTAACTTCTGATGAATTATCATCGTCTTCATCATCCTCCAAACTGGCAGTCATCCCTTCTTTATAATCATACAAGCATCGCATTTCGCATCTTCCAAATCCACCACTTCTTATCTCCATCTCCTCTCTCTTTCCAAGGTTTTTAAATGTTCAAAATTTCAACGGACTCATCGTGCGTTCATCATTAATACCACGGCAAATAGTTCCATCTACGTATAATAGCTGCATCAATAAAATAAATATAAAACTATTACAAAAGTTACTTGAAATAATTAATAATTTATGTTAATGTGTATTTTATCTTTTAAAACATAAGAGTTGATTGTGTACTTTGCTTACTATGTTGTTGTTTATGTAACAGAAACAGTCATACATATTCCTTTCAATTATTTTACTCCATTTTAACACATACCGTCAAAATCGATAGCGCTCCGCTGAATTGCGACTCTAAATCCCTCCTTTTCCATTTCTTTTTGCATTTCTTTATCTTTGAAACTATGTAACTTGTCACACCCCCGCTGGGAGCAGAAACACGGGGATGCGATCGAGACGGGATCGTCATAACACATGGTTACCAATAGAGAGGCAATTTGTATGTAATTGATGACAAGCGTGTCATGACGACACCCGGCACAAATGGAGACTTGTGTCGCGTTCAGTCAATGTTCACGACAGCATAGTCATAAGCATAAACGGAAACTTGTAATTGATTCACATGAACGATTCACATAATCACAAAAATTGTATTCTGTATGTAATTCCCACAACCCGGGAACAAGTATCCAAAAGAATGTTAATTGTTTGATGGACTGCAACAATGTACAAAATAATTGTTCATCTTGTATGTTCAGTCTCAAAAATTCATCCTAGGGTCTCCACTAAGGCAGCACTCCTAGATCTTCAGTTCTCATTGTTACCTGAAAAATATGCTCAAAATTGTCAACAATAATGTTGGTGAGCTTCGCAGGTTTGAATTGTAAACATGTAATTGATGCTGTATAGTGTTTGTAGTGGAATACCATGCATACAGTTATAAGCTAGCAAAATCACATACCATGGGTTTTATACAACCAAACCTAAAGACATACACACAACAACTTGTCAGAATATATTCACCCAAGGCCCGTTTGTGGCAGTATGATGGTACTCACAAGTAACCATCTGTCAAGGGTGGGGGTGTCAACCCAGTAGTACTACTAATACCTATCCGTTGGTTCCAACACCGGAATTAATGGTTGTAAGAAGAACCACACAGTAACATCATGTATGCATCAGATATGTACTCATAAAACAGTATCACGTTGATTCCATGTATGAAAATTGTATGTATGTTGTACAGCATTGAAAACGTGTAAGCATACTTTTCCCCCATGTTTGTAAAAGATTGAAACCATTGAATAAGCGTAAAAAGGGGCCACGAAACTCACTTGTTAAGTGGTAAGTATGTATGATGTAACTTCCCAAACTTGTATGTATGTATGAACGGTCAATCACCTATTGACAGTTACGTTAAGCATTAATAATACGTCTGATGTTAACCATATTGTTTAGTTGGGTCGGGTCGGATTGGTTCGGTCGTGGGTAACTCTTGCACACAAATACGCGCAATAGATCTTATGTAGATCCAAGCACTAGAAACGTTGCCATTGTAGATGATATTTGTGTAAAAGTGTTATTGTTGTTAAAGAAGTACTTGGTAAGCACTTGTGTTAGGAATCATTTGTTGCTAGTTGTAAAGTGTTAAGTTGATGTGTTTTGATATAACATTAATGAGTTTGATAGTGTTAATCTCAAAGATCATCGTTAGTAATGGCAACCGTGTCGATGTCACCTCAACATCACACGACAGCACACACCGCACGCAAGAAGAATTAACACACAATGACTCCAATAGCACGACAGGACTAGACACATGACTGGACACTCCATTCGCACGGATCAACTTTCAGTCATGCGAATCAGCTTCATTCGCACGACTGAACTCCCATTCGTGCGACTAAGCACTCAGTCATTCCACACAGCACCCACTCGCACGACTAAACCTTCCATTCGCACGATTTAACCCTCAGTCGTACGAATCAACTTCATTCGTACGACTGAGTCTTCATTCGTACGACTGGATCTTCAGTCGTACGACACACACAGTCGCACACAATCATCCGCATAGACTCAATCGCGCTCACTCTCATACGCATGGACTCAGTTGCACGACTCACCCCGGTCGTACCACTCAGTCGCACGATAGACTCAGTCACATGGACTCAGTCACATGACTCACCCAGTCGCATGACTCAGTCGCATGACAGACCCAGTCGCCTGAACAGTAAGTTCGCGACTGCTGAAGTGCAGAGCAGCGTCCAGCTGCTCCGAGCACTCGTTTTACACTCCAAGAACTTCTAGAAACACACATCTAACATGTCTAGACAAGAAACACACTCTGGAACTCAACACACAAGCCCACACGACCTCTTGTGCTCGGATGAACCCGAACACCCGAAACCCTAGAAAATGCAGCAGTGAAATCGAGTAAGAAACAGGTTAAGCAAGGTTATCTACCTGCTAGGAGTAAGTATTCACGATGATAACCAAGATTTGACGGTGAAAACGCAACAAACGTGACGAATTTTTGTGCTAGATTGAGAGAAAAATGGAGAAGAAGAAGAAGAGCGATGAAGAAGAAGATGTGAAGAATGGCTGGGAAGAGGGTATTTATACCCAGCCTAGTTTGGAAATTTGTCAAGTTTAGTCCCTGCACTTAGCCCCCGAATCGCCAAACTTGCTTCGGTTGATAATGACGTAAACATGTGCGTTATATTAATTATAGGGAAGTATTTAATGTTGTTTGTATCTTGAATATGTTGTTATTAATAATGTTTATATTATGTAACATAATATAGTTAGTAATGTCGGTGGTGATACCCGTAAGCATTTTGGGCGATAAGGTTGCAAATAATGGTATCACGACTGTAAAAGAAAACCAAACAAGTATGATGTCCTCAGAAATATAATCTAAGATGATGAAAAATGAACACTCAAAGGATAGTTAACGAAATTTTCACGTTAAAAGATGGACCTTGAAGTGACGGATGTCACAATATCCCCCATTTAAGAGAATTTCGTCCCGAAATTCAACTGGTGCTAGGTCCAAGAGTGTCATCCTCGAATAGATGTGGATACTTGAGTTTCATCTGATCTTCTCGTTCCCATGTGAATTCCGGTCCTCACTTGGAGTTCCATCTCACACGAACGATCGGTATCTTGCTGCGCCTTAAGCGTTTGACCTTTCGGTCCATGATTTCGATAGGTTCCTCAATAAAATGAAGCTTTTCGTCGATCTTGATTTCCTCAATTGGTACGTGTAAGGACTCGTCCGCCAAACACTTCTTGAGGTTCAACACGTGAAAAGTATCATGTACACCGCTGAGTTCTTGTGGCAACCTCAATCGGTAAGCCACCGGACCGATTCTTTCTGTAATCTCGAATGGTCCTACGTATCGAGGGGCTAACTTCCCTTTCTTTCCAAATCGTACAATCCCTTTCCAGGGAGAGACTTTGAGTAAAACGTGATCTCCAACATTGAATTCTAGAGGCTTCCGACGATTGTCGGCATAGCTCTTTTGGCGATCTCTTGCAGCTTTTAGCTTGTCTTTGATTTGGAAAATCTTGTCAGTCGTTTCTTGAATGATCTCTGGGCCTATAAGTTGGCTTTCGCCAATCTCAGCCCAACAAACTGGGGACCTACATTTCCTCACGTACAATGCTTCAAATGGTGCGCATCCAATGCTTGTATGGTAGCTGTTGTTGTAGGAGAACTCAATCAATGGTAAATGAGTATCCCAGCTACCACCAAAATCGATTACACAAGCTCTGAGCATGTCTTCCAATGTTTGTATCGTGCGTTCACTTTGGCCATCTGTTTGTGGGTGATAGGCGGTACTCATATCTGATCGAGGGCCATCGCTTTTTGTAGGGTTTGCCAAAACCGTGAAGTGAATCGACTGTCACGGTCGGATATGATCGACACCGGCACACCGTGCCATGTCACAACCTCTTTAATGTACAACCTCGCCTACTTTTCCATTTTGTAATCCTCCCGGATCGGTAAGAAATGAGCGGACTTCATCATCCGATCCACCACGACCCATATCGTGTCGTGCCCGCTACTTGTCCTAGGGAGTTTGGTAATGAAATCCATAGTTATGTTCTCCCATTTCCACTCAGGTATTCAGGTTGTTGTAATAATCCCGATGGTTTTTGATGTTCGGACTTAACTTTTGAGCACGCCAAGCATCGGCTCACATACATAGCAATGTCTCTCTTCATGCCTGGCCACCAGTATAGATCCTTAAGATCGTGATACATCTTGTCGGCGCCAGGATGAACAGAATATCGTGTCTTGTATGCTTCCCCCATGATCAGGGTACGAACGTCTCCCCATTTGGGTACCCATATGCGATCCATGAAGTACTGTATGCCGTCATCCTTTCAAATCATCTGTTTGTCTAACCCTCGGAATTCTTCTGCCGCAAGGTTTTCTTCTTTCAATGCTTCCTTTGTGCAAGTTGTATCTGAGCTTTCAAGTTCGTTTGAATAGTCAATCCTAAAGCTCGAGCACGTACTGGTTTCACGTGCTCTTTACGACTTAGGGCGTTAGCCACCACATTTGCTTTCCCCGGATGATACAAGATTTCACAATCGTAGTCACTAAGTAGCTCTACCCAACGTCGTTGTTTCGCATGTTGAGTTCTTTCTGATTCAGGATGTGTTGAAGTCTTTTATGATCTGTGTAGATGATACATTTGGTTCCATACAGATAGTGCCTCCATATCTTGAGTGCAAATACTACCACGCCCAACTCCAGATCATGAGTCGTATAATTCTTCTCATGCACCTTAAGTTGTCGCGAGGCATAGGCAATCACCTTGTCTTTCTGCATTAGCACACAACCCAATCCTTGATGTGAAGCATCGCAGTACACCACAAAATCATCAGTCCCGTCTGGAAGGGACAATATCGGTGCGTTGCATAACTTCTCTTTCAACGTTTGGAATGCTTGTTCTTGGGCATATCCCCAATCAAATTCTTGTCTTTCTGAGTCAACATAGTTAACGGTTGAGCAATCTTAGAAAAATTTACAATGAAGCGACGATAGTATCCGGCCAATCCTAAGAATTGCCGTATCTCTGACGGTGTCTGGGGTGTATCCCATTTCTTCACTGCCTCAATTTTGCCAGGATCTACATGAATCCCGTTCTCGTTAACCACATGCCCCAAAAATTTCACTTCTCAAAGCCAAAACTCGCACTTCGAGAGTTTAGCGAAAAGTTTCTCTTCTTGTAACAAACTCAGTATGGCCCGAAGATGTTCCTCGTGGTCTTCTCTCGATCGAGTGTAGATAAGTATATCGTCAATGAATACGATCACGAACTTATCCAAGTATGGTTTACACTCCCGATTCATCAGATCCATGAATACAGCCGGTGTGTTAGTCAGTCCGATGACTAAGAACTCATAATGACCATAACGAGTCCTAAACGCTGTTTTCGGTATGTCATCCTCGAAAACCCTCAATTGATGATATCCAGAGCGAAGATCAATCTTGGAGAAATATGAAGCTCCTTGCAACTGATCAAACAAATCATCGATTCTGGGAAGAGGATATCGATTCTTCACAGTCAACTTGTTTAACTCGCGATAATCGATGCACATGCGGAACGACCCGTCTTTCTTTTTAACAAACAAGACCGGTGCTCCCCACGGTGAATGACTCGGCCGAATGAAACCCTTCTCCAATAGTTCTTGCAATTGGCTAGATAACTCTTGCATTTCGGATGGCGCTAACTGGTATGGTGCTTTAGCTACCGGCGTAGCTCCAGGAACCAACTCTATATGAAATTCCACCTGTCGTGGAGGAGGTAAACCCGACAAGTCATCAGGGAATACTCCCGGAAAATCTCGTACTACAGGAATATCTACCAACTTGTTGCCTTCTTCTTTCTTTTCCACTACATGGGCCAGAAATGCGTAACACTGCTTCCGTAAACATCATCGCGTCTTCATGCAAGTGATAAGCTTCAGAGTTCTTCTCGGTCGTTCTCCTTGAATCTTGAGTACCTCCCCGTTTGGCATGGGGATTCGTACTACTTTCTCCCGACAAACAATCTCGGCTCCGTGTTTCGACAACCAATCCATTCCCACAATCACATCGAAGCTCCCCAACTCGAAAGGTATTAAGTCTATGTCGAAGGCATGGTTCTCCAATATCATGAAACACTGTCTAATAATCTCATCTGCTTGTACAACTCTACCATTGGCCATTTCTACGGAGAAACTAGTTTCTAGTCTACTAGGGTTCAAGGCAAGCATGTGTGCAAAATCGAAAGATATGAAACTATTATCTGCCCCAGTATCAAATAGTATGGATGCGAAGTAGTGGTTGAGCAAGTACGTACCCGTAACAACATTCGGGTCCTGACGAGCATCGTTAGCTCCAATGTCAAATGCACGTCCCCGAGCGACATTCGCTTGATTAGCCGGGCCTTGGTTCCCAGCTATAGTCATCACTTGTTGCTGATTATTCCCTTGTTGACCAGGTGCCCTATTCAGTTTGGGGCACATGTTCCGGTAGTGACCCGGATCTCCACATTCGTAACAGACTCTGGCATTCCCGGCAGGGTTAACCGCGTTGACGGGCGCAACCAGATTCGGTGCAATTCTACAATCCTTCGCTAGGTGCCCTGAGCGCCTACAGTTCACACACACCCGACACTGCATCCCTGGGGGATGATGATAGTTGCACCTGTCACATTTGGGATGCGGGCCAACATATTCTCTCTTGCCCTGAGTTACAGCCACGAAATTCCTGGTGATCTTGGCCCTTTTATCAGATTTCCCGGCATTCAACCGGCTAGTTTCTCCAACATCCTTTCTCTTCTCTGCTCCCCTACCCAATACCCCTGTTCTTATCATCTCATCAGTGAGAGCGCCAGTCTTCAGAATTGCGCTCTGAATCGTTGGAGGAGCAGCTGCTGTTACCATTGCCCGGATTTGAGGCGCGAGTCCCCAAATGTACCTCTCAATTCTCTTTGATTCCGGTGTTACCAGATGTGGAACCAATCTTGCCAACTCATGAAAACGATCGGTGTAAGTTGCGTGTCCAGCTCCAACCGTAGCATGGTTCCAGAATTCCTACTCAAGTTTCTGCATCTCGTTAAGAGGACAGTACTCCTCAGTAATCAGGGCTTTGAACTCATCCCAAGTCATCTGCATCGCAGATTCTCTTCCTCTAGCTTAAACCTGGGTGTTCCACCAGGTTAGTGCTCTGCCCTGTAGTGAGCATGTAACATACTTGATTCTTTGACTGTCGAGGCATTCACTGATGTCAATCACTGCCTCCATCTTTTCAAGCCATCTCAGGGATATCGCCCCACCTTTTCCATCGAATTCTCGGGGTTTGCAGGCCACAAATTCTTTGTAAGAACATCCCCGTCTGGTATTATCAACCCCAGTGTCAGTACCAGTTGTTCCACCAATCCCAGTATCATCCCCTGTTCCTTGGTTATGTTCATGGTGTGTGTTATCATCCCCGTGGAGATGATGATTCAGAAGAGTGTCGCTCACTTGAGTCATGATAGTTGGAATCAGTGCGGCTAGCTGCTGAGCAATCATAACAGCTATGTCAGGGTTGTCAGTTCTCTGATTGTTGCCAGCTGTAGCACCACCTGTTCTTGGTGGTCTACCCCTACCTCTGCCTTGTGGGGTCTCACCTTGGTTGGTACTACGTGTGACTCTTCGAGGTGGCATCTTCTAATCATAGAAAGGTGTAAACATGTAAACTTTAGTAAACATGTAAACCTTAATTACTTTAAGATACACGTATGATTCCACTTATCAATTTCCAATATCCCATTCTTCGGTCCATCAAGATCGTCACGTAGCCCAGTTTAAGCACATTCTTAGTATACCGGTGATGCTTATATATAGGGTTCCCTACAGCGTTCCCACCACATCCACGACATACCTTGAATGACGCTTAAACCGGTTACACGACATCCTAATTTTCCTTAGCATCATCTCAAAGAATAACGTAATGTATGTGTAGAGAGTATCGTCACTCCTATACGTTTCCTGTAGTCCACTCTCATTCTAAGCATTCAATCAGTTCCTTAGTTACTGAAATGCTAAGTGGAGGAATGTCTCATAAAGGATAAGATCAATGTCATGATTGGGAATACTACGAAGGCTCTAAGTAGGACAAGACTTAAGTAATAGCAAGTATTAGTAATGTTTTTCTACCCTTAACGAGGTCTTACTAGAATTATGATCCAAGCACACCCTAGGGTATAGAATAGAAAACTTGTAATACTCATGATCGTTACCTCACGGTAAGATTTGCCAGACTTCTCATGCACGGCGAATTACAATTACGTGTGCACCCGTAATGATAATTTGCTTTGCATGGTCGCTCTAGCTCCACTTACCCCAAGTTAAACATCATAGTATTGTCAACACTCATCAAGCATGGTTCGTGTAATGTCCTCATGTACATGAGCCCTTAGTATTCTAATAGTAGTATGTGGTAACAAGTAAACTCCAAGCACATAAGCACAATATGTTCAATGATAGTTGCCTATCCTTTATACTTTTAGGATTTCAGGCATAACCATGTTAGGGTCGGATTTAGTATCCGAGATCGACGCTACGCGTGATCACTAAGGTTCCCTTCTGTTTAGGTATCTCAACCTAATGATATGATGTGCGCATACAATGTAAGATTCTAGTATAACGGTATTCCATTGAGAAAGACTAAGAGTAATAGTGTCTTCCTCAGGACGATCAGATAGCAAGCACATACGCATAGAATCACGTATAGAGACAAGAAACAAATATAGAGGAACACACATGTAATATTAAATGCAAGCCGGTCCTAGCATGCATTCTACATGAAGGTTCCTAGGTTATAGTCTAGGTCAAGTGTATTGCCTAATTCTCTATAACCAATAGCTCTGATACCAGTTTGTCACACCCCCGCTGAGAGCGGAAACACGGGGATGCGATTGAGACAGGATCGTCATAACACATGGTTAGCAATAGAGATGCAATTTGTATGTAATTGATGACAAGCGTGTCATGACGACACCCGACACAAATGGAGACTTGTGTCGCGTTCAGTCAATGTTCACGACAGCATAGTCATAAGCATAAACGGAAACTTGTAATTAATTCACATGAACGATTCACATAATCACAAAAATTGTATTCTGTATGTAATTCCCACAACCCGGGAACAAGTATCCAAAAGAATGTTAATTGTTTTATGGACTGCAACAATGTACAAAATAATTGTTCATCTTGTATGTTCAGTCTCAAAAATGCATCCTAGGGTCTCCACTAAGGCAGCACTCCTAGATCTTTAGTTCTCATTGTTACCTGAAAAATATGCTCAAAATTGGCAACAATAATGTTGGTGAGCTTCGCACGTTTGAATTGTAAACATGTAATTGATGCTGTATAGTGTTTGTAGTGGAATACCGTGCATACAGTTATAAGCAAGAAAAATCACATACCATGAGTTTTATACAACCAAACCTAATGACGTACACACAGCAACTTGTCAGAATATATTCACCCAAGGCCCGTTCCTGGCAGTGTGATGGTACTCACAAGTAACCATCTGTCGAGGGTGGGGGTGTCAACCCAGTAGTACAACTAATACCTATCCGTTGGTTCTAACACCGGAATTAATGGTTGTAAGAAGAACCACACAGTAACATCATGTATGCATCAGATATGTACTCACAAAACAGTATCACGTTGATTCCATGCATGAAAATTGTATGTATGTTGTACAGCATTAAAAACGTGTGAGCATACTTTTCCCCCATGTTTGTAAAAGATTGAAACCATTGAATAAGCGTAAAAAGGGGCCACGAAACTCACTTGTTAAGTGGTAAGTATGTATGATGTAGCTTCCCAAACTTGTATGTATGTATGAACGGTCAATCACCTATTGACAGTCACGTTAAGCATTAATAATACATCTGATGTTAACCATATTGTTTAGTTGGGTCGGGTCGGATCGGTTCGGTCGTGGGTAACTCTTGCACACAAATACGCGCAATAGATATTATGTAGATCCAAGCACTAGAAATGTTGCCATTGTAGATGATATTTGTGTAAAAGTGTTATTGTTGTTAAAGAAGTACTTGGTAAGCACTAGTGTTAGGAATGGTTTGTTGCTAGTTATAAAATGTTAAGTTGATGTGTTTTGATATAACATTAATGAGTTTGATAGTGTTAATCTCAAGGATCGTCGTTAGTAATGGCAAGCGTGTCGATGTCACCTCAACATCACACGATAACACACACCGCACGCAAGAAGAATTAACACACAATGACTCCAATAGCACGACAGGACTAGAAGCACGACTGGACACTCCATTCGCATGGATCAACTTTCAGTCATGCGAATCAGCTTCATTCGCACGACTGAACTCCCATTCGTGCGACTAAGCACTCAGTCGTTCCACACAGCACCCACTCGCACGACTCAACCTTCCATTCGCACGATTTAACCCTCAGTCGTACGAATCAGCTTCATTCGCACAACTGAGTCTTCATACTGGATCTTTAGTCGTGCGACACACACAGTCGCACACAATCATCCGCATAAACTCAATCGCACTCACTCTCATACGCATGGACTCAGTTGCACGATTCACCCCAGTCGCACCACTCAGTCGCAAGATAGACTCAGTCGCATGGACTCAGTCACACGACTCACCCAGTCGCATGACTCAGTCGCATGACAGACCCAGTCGCCTGAACAGTAAGTTCGCGACTGCTGAAGTGCAGAGCAGCGTCCAGCTGCTCCGAGCACTCGCTTTACACTCCAAGAACTTCTAGAAACACACATCTAACATGTCTAGACAAGAAACACACTCTGGAACGCAACACACAAGCCCACACCACCTCTTGTGCTCGGAAGAACCCGAACACCTGAAACCCTAGAAAATGCAGCAACGAAATCGAGCAAGAAACAGGTTAAGCAAGGTTATCTACCTGCTAGGAGTGAGTATTCACGATGATAACCAAGATTTGACTGTGAAAACGCAACAAACGTGACGAATTTTTGTGCTAGATTGAGAGAAAAATGGAGAAGAAGAAGAAGAGCGATGAAGAAGAAGATGTGAAGAATGGCTGGGAAGAGGGTATTTATACCCAGCCTAGTTTGGCAATTTGTCAAGTTTAGTCCCTGCACTTAGCCCCCGAATCGCCAAACTTGCTTCGGTTGATAACGACATAACTACATGCGTTATATTAATTATAGGGAAGTATTAATGTTGTTTGTATCTCGAATATGTTGTTATTAATTATGTTTATATTATATACATAATATAGTTAGTAATGTCGGTGGTGATACCCGTAAGCATTTTGGGCGATAAGGTTGCAAATAATGGTATCACGACTGTAAAAGAAAGCCAAACAAGTATGATGTCCTCAGAAATATAATCTAAGATGATGAAAAATGAACGCTCTAAGGATAGTTAATGAAATTTTCACGTTAAAAGACGGACCTTGAAGTGACGGATGTCACATAACCACACCATTTAATGTTCCCCATGTCCATATCTTCCGTTATAAGATTAACAATCCCCAACTTACACTTGCCATTCACATGGCACTCAATAAGCGTGTTATAAAACAAAATAATAAAATCGATCTTAAGCATCAGCCCATCATCATCGGAGTCACTTATCATCCTAACAATATCCTGTTTCCCAGTCATATTTTTTTATACCTACTCCTCCACTCAACTGCAACATGAGTCCAACATTCTTGTTTTTCTATTGCAATTAAATCCATCCCTTGGTTTGGAACCCCTAGCAGCTTATGAAGAGAATCACTATCGATCCTAAACGACCCTGTCTCAATCTGCATCTCCATTCTTTCCATGTTTAGTACATCAACCACATAATGACCTATCTTCGCTGGAATGCCATCAACCCTACATGATAGTAGTTTCCCAAAACCCATGTTACAAATTGCCTCTCTCTGTTTCGTCTTAAGCGCGAGAACACCCATGTAAAACTGTTTTGATGATGACCTCGTTCTGATTCCGAACCACTATGCCCCTCCCCTTACCTTAATTTTCAGATTATCTTCACCACTATTATACCTTTCGTCAATCTTCCTTTCTGCAAATAAAAGCACGTCAAGCTATATCATTTGTTCCACTTACTTCAAAACTTTAAGTATAATTTTAAACTTTAAACAATTAATTACCTGTGGGCACGTCCACTTTTGTTTTTACAACTTTTCCTTTTTCTGATTTTTTATTCAAAACCTGTCAATCGCAAACATATCGATCCTCAATGGTTTAATATATCTTTTTACATATATGTAAATATATGTCACCAGATCTTCTTCATCATTATTGTTACTTTAAAATATAATTTCTTTCTTTTTAGACATAATCTATTTATCCACGAAGTATTAAAACACTACCTTTCATGTCATCAGATTTCCTATTCTGTACATTATCTCCTCGTGCATTATGTCCCTTAATTCTTCCTATATCAGAATACACTCGTACTCAAAGCTCTATCAACATATATGTCAAAACTTTAAAAATATTACCTGACCCGTTTCCTTTTGCCATTTTTTTTTTTTTTTGGTTCTTCAGAAACTGCATTACGACTACTTGAAGCTTTGCTCTCTTATCACTACCAACATTCACTGATTTTGACATTAAAATTTTCCTTTTTTTCTTCGTATCTATTTGGACAATACAATATTTAATGTAAAGATAAATCCTTAGAATATATATTAAATTTTATTTAATACACAACATTACCTGTGTTATCTCCGTCGCTTTTTCCTTTTCTATTCGTAATCTCCTTACCTACTACAATATCCCCATCCTTTCTTTTACCATCCGTTACTTTAGTTTCAGCTTCATTCCCTGCATAATAACAATTACATATACTTAGTTCATGTTATAACACATCACATTAACCAAACAAGATATAAACCAAACATGTGATTGACCAAACAAGTTATTAACCAAACAAGTTATTGACAATATACTTACTAAAAAATTCCTCGTACTGTTGGAAGCACCAATCCTTAATGCTGTTTCATTTTGTTTGTTGTTCTGACCTCATCAATACACTTGTGTCTGCAAAATAAAAAAAAACTACGTTTACACATATATTTAAGGAATATGTTCTGTTTTTCACCCTTATACATCTAAATTTTTTACATCTTCTTTTTATTATACCTTGTTCTGGAATGTCAATATCTATCGACGCGTCGGTCGTAAACCGACTAAAAGATGAGTTATATGTTGTATGTTCACTTCTTCTTTCTACATACACGTGAAAACAACATAAGCGTATACAAAACAATCATATAGAACATAACATACCTATACTCAACAAAATACATATACACATACCTGACGACATTCTTAGGAGCGACACGTTATGTAACATCCCGTAATTTTATAAACAATTAAATTCAATACGTTCCAATAATTACAATAATAATAATAATAATAATATAATAATAATAATAATAATAATAATAATAATAATAATAATAATAATAATAATAATAATAATAAAAATAATAATAATGATAATATATAATAGTCCAGGGGGCATTCTGTCATTTTTGAAACTTTAAAAACAAATTACAACATAAAATAATAAACAGCTTAAACCCCAGGGACCATTTGTGTAACTTTTTATTTTCAAAACCAACCCCCCGCCTAAAACCCCGTTTTTCCGGCGCATTGTTCCGGCCGACTCCGGCAACAGCTCCGGTGACATCAAACCCACTAAAAACTCGATTTTAACAGCCCGAATTACACATAATCGCCTCGTGAACAAGATTCGAACCCCATACACCTCCAAAACGCGTAGAAACGGTCAAATAACGGTTATAATCCTTACCACTTTTCCCGACCGTTTCAAACGGCTAAATAACCCACTCACACACCACTTTAATCAAAATAATACCGTTAAATCAAACCTTAACTCATTGTGAATCTAATGCTACTGACATTTCATCAAATCACACAAAATTAAACCAATTTGACCAAATCCTCTGTTCGAACCTGCAACTCTATCGAACACCCACCTCCGAGCCTTATAACTCACAAATAACATAGGGCTTTTGATCATTGACATCATTCGAAGCTGTCTGTACGCGTAATTTGATTTTCACCACGGTTTGATCAACATTCGAATTCGAGTAATACAGCGGCTTGTTCTTAGCTGAGTTATCATCAATTCAATTCTAATCAGCTAATTAAACATTGTAATCTACTCGTTTATACATGGGGATCAAAAGCCCCATGATTCCAACTGCAAATAAGATCGAATTCGTGTTCAAATTGGGGGAAATTGAACTAGGGTTCTTCGGGAAATTTGGGGAAACTGGGGAACCCAGTTTAAAAACAATTAAAACCGAATAATCTCGCGGCTTAGGCCGTTTGGTCCACTGGTTAGACACATGTTCCCCATCCGAGTGGTCTCGGGTTCGAACCCGGGCCACTGCATTTATTTTTTTTAAAGCTTTTTAACTTCCAAAAATTTTACAAAAATTCCTAAAAATTATAAAATAAATTTTATAAACTTCCTTTATTTTAAATCTTATATAAATATTTTCTGTAAATTTATTTTATTTATAAACCCTAAATAAACTTTATAAAATATTATTTACAAAGATTATAAGTTATTATTTTTATAAAAATGGACTATAAATCATGTGTAATTATAAATAATCATGGAAATTTTAGGAATTATACAACTTACCATTTCACGAAATTATTTATCAATATAACTACAAATTATAAAATATACTTAAATTAATTAGATTTAATATATATAAATCAATAAATTTATAATTCCACTGAAATATATATAACTAATCGTAGACATCAAACCGAATCGACTCGAATTCAATCAAACACATCTATTCGCACTGAATATGTTTTAAAGGCTTAGTTATAATCAATAATAGGTATTGATCGTGCATTGCTTATTCTGTGAAGTCTTTGTGCATTACCTCAATTCAAGGTGAGTTTCGTGGCCCCTTTTTATGTTTATACAAGTTTTCAATGTTTTCAATCAATGGGGGAAAAGTATGCTCACCCGTTTTCAATGCTGTACACTGTATATTTTGTTTTCATACTTGGAATCAATGTGATACTGTTTTTGCATGCATACATGGTGTTATTCTTGGGAACACTCATACAACCATTAATTCCGGGTTAGGAACCAACGGATAGGTATTGGTAGTACTACTGGGTTGACACCCCCACCCTTCGACGATTGGTTAACTTGCGAGTTACCAACACAGCTGCCAGCAATCCGGCCAAGGGTGAATATATTCCGTCGAATTTATATGCATAACGTCATTAGGGTTTGGTTGTCTTAAACACATGTTATGTGGTTTGTGCTTGCAGTATGATTCCATATCAAATTTTATACATCATCAATTACATGTTTTCAATTTAAACCTGCGGAACTCACCAACATTATGTGTTGACATTTTTGAGCATATCTTTTCAGGTGAACATAATCAAAGAGGATAGCTAGTGCTGATGCCTTAGCAGAGACCCTCAGGATTTCATTAGTTTTGCATCTGTAATGTATATCATTTGTATTTATTTGTGAACTATGTGTATTTGGATTTAGAATCAATAAGACTATGATAGTCGTGAAACTGACTAACCACGACACAAGTCACCATTGTGTCGGGGGACGTCATGACACGAGAAGTTTGCATGAATTATATCTCTGTATTTATACCAAGTGTTAAGACGATCCCGTCCGTCACATTCTCGTGTTTCCGCTCTAAGCGAGGGTGTGACAGATTGGTATCAGAGCCTTGGTTATAGAGAATTAGGTGGAGAATTCGACCTAGACTATAACCTAAGAACCTTCATATAGAATGCATGCTAGGAATTGTGTGCATTTGATTTTACCTAAATGTCTTTCATGATTTGTGTGACACATAGACACCTGTATTCTGGATTTCCTGGCAAAAAGCCTTCAGGTTAAGGCAAGCGTATTCGTATAAATCTCATTGCGAGACCCATTACGCTACCTGGGGATTTCTGGGATGAGTGATAAACTATGGTTAATACACAAGTCTACAAGGCAAATGGGTCAAGTATATTAAGTCTATGAATTTAATATACAGGTATATTCCTATATACCTAATAATCTACAAGTATGTTCCTACATACTTGATTTTATACATATACACGTGTTATCTGAACATCCCGAGGAAGACATTATTACTCTTAGTCTTTCTCCATGGGATACTTTGATACTAGATGTCAAACAGCTGACACCCTCTTACAAAATGTTAAGTGTTCTAACTGTTACAAGTACTGAAAAGGTACAACGACTGAAGAACAAACTCTCCAGTCGTTTACAAACTACTGAAAACTATAACAACTGAAGAACAAACTCTTCAGCTATTGTACAAACTACTGAAAAGGAAAAGTACAAACTAGACACTTGTACAACATCATATTATTAGGGAACTTTGGTGATCACGCGTAGCGTCGATCTCTGATATTGAATCCGACCCTATCATGGTTATGACTGAAATTCTGAAAATGTGACGAATATGCAATTATCATTAGACATAATGTGCTTATGTGCTTATTTGCTATTACATGCTATTATTGGAATACTGGCTCATGGACATAGGGACAATACATTATTTGTGCTTGATGAATCTAAATAATACTATGATGTTAGCTTAGGGTAAGTGAAGCTAAGGGTGATCATGCAAGGTAAATTACCATTACGGGTGCACACGTAATTGCAATTCACCATGCATGAGAAGTCTGGTTAATCTTACCATGAGGTAACGATCATGAGTATCACATGCTTCTATTCTATACCCTAGGGTGCTAGGGTCATAATTCTAGTAAGTCCTTGTTGAAGGCAATCAAACATTGTAAGTCCTTGTTGAAGGCAATCGAACATTGTAAGTCCTTGTTGAAGGCAATCAAACATTATAAGTCCTGTTGAAGGCAATCAAACATTATCAACATTTACTCAAGTCCTGTCCTACTTAGAGCCTTCATAGTATTTCCAATCATAATATTGACCTTATGAGACATTTCTCCACTTAACGTTTCAGTAACTACTGAATAATGCTTAGAGTGAAAGTGGAATACATAAATGTAGAGGAGTAATGATACTCTCTACACATACAATACGTTATTCTTTAAGATCATGCTAAGGATAAACGGATGTCACGTAACTGGTTTAGGCATTGTTCTAGGTATGCCACGGATGTGGTGGGAACGCTGCGGGGAACCCTATATATAAGCATCCTTGGTATACCAAGAATGTGCTTAAACTGGGCTACGTGATGATCCCGATTGACTGAGGCATGGATTGGTTTGGTTGTAAACTATACGTATACGCTTTGTAGATCTTGCTACGTCACATTAAACTATTTACACTTTGAAAATGTTTTCTCTACAGTCATCAATTCCCGTGTGGAACCGATGTATAGGTTTATCGGTAGCCATTCATATACTGGTAAAAACCGCCTAAACATAAGTTGCGGTAGCTCACATCAAACTTATATTACGTTATTCTTTGGAATGATGCTAAGGAAAATTAAGATGTTATGTAACTAGTTTAAGTATTATTCAAAGTATATCGTGGATGTGGTGGGAACGCTGCGGGGAACCCTATATATAAACATCACCGGTATACTAAGAATGTGCTTAAACTAGGCTACATAATGATCTTGATGGACCGAAGCATGGATTATTGGAACTTGATAAGTAGAACCATATGTAATTCTTTTTATACTTTGATTCCTATCAAAGCACCCACAAATCTTAAATCATAGTCAAGGCATTGTGTGTCTAAATCGAATAATTTTCAAAACGAGCTTTGAATCGTTATTCGTGGTTTTCAAAATCTCGACAAAGTCTGTGCCTCACCACCCAATACATGCAAGGTTGGAAGAGTGGGATGAGTATCTGCTTATCGGAACGCATGTCTTCAACAAAGATGTGGGTGACTTAAAACTTTGGTTAGTTAACGTACTCGCTTTGATTTACGAATCAAACGATTACACACGGAACATCTCATTATTATTATGCCATATTCCCGACTGTCGTTTTCATGTTGTATAGCTCATATTGCCCAATTCTCATAAAATATCTTAATGATATTTCAAAATGTCTACTCGTCAAAAACGATCCCGATCTGGAAACTCTGGCCGTAAGATTACTGCTATTGTAGCACGTGAGGTTGCTGCGGTCGTACCAACCCTCCTAACTCATCTGAATCAAGGCACGAACCCTGCTCAAATCTCTGTTTGTCCTAACCCTCCACGTGCTTGTACCTACAAGCATTTCAGTTCTTGCAACCCTACTAAGCTTAGTGGAACCAAAGGAGCTACCGGATTACTACAGTTGTTCGAAAGTATCGAGAACACTTTCCTAAACACCGAATGGTCTTCAAAACTTTAAACCGTTACTTACGGTTCTCAAATCCTCTTAAGAACGTGTTCTATAATTAAGAACATGCAATGCTGTAGGTGGAATTCCTACATCTCGGGATACTTTGTTAATTGAATATGTTATATTATAAGTGGTCACTCACCTCAATAATCGAATAAACTAATTATAACCTAGTTACCACTTATAAGTACGCATGTCTTCAATAAGGTTATGGCTGACATCATATCTCGAGAAGTCCATGTATTTCCTTCGATTGTGAATCAAATGTTCACATCTCATTGTAATGTCGAATCATTCTTGTACTTGATTTCATCTTCCTGATTTAAATTATTCAAGATTTGAACACTATCATAACAAATTCCGCTATCTCGAACTTTGATCTTAAGCTTGTAAGCATGATTTTTCCTTTGTTACACTGATTTAACGTGAAATTTTCCGAATTCCTAATTGATATTAATTTCCCTTCATCATTAAGTCAAACTTCATACCGCTTGCACCGAGGGAAATGCAAGAGTTTGCAAGTCAACCTATGACTAAGAACACTCGTATCTCCTAAATGATTCTATCTCATCAAAGCAGGGGAGATTTCCTTACTTTGATGAATCTCTATTTCGATAAATGGTTTCCCATTTGTTTGTTTTGTGGAATTTCATCCTCTGGCTTAGGGTGACTTTCTTATCTTGAGGATTGACTTCAATTATTCTCATTAGAACCTACATTTCACAAATGATATGATCTCACCAAAATAGGATCGAACCCGTATTTTGGTGACAAATGTCAACCTTCGGTTATTTTCTTGTTATTAGCAAGCCAGGCATGAATTCCATACCTTGATGACTAATCTCAATTCTTGGTCATCAACTTACCATGGTTGTAATCAAGTGACAAGAAGCATGAAGTAATTTGAAGGGTGAACCAATGTTGGTGATTCGACCTATCAAGCCAAAGCATGATCTCTGAACCTGAAAGAAGACCCGATCGTATTACGTTGATTTTGATTCCAAGCTTGGAGCACTTAAAATTCTTAAATCGATTTCCCTTCCTTTATCCTCATATTTTGATCTGGCTATATGGAAACATTTATTCCTTATCTATCGACTTTCATCTTTGAGTTATCATCAAAACGTGATTGTACGATGGTAGTCTTCCTAAACAATCCCTCTGCTGAAGATATTATCAACTTATGAACATGACCTTCTAGTCATGTAAATGTTCTCAGCTGAACTCATGGTTTGTTGAACTGCATATGTAAACTTACTTAGATATTGCTACCTTGCAAAACATGTTTACAAATACCTTTCCTATTATTTGCGTCACTTCTTGAACCGCTTTAGAATCCTTAACCTTGAAAATCATTAGAATTCTATTTTGGATTTGGACAACAAGACTTTAAAAGAGAAGTTCTGGAAAGAGTTACCAGCAAAGAGAGGAATTACTTTTGAGACTGAGTTATTTGGAGCCAAAACATTCTTAATATATGTTGAACCCGTGTTCAGCAAAGATGGGGAGAAAATTGGTGTTAAGTGCATGGGCATGGAAATCACTGATCAGGTGAAAAAGAGAGAAAAGATGGCAAAACTAAGGGAAGAAATAGCCGTGCAAAAGGCCAAAGAGACAGAACTTAATAAAACTGTTCATAGTATAGAGGAAATGATGAGAGCAAAACAAATGCTAGCAACCATGTCACACGAGATAAGATCTCCATTATCAGGGGTCGTTAGCATAGCAGAAATTCTATCAACATGTAAGGCCCCGATCCCGGGCACCTCACAGTTGGTCGTCATCACCCATAAAACATACATTTAATACAACTTAATAAAAATTATGCAGCGGAAAGTTTAAGTTTTACTATAAATGCTTTTGTAAAGTAATACAATCCCCCGTTACAAAACATCATTTGTTTGCATTACAATACAAAAACATTATCAAAAGAATGCCATCCCAAAAGAGCTGAGTAGCCGCCTCGTGCCATCCTCAGCAACACTACCTGCCAACTGGAAAATACATAAAAGTCAGCGTTGCTGAGTGAGTTCTAGTTTTGTAATAAAACATACTTTTACTTATTTAAAAGTATCCTTTCGTTCATGCGTTCATACATCATACGTACACATAGATAATATTCATTATTATCTTCATCATCGTTATTCATCATTGTCTTTAACTTCTCGTATGGATTCTGTCAGACTTTACCCACTTCATAGCACTCGGCTATGATTACTGTGGTCGAATGACACGAATCCCGTTCATACTTACTTACACATCGGATATCCTTTGTACCACTACCATCTGCTATACCCCGAACGTTATTAGCTACCGGGCCGAAGTCATTAAATGAACAGCAAAACGTATGCCCGGTACTAGGGGTAAGCGGTAGGGGTTCCATACATATAGATACTTACTTGCACGCATTGAAAGGTTAATTGTACCAATACCATATGCTACACCTCGAACAGTCTTAGCTACCGGGCCGAAGTCAATCCATAGACAGCAAAACGTAGTGCCACAGTACGGGCCGAGGTCAACAAATGAACAACAAGCGTATGCCACGGTACTGGGCCGAAGTCTATGGAGGGACAGCTAAACATGGTGCCACGGTACTAGAGGTAAGCAGTAGAGGTACCATGACCATGGTCAATCACATAGAAGGACCAATCGCATTATTCAATGCTTGCAAGAAATGATTCATTCGTTCATTAATGCATGTATTCATCATCATTCTTTATTTCGTTCATTCGTTAATACATGCATTCGTCATCATGTTCCTCTTTCATTATCTTTCACTTTACGATACATAATACTTCATTAATTCATTTCTCGTTATTCGTAAAGTTTCAGAAAGATAAGCATACACAATCACAAGGAACATACACACATCATACATATTCATCATACATTCATCATCATATGTACATCATCATGCATAGCATCATACCTTACTTAACAATATTTTAATAATATTGTTAACAATAACATACTAATAATAATATTAGTAACAATTAGGGTTAATCATACTCATCATTATATGCATGAGACATCATCATTTATTAACCCTAGTCAACCCTGGTCAAACTTCGAACTTCGAACTTTACTGGAAATTCCTGAAAAATGCTAAGTGTTCTAGTCGTTTTAGCACTATTGGGCGTATAAGCCTCTGGGCGTATGAGCACTATTAGTCGTATGAGTACTGCTGGACTTTTCACTTAACACTTAGAATTATCAACTGGTCTTACGACCACACTGTTGGTCGTATGACCACTGATGGTCGTACCACCCCTGGACTTAGAAACATATCTGGATCATACGACCACTGTTGGTCGTATGAGTCCACACTTGGAACTTTTCCACATGATCATACGACCACTGTTGGTCGTATGAGTCCTATTGGCCTCATACTTAGAAAATATCACATGTTCATACGACCACTGTTGGTCGTATGAGTCCTATTAGACTCATCAATACTTAGAAAAATTCTGATCATACGACCACTGTTGGTCGTATGAGCACTGCTGGACACATCAACTTTTGCTTATTTATTCTAAGTCCCATTTTCAGACACATTAGCATCCTACTCATATGTCTAATTCATAATTCAAGTCCAGAACATCATAATGCCTAGTTCTAAATAGATGCACATAATTTCTAGGCATAAACTAACATAAACATAAACATACATACAATTATTTCATACGGGTGTCAACCCACAATTTTGTAAAAACATATTTACATGCATTTCCAGCCCCAAAACATTTAAAAACAGTAAAACGGGGTCTAGAACTCACCTTGGTCGTCTTCTCCGAATTTACACTCTTCAACCCGAACCTTCTCAACTTGTTCTAACACCTAGAACACACACACCACACCACCCGAACACACAAGACACACTTATAAGCACACATACGGTTCTAGAATTATCTAAAACTTCAAAAACTAGCGAATTCTTACCAAAAGCTTCCAAGTTTACAGATTCTTCTTCAAAAATCCGAGGGTTTTCTGCTCCTGCTACTTTCTCTCTCTAAAAAGTTCGAATGAAGTGAAATGCAGACAACATGGGTGGCCATACCACCTTTTTACAAAGAATTAATAGAAAGTTTGCCCATTTGACACTTTTGGCCCTTAAACAAAAGTAACTTTTGTTTTTCTTTCCTTTCTCTTTCCATTTTATTCTTTTAATTTCTTTAATAAGAAATTACGGGTGTTACAAGTCCACCCCCCTTATATAGGTTTCGTCCCCGAAACCTGTTATTCCTCAAACAGATGTGGGTAGTGTTGTCTCATCTCTTCTTCAGTCTCCCACGTAGACTCGGATCCCTTCCTGTGCTTCCACTGTACACGCACAAGAGGAACCACTTTATTCCTCAACCTCTTTTCTTTACGATCAATGATTGCCACTGGTTGCTCCACGTAATTGAGCCGTTCGTCTACTTCAATATCCTCCAGTGGTACAACCATGTCTTCATCAGCTAAGCACTTCCTTAGGTGAGATACATGGAATGTGGGATGAATTCCACTTAACTCATCTGGCAATTCAAGTCGATAGGCCACCTCTCCTACTCGTGCGATAATTCGGAAAGGTCCTATGTACCTCGGGCTTAGCTTACCTCTTTTCCTGAATCTGATGATTCCTTTCCAAGGTGAGACCTTCAACATAACTCGGTCACCAACCTTGAACTCTATCGGTCTACGCCTCTTGTCAGCATACGACTTTTGTCTATCTTTCGCCGCCTTCATGAAGGCTTTGATCTTTTCTAATTTCTCAGTCGTTGCTTCGATCACCTCAACACCTCCCAGTTCTTTCTGCCCAATGTCTCCCCAACATACGGGCGTCCTACACCTCCTCCCGTATAGCATCTCGTAAGGTGGCATGCCAATGCTGGCGTGATAACTATTGTTGTACGAGAATTCTGCTAACGGCAGGTGATTGTCCCAACTTCCTCCAAAGTCAATCACGCACGCCCGAAGCATGTCTTCGAGTGTTTGGATTGTCCTCTCAGACTGACCGTCTGTCTGAGGGTGATATGCTGTACTAATGTGTAGTCTCGTCCCCATCGCATCATGAAATCTCTTCCAAAACTTGGAGGTAAACCGGGTGTCACGATCAGACACAATAGACACCGGCACACCATGACGAGCTACAATCTCCTTGATGAACAGATCCGCCAATCTCTCCGACGAGTACGTTTCGCGGATCGGTAGGAAGTGGGCACTTTTTGTCAAACGGTCCACAATCACCCATATGGCATCATACCCTTTAGGGGTACGTGGTAACTTAGTGATGAAATCCATGGTGATGTGTTCCCACTTCCACTCGGGTATATCCAACGGTTGGATCTTCCCGTAGGGCTTCTGGTGTTCCGCCTTTACTTGTAAACAAGTCAGGCACTTACTCACGTACTCCACTACGTCACGTTTCATACCCGGCCACCAGTAATCCTTCTTCATATCGTGGTACATTTTGGTAGCACCGGGGTGAATGGAGTATCGGGTCTTATGGGCCTCATCCATAATCTTTCCACGTAGATCCCCATACCGAGGAATCCACACTCGCCCAAATCGGGTCTTAACACCTAGAGTGTTCTCACCCAGTTCTGTAACTACACCTCTCATCCTTTCGGAGTTTAGACGATCTTCCTTCAAAGCCTCGTCTTGGAACTCCCTAACCTGTGTCATCACATCGGGGGTCATGATCAGCTGATAAGCCTTCACCCGAATCGGTTCAGGCCTTTCTTTTCGGCTAAGGGCATCAGCCACCACATTGGCTTTGCCCGGGTGGTAATGGATCTCACAATCATAATCTTTTATCAGCTCCAACCACCGCCTCTGCCTCATGTTTAGATCCTTCTGCTCGAAGAAGTACTTCAAGCTTTTGTGGTCTGTGAAGATAGTGCACTTCGTCCCGTATAGATAGTGCCGCCAAATCTTCAACGCAAAAACCACCGCGGCTAATTCTAGATCGTGTGTGGGATAGTTGACTTCGTGGGTCTTCAGCTGTCGAGATGCGTAGGCTATCACCTTTCCACGTTGCATCAACACACAACCTAGCCCAGAATAAGATGCATCCGAATAGACCACTAAGTCTTCACTTCCCTCAGGCAAAGTCAAGACAGGAGCTTGTGTTAGTCTCGTCTTCAATTCCCCATAAGCATCCTCCTGTTCTCGACGCCACACGAACTTTACATCCTTGCGAGTTAATTTTGTCAAAGGTGAGGCTATCTTGGAGAAGTCTTGAATAAACCTCCTGTAATAGCCCGCCAATCCCAAGAAGCTACGAATCTCGGATGGCGTCTTTGGTGATTTCCATTGCATCACAGCCTCAACCTTCGCTGGGTCCACCATGATCCCTTCTGCATTTACCACGTGACCCAGAAATTGGACCTCGCGTAACCAAAAGCGCACTTGGAGAACTTGGCGTACAATTTCTCCCTTCTCAACGTTTCCAACACTTCCCGAATATGCCTGGCATGCTCTTTTTCACTCCTTGAATAAATCAGAATATCATCGATGAATACAATTACTGATTTATCCAACATTGGTCGGCACACTCGGTTCATCAAATCCATAAAAGCAGCCGGCGCATTGGTCAACCCAAAAGACATGACAAGAAACTCATAGTGACCATAGCGCGTACGAAAGGCTGTTTTAGGGATATCTTGTTCTTTCACCTTTAGTTGATGGTAACCCGATCGAAGATCTATCCTTGAAAACCAACTGGCACCCTGAAGTTGATCAAACAAGTCATCGATCCTTGGTAAGGGGTATCTGTTCTTCACCGTCAGCTTATTCAGCTCGCGGTAGTCGATGCACATCCTCATACTACCATCCTTCTTCTTTACGAACAGAACCGGAGCACCCCAAGGTGAGATACTCGGTCGGATAAACCCCTTATCCAGCAGCTCCTGCAACTGCTCCATCAACTCTTTCATTTCCGTCGGAGCCAAGCGATACGGTGCTTTTGCGACAGGTTGGGCACCCGGTATCAGGTCGATCTGGAATTCGATCTCTCGGTCAGGTGGCAATCCCGATAAGTCTTCGGGAAACACGTCTGGAAAGTCACACACCACTGGCACATCGCATAGCTGTGGTGTTGGCGTCTCTACATTCTTTACATAACATAAGTAGGTGCTACATCCGCGCCTCATACACTTTCCCGCCACCGCCATCGAGATCACCTTCGGAATCGTCGTAACTCGATCGCCATAAATTGTCACCGGACTTCCGTCGGTCGCCGTCAATCTAATCATCTTCTTTCGGCACACGATATTCGCTTCGTAGGTTGCTAACCAGTCCATCCCTAACACTACATCAAATCCTCCTAGGGGCATCACATGTAATCTAGCAGCAAACCTATGACCTTCTAACTCTATGGTACAGTCCCCTATCACATCAGTAACTCTAGTGGACTTACCAATAGCAGTTTCTACATAAAAAGGCTCACTAATGCCTTTGCTACTAACAGGCAATTTAGCACAGAAAGTAGCAGAAATGAAACTCCTACTAGCACCAGAGTCAAATAACACAGAAGCAAGAGTTTGGTTTACTAGAAACGTACCTGACACCACATCGGGGTCCGTCCTAGCCTCTTCCTGCGTCATCGTGAATGCCCTAGCCTTTGCCCTCGGTGCTTCTCCTCCCGTCTTCTTCTCTCCCGAGCCCTCAGCCCTCGGCTTCTTGCAATCTTTGCTCATATGACCACTTTCCCCACAGTTAAAACACTTGCCCATCCGACAATCCTTGGCCCTATCTCCAGTCCTCCCACACTTGAAGCAGATGTTGTATCCCCACTTGCACTCCCCTGAGTGCTCCTTTCCACACTTACCACACTTCTTCACCCCAGTTCCGGACACGACCACTCGGCGGTCATCCACCCTTGCTTTCTTGTTGTTTGTCGAAGTATCACCCCGACCAAATCTCTTCCCCTGCCAGTTCTTCTCTCCACTTCCTTTCTTGCTTCCCTCAGCCTTCACCAAAGCAGCCCGTTCATCGAATAACCTTCCCGCCAAATCCACTGCCGACCTGAAAGTGCTTGGTCGAGCAGAAATCAAGTGCCAACGAATTTCGGCTGGCAGCCCCTGAATATACCGGTTGATCTTTCGAGACACCGGCGTCACCTGCTCCGGCACCAACAACGCCAATTCGTTAAACTTGGTGGTATATTGTTGGTGGGTCATCGTCCCCGCCTCCAGCTGCAGGAACTCCCTTTCTATTCTATCCATTTCCCGACGAGGACTGAATTCCTCGATCACCAGCCTTTTCAACTCAGCCCATTTCATCTTCCCTATAGCCCGGCTACCCTCGGCTTGGACTATATTTTTCCACCAGCATAAAGCCGACCCTGTGAAAGAGTGGGTAGCAAACTTCACCTTCTTGTCCTCCTGGCAATCACTAATGTCGAGGACAGCTTCCATTTCCATCACCCATTGGTGAGCTTCAGTAGCAGTACCAGACCCATCAAAAGTTGGGGGCTTGCACCTCATGAATGCCCCGTAGTTACAACCCCGGGCGGTCTCCTGTAACTGTTCTTCTTCCTCTTCATCATCAGATAGTACCGTTTCTGTTTCCTCCTGTTGTTGTCTACCTGAGGACCGATTCCTCCCTCGTCTATCGTCTTCACGTACTGCCTTTATCACTTCAGTCACTACAGACGGTAAGATCGTCTGCATGACTTGGTGCACCTCCTCGATCACCGTCTCTTTCACCGAGGCTCTCACATTATCACTCTCATCCACTCCCCCGAGGGAGTAGTATTAGGTCCTTCGGGAACCTTCTTCTCTTGTCTAGGCCTACCTCTTGTGGCTCGTGGTTCCACACCACTTCCGCCACTGCCTCCACCAATTGGGGCTTTAGATGATCTACCACCGACCATCTTCTATCACACTGAAAGATTTAAACACCAATACTGTCATTCAAGGAAATAGCTCAGTTTATGTTAAGTATAGTAAGTCCCTAATTACAGTGGCCAGTTGTGATTAGCCACTTACTCTACTCTTCACACCCCGAGCATTACCTGTCCTGACTACATTAGTATCTAAGTCTAACAGTACACATAAACACATAACATGCACACGTAACACTGTTTAACTTTCAAGAAAATACCTGATGGCACGCAGCTACTCAGATGGCATTCCCATTTCCCCCTGTCCCACTCTCAGTTTAAGTCTTAGGTTTATTCTAAAAATTTTACCCATTTCACTTAAACTTTGGCTCTGATACCAACTTGTAAGGCCCCGATCCCGGGCACCTCACAGTTGGTCGTCATCACCCATAAAACATACATTTAATACAACTTAATAAAAATTATGCAGCGGAAAGTTTAAGTTTTACTATAAATGCTTTTGTAAAGTAATACAATCCCCTGTTACAAAACATCATTTGTTTGCATTACAATACAAAAACATTATCAAAGAATGCCATCCCAAAAGAGCTGAGTAGCCGCCTCGTGCCATCCTCAGCAACACTACCTGCCAACTGGAAAATACATAAAAGTCAGCGTTGCTGAGTGAGTTCTAGTTTTGTAATAAAACATACTTTTACTTATTTAAAAGTATCCTTTCGTTCATGCGTTCATACATCATACGTACACATAGATAATATTCATTATTATCTTCATCATTCGTTATTCATCATTGTCTTTAACTTCTCGTATGGATTCTGTCAGACTTTACCCACTTCATAGCACTCGGCTATGATTACTGTGGTCGAATGACACGAATCCCGTTCATACTTACTTACATATCGGATATCCTTTGTACCACTACCATCTGCTATACCCCGAACGTTATTAGCTACCGGGCCGAAGTCATTAAATGAACAGCAAAACGTATGCCCGGTACTAGGGGTAAGCGGTAGGGGTTCCATACATATAGATACTTACTTGCACGCATTGAAAGGTTAATTGTACCAATACCATATGCTACACCTCGAACAGTCTTAGCTACCGGGCCGAAGTCAATCCATAGACAGCAAAACGTAGTGCACAGTACGGGCCGAGGTCAACAAATGAACAACAAGCGTATGCCACGGTACTGGGCCGAAGTCTATGGAGGACAGCTAAACATGGTGCCACGGTACTAGAGGTAAGCAGTAGAGGTACCATGACCATGGTCAATCACATAGAAGGACCAATCGCGTTATTCAATGCTTGCAAGACATGATTCATTCGTTCATTAATGCATGTATTCATCATCATTCTTTATTTCGTTCATTCGTTAATACATGCATTCGTCATCATGTTCCTCTTTCATTATCTTTCACTTTACGATACATAATACTTCATTAATTCATTTCTCGTTATTCGTAAAGTTTCAGAAAGATAAGCATACACAATCACAAGGAACATACACACATCATACATATTCATCATACATTCATCATCATATGTACATCATCATGCACAGCATCATACCTTACTTAACAATATTTTAATAATATTGTTAACAATAACATACTAATAATAATATTAGTAACAATTAGGTTAATCATACTCATCATTATATGCATGAGACATCATCATTTATTAACCCTAGTCAACCCTGGTCAAACTTCGAACTTCGAACTTTACTGGAAATTCCTGAAAATGCTAAGTGTTCTAGTCGTTTTAGCACTATTGGGCGTATAAGCCTCTGGGCGTATGAGCACTATTAGTCGTATGAGTACTGCTGGACTTTTCACTTAACACTTAGAATTATCAACTGGTCTTACGACCACACTGTTGGTCGTATAACCACTGATGGTCGTACCACCCCTGGACTTAGAAACATATCTGGATCATACGACCACTGTTGGTCGTATGAGTCCACACTTGGAACTTTTCCACATGATCATACGACCACTGTTGGTCGTATGAGTCCTATTGGCCTCATACTTAGAAAATATCACATGTTCATACGACCACTGTTGGTCGTATGAGTCCTATTAGACTCATCAATACTTAGAAAAATTCTGATCATACGACCACTGTTGGTCGTATGAGCACTACTGGACACATCAACTTTTGCTTATTTATTCTAAGTCCCATTTTCAGACACATTAGCATCCTACTCATATGTCTAATTCATAATTCAAGTCCAGAACATCATAATGCCTAGTTCTAAATAGATGCACATAATTTCTAGGCATAAAACTAACATAAACATAAACATACATACAATTATTTCATACGGGTGTCAACCCACAATTTTGTAAAAACATATTTACATGCATTTCCAGCCCCAAACATTTAAAAACAGTAAAACGGGGTCTAGAACTCACCTTGGTCGTCTTCTCCGAATTTACACTCTTCAACCCGAACCTTCTCAACTTGTTCTAACACCTAGAACACACACACCACACCACCCGAACACACAAGACACACTTATAAGCACACATACGGTTCTAGAATTATCTAAAACTTCAAAAACTAGCGAATTCTTACCAAAAGCTTCCAAGTTTACAGATTCTTCTTCAAAAATCCGAGGGTTTTCTGCTCCTGCTACTTTCTCTCTCTAAAAAGTTCGAATGAAGTGAAATGCAGACAACATGGGTGGCCATACCACCTTTTTACAAAGAATTAATAGAAAGTTTGCCCATTTGACACTTTTGGCCCTTAAACAAAAGTAACTTTTGTTTTTCTTTCCTTTCTCTTTCCATTTTATTCTTTTAATTTCTTAATAAGAAATTACGGGTGTTACACAACAACAAAACTTGATAAAGATCAGAAACAACTTTTGAGTGTCATGTTGTCTTCTGGTGATCTAGTCCTTCAACTTATTAGTGACATCCTCGACTTTTCCAAAGTTGAGTCGGGAGTTGTGAGGTTGGAGGCCACAAAATTTAGGCCAAGAAGAGGTGATGTCCCAGTGGAGGTTATTGGTGATGTTTTACGGATTAGACAAATTCTCACCCACTTGATCAGCAATGCTATCAAGTTTACCCACCAAGGAAAGGTTCAGAGTATCTTTATGTAATAGCAACCCCATTATCTCACAACGTTGAGAAATTAACCTACATCTATTTCAAATATTCGTATACCGTGGTATGACGATAAAACATCAATCGTTATTCTGAATGATTGATTCATTTTTTGTTTTAATAATATTTTAACCATCATTGTGAACCCATTCCAAGATCTTCGCATAGCGTATTATTCTTAGACCGATGGTTGGTCAAAGTAGAAATACATATTCACAAGGTATGCGTTAAGGTCGTTTCAGATGGTGACGTTGGAATTCTTAAATTCCAACGGATAACCTCTCTTATCATTGTTGGCCTTTTAATGATTTCTAGACATCACCTTACCACGAAATTACATTCTGGAAGTTGTGATTATAAGTCTAAAATATCATGGTAACTCGTCATCATTTCCAATGTTTCCTCTCAACAACGACATCATCTGGATTATCGTTGGTCGTTTGACTAAGTCAGCACATTCTATTCCAATTCGGGAAGATAATCGAGTTAAGAAACTGACTCGTATCTATATCAATGAGATAAACAGCCAACATGGTGTGCCATTGAACATCATTTCCGATCACGATGGTCGATTCATCTCTCGTTTCTGGAAAAGTCTCCAATCAGCTCTCGGAACTCAACTGAATCTTAGCACAGCTTATCACCCGCAAACCGACATTTCATGTTTCAAACCTCACCAATTGTCTCGCCGATGAAAATCTCCACATTCCACTCGACGAAGTCCAGATTGATGAATCTGTGCATTTTATCGAGAAACCTGTGGAAATTATGGATCAGGAAGTCAAACAATTCAGACGTAGCCGGATACCTATTGTCAAAATCCACTGGGAATCTAAACGTGGCCCAGAGTTCACCTCGGAACGTGAGGACCAAATAAAATCTCAGTATCCTCATCTTTTCGTTTCAGGCTCCTTGCGATTAAAATTTCGGGAAGAAATTTCCTAAAACAGGGGAGACTGTAACATCCCGTAATTTTATAAACAATTAAATTCAATACGTTCCAATAATTACAAAAATAATAATAATAATAATAATAATAATAATAATAATAATATAATAATAATAATAATGATAATAATAATAATAGTCCAGGGGGCATTCTGTCATTTTTGAAACTTTAAAAACAAATTACAACATAAAATAATAAACAGCTTAAACCCCAGGGACCATTTGTGTAACTCTTTATTTTCAAAACCAACCCCCCGCCTAAAACCCCGTTTTTCCGGCGCACTGTTCCGGCCGACTCCGGCAACAGCTCCGGCGACATCAAAACCCACTAAAAACTCGATTTTAACAGCCCGAATTACACATAATCGCCTCGTGAACAAGATTCGAACCCCATACACCTCCAAAACGCGTAGAAACGGTCAAAATAACGGTTATAATCCTTACCACTTTTCCCGACCGTTTCAAACGGCTAAATAACCCACTCACACACCACTTTAATCAAAATAATACCGTTAAATCAAACCTTAACTCATTGTGAATCTAATGCTACTGACATTTCATCAAATCACACAAAATTAAACCAATTTGACCAAATCCTCTGTTCGAACCTGCAACTCTATCGAACACCCACCTCCGAGCCTTATAACTCACAAATATCATAGGGCTTTTGATCATTGACATCATTCGAAGCTGTCTGTACGCGTAATTTGATTTTCACCACGGTTTGATCAACATTCGAATTCGAGTAATACAGCGGCTTGTTCTTAGCTGAGTTATCATCAATTCAATTCTAAATCAGGTAATTAAACATTGCAATCTACTCGTTTATACATGGGGATCAAAAGCCCCATGATTCCAACTGCAAATAAGATCGAATTCGTGTTCAAATTAGGGGAAATTGAACTAGGGTTCTTCGGGAAATTTGGGGAAACTGGGGAACCCAGTTTAAAAACAATTAAAACCGAATAATCTCGCGGCTTAGGCCATTTGGTCCACTGGTTAGACACATGTTCCCCATCCGAGTGGTCTCGGGTTCGAACCCGGGCCACTGCATTTATTTTTTTTAAAGCTTTTTAAACTTCCAAAAATTTTACAAAAATTCCTAAAAATTATAAAATAAATTTTATAAACTTCCTTTATTTTAGATCTTATATAAATATTTTCTGTAAATTTATTTTATTTATAACCCTAAATAAACTTTATAAAATATTATTTACAAAGATTATAAGTTATTATTTTTATAAAAATGGACTATAAATCATGTGTAATTATAAATAATCATGGAAAATTTTAGGAATTATACAACTTACCATTTCACGAAATTATTTATCAATATAACTACAAATTATAAAATATACTTTAAATTAATTAGATTTAATATATATAAATCAATAAATTTATAATTCCACTGAAATATATATATAACTAATCGTAGACATCAAACCGAATCGACTCGAATTCAATCAAACACATCTATTCGCACTGAATATGTTTTAAAGGCTTAGTTATAATCAATAATAGGTATTGATCGTGCATTGCTTATTCTGTGAAGTCTTTGTGCATTACCTCAATTCAAGTGAGTTTCGTGGCCCCTTTTTATGTTTATACAAGTTTTCAATGTTTTCAATCAATGGGGGAAAAGTATGCTCACCCGTTTTCAATGCTGTACACTGTATATTTTGTTTCATACTTGGAATCAATGTGATACTGTTTTGCATGCATACATGGTGTTATTCTTGGGAACACTCATACAACCATTAATTCCGGGTTAGGAACCAACGGATAGGTATTGGTAGTACTACTGGGTTGACACCCCCACCCTTCGACGATTGGTTAACTTGCGAGTTACCAACACAGCTGCCAGCAATCCGGTCAAGGGTGAATATATTCCGTCGAATTTATATGCATAACGTCATTAGGGTTTGGTTGTCTTAAACACATGTTATGTGGTTTGTGCTTGCAGTATGATTCCATATCAAATTTTATACAACATCAATTACATGTTTTCAATTTAAACCTGCGGAACTCACCAACATTATGTGTTGACATTTTTGAGCATATCTTTTCAGGTGAACATAATCAAAGAGGATAGCTAGTGCTGATGCCTTAGCAGAGACCCTCAGGATTTCATTAGTTTTGCATCTGTAATGTATATCATTTGTATTTATTTGTGAACTATGTGTATTTTGGATTTAGAATCAATAAGACTATGATAGTGGTGAAACTGACTAACCACGACACAAGTCACCATTGTGTCGGGGGACGTCATGACACGAGAAGTTTGCATGAATTATATCTCTGTATTTATACCAAGTGTTATGACGATCCCGTCCGTCGCATTCTCGTGTTTCCGCTCTAAGCGAGGGTGTGACACGTTCCAATTAGTATAATATCCCGAAACATTGAACACCTCAATTACATATCAACAACTTCATTTATTTTCATCAATAACAATATCTACATTCCTGCTATATATCAACACAAATATGGTACTAAATCTTCATCGGTAACAAACATAACAGTTTCTCAATTAAAATATCATTTCTGACAGAACACATAAATTACACGTCAACAGTTTCTGCTCATCTTTTCAATATATACATACCCCCTGTATAACACACATATGGTACTGCTCATTTTAAACAATACCAAGCATAATTCTACATGACTACTTATCAAGTATTTACTAGTACTTACTTATACATATAAAGGCTCTATCTTTTTTAAAATTGTAGTTACTGTTTCAGACAACGTTTTCATATAAGTAAAACTTTAACATTAACATCTACCAATTTCACATCAACATTTCACAGATTCAATTACACTTAACAATGTTATTAACAACCTCAAATATATAACCTCAATTTTCTAGATTAATGCCCCTCTATTTCTGCTAAAATTTTGCATTAATTTATTTATCTAATTCATTTAGAAGGATTTTCTATGTCTAATACAAAACTGTAATGACAAATGCCCTCTACATCAAACTTGCTTTATTAAAAAAGTTTACCAATTTCTTTACCCCATCAAATGTTTCCACATACGTAAATTAACCTGTTAAACAACCAATCTATCAAACCAATTTAACATCATGGCCTCAAATCCTCAAAAGTTTAGCACGAATTCAAAATCAAGACACGCCTTGTAAAAACCTAAAATGCCTACACTCGTTTCACTAAAAAAGCCAATTCTAAGAACATTCAACCATCTGCATTTTGAATCTATACAAAACTCCAAATTAAACAATAACTATATCAGAATATGTTGTTAATCTTCTAACTAACACTAATTTACACTTAATTAACTCAACGAACAGTATTGCATGTACGATTAACCAGCATTTCCACTTCACACACAGATCTTCGGACGAAGAACGACATCTATGAGAACCAAATAACATACCTCGCTACACAATCATGTTCAATATCCTTTGTATCGTCTGCAGGTATGCCACTGATCTCCGATGATCTTCTATTTAGTTAGAAGATTATTCTCCCCAAAATTAAGCAGTTTCCTTACACAGGAAACATATACATTTACGGTACTGCCCTTGAATTAATATAAAGACATTTGTTTGAATTGTCAATTTACATAAATGACCCTTTTAGTCTCAGCCACACATTAATCTAATCAATGGTCAGTAAAGGTTTTTACGGTTCTTATTAAAAACGGAGTCCTGCAATGAACCGGGCCCTATACATATATGTGTGTGTATAATATATATATATATATATATATATATATATATATATATATATATATATATATATATATATATATATATATATACTGGGGAGTGATCAAATGAGAACTCTTTTTTCTATGAGAACCATAAGAATCAATGTGAGCAAATAAAAAAAATAAAAACACAAAAATGTTTTTTTAGTTTCCCTCTATCATAAAAAATATTTTTTTATAAAAGATAAAAATTCTTGTTTTTTTCCGAAATTTGTTTTGCACATGTGTAATACTGTATTTACATACGTGTAAATCCGATATTACACATGTGTATAACTAGATTTATACATATGTAAATAACGGGTTAACGATTTTTAAAAAAATATATATATCAATATGGTAGGTGTTGGAAAGGTAAAAAATATTAAAATTAATAGTGAATATTTTTTGAAATAATGATGTCGTGAAAAAAGTTATGATCGTTTAAAAAAAAGGAAAAATGACATATGATTTGAATGTGATAAGGAATGTGTGGATTATATTGGTTACTAGAGTTCACATAAAAAATGGCGGTTCTTAAGATAAATGTACCCTATATATATGTGTGTGTGTGTCTATATATATATATATATATGCACACACACACACATACACACACATACACACAGACACACATATATATATACATACACACACACACACATAAATATATATATATACATACATACACACACACACACATATATATATATATAGAAGGTCTATGATAGGCCTAGGTCTAGCACCACGAAACAGAAAGGTATTGGATATAGAAATGGTACACTTAAACTCTACCTTAGGCGCTGTGGCCAGGAGGTGCGATGCACCGTTATAGAAGGTCTATGATAGGCCTAGGTCCAGCACCATGAAACAGAAAGGTATTGGATATAGAAATGGTACACCTAAAGTTTACCTTAGGTACTGTGGCCAAGAGGGTGCGATGCACCGTTATAGAAGGTCTATGATAGGCCTAGGTCCAGTACCATGAAACAGAAAGGTAAGGTTTATGGTGATGGAAATAAAAGAGGTAAAGATGAAAGAGTAAGAAAGTTAAAGACGTACAATGAATGAATGAAAGTTAAAGAATTAACGAATGATGAAGATAATAATGATATTATCTATGTGTACGATGATATGTGATAGCATGAAAGTAAAGAAACAGTTTTAAATGAAAGTAAAGTGTGTTTTATTATAAAACTAGAACTCACTCAGCAACGCTGACTTTTTATGTGTTTCCAGTTGGCAGGTACGGTTGCTAAGGATGGCACGGGCCAGCTACTCAGCTCTTTTGGATGGCATTCTTTTGTCTAATGTTTTTGCACTATAATACGACAAATGATGTTTTGTAATGAATGTTGTATTAACTTGCAAAAGCATTTAAATTGAAATGAAAAGTTATTTTACTGATTCCGCTGCAATGTTTATTAAAGTTAATGAAATTATATGTTTTAAGAGCGATGAATGGCCAGCGGTAAGCGTCCCGGGAACGGGGCCTTACAAGTTGGTATCAGAGCCAAAGTTTAAGTGAAACGGGTAGATTTTCAAAATAAACCTTAGGAAAGGGAAGGGATGCCAATCTGAGTAGCTGCGTGCCATCAGGTATTTTCTTAATCATAACTGCTATTATGTGTGCGTGGTATGTGGTTATGTGATGTATGTAGATTTAAATACTGATGTAGTCAGGACGAGTAATGCTTGGGGTATGAAGAGTAAAGTAAGTGGCTAATCACAACTGGCCACTGTAATTAGGGACTTACTATACTTGACATAAACTGAGCTATTCCCTTGAATGACCGTGTTGGTGTTTGAATCTTTCAGTGTGTGATAGAGGATGGCCGGTGGTAGATCATCTAAAGCCTCACGTGGTGGGCTTGCTGCTGCATCGCGGCCTAAAAGAGGCAGGCCTAGGGTTGAAAAGGTGGTTCCTGAAGAACCCGAGACCCCTCATCCGGAGGGTGTAGATGAGAGCGCCAATTTGAGAACCTCGGTCAAAGAGGCGGTGGTTAAAGAAGTGCACCAGGTCATGCAGACAATTTTACCGTCTGTGGTGACCGAAGTGATTAAGGTAGTACGGAAAGGGGAAAGGCAAGAGAGGAACCGGTCCTCGGGAGGTCGGGAGCAACCGGAGACTGAGACGATTCCCTCCGATGAGGAGGAGGAGGAGGAGCCTGCCCCGGAGGCGGCACGAGGCTATAACTATGGGGCATTTCAAAGATGCAAGCCCCCTACTTTTAATGGTAACGGCACTGCTGTTGCTGCTCACCGGTGGGTGAGAGAAATGGAAGCTGTTTTGAACATCAGCGAGTGTCGGGAGGATCAGAAAGTAAAGTTTGCTGCTCACTCTTTTGTGGACTCGGCTCTGTGCTGGTGGGACAGTATAGTCCAAGCCGAGGGTAGCAGGGCAATCGGGAGGATGAGATGGTCTGAGTTGAAAAAGTTGGTGATTGAGGAGTTTTGTCCTCACCAAGAAATGGATAAAGTTGAGAGAGAATTCCTGCAGCTGGAGGCAGGAACGATGACACACTAGCAATACACCACAAAGTTCAACGAGATGGCACGTCTGGTGCCGGATCAGGTGACGCCTCTGTCACGAAAGATTAAGAGGTACATTCAGGGTTTGCCAGCGGATATTCGCAAGCACATGATCGCTACCTGACCGAGCACATTTAGGTCGGCAGTGGACTTGGCAGGGAGGCTATATGATAAGAGGGCTATTGTGGTGGTGACAGAAGGTAGTAAGAAAGGTGGTGGTGATCGAAACTAGAAAGGGAAGAGGTTCGGTCTGGGTGATGCCTCAACGGGTAACAAGAAGGCACAAGTGGATGACCGTCGTGTGGTCACATCGGGTGCGGGTATGAAGAAGTGCGGTAAGTGTGGAAGGGAGCATAGTGGGGAGTGTAGATTGGGGTTAAACGTGTGCTTCAGATGTGGGAAGCTGGGGCATATAGCCAGGGACTGTCATGTAGTCCGATGCTTTAACTGTGGCGTGAAGGCCACGTAACTAAGGATTGTAAGAAGCCTAGGGCTGAGGGTTCCGGGGTGAAGAAGACGGGAAGTGAAGGATTGAGGTCGAGCACCAGGGCATTCACTATGACCCAAGAGGAGGCTAGGACGGACCCTGATGTTGTGTCTGATACGTTTCTAGTGAACCACACTTTAGTTTCTCTGTTATTTGATTCGGGTGCCAGTAGAAGTTTTATTTCTGCTGCTCTCTGTGCTAAACTGCATGTTAGTAGTAGACGTGTTGATGCGCCATTTGATGTAGAAACTGCCATAGGTAAGTCTACCAGGATTTCAGAGATGATAGAGGGTTGTGATGTGGAATTAGAGGGCCATATATTTCTGGTTAGACCATTTGTGATGACCTTAGGTGGTTTCAACTTGGTTCTTGGGATGGATTGGTTGGCGGACTTCGAGACGAATATAGTGTGTCGCAAGAAGATGATTCGGTTGATAGCGCCTGACGGGAGTTTGGTAACTGTTTACGGGGATCGGGTCACGACGATCCCAAAGTGATCTCAATGGCGGTGGCGGGAAGGTGTATGAGGCGTGGATGTAACGCCTACTTGTGTTATGTAATGGATGTGGAAATGCTAACACCATAACTATCCGATGTTCGGTTGTGTGTGACTTTCCAGACGTGTTCCCAGAAGACTTATCAGGAGTGCCACATGACCGAGAGATCGAGTTTCAGATTGATCTGATACCGGGTGCCCAACCCATTGCCAAGGCACCGTATCGGTTGGTCCCGACGGAGATGAAAGAGTTGATGGAGCAGTTGCAAGAGCTGCTTGACAAGGGGTTTATTAGACCGAGTATCTCTCCTTGGGGTGCTCCAGTCTTATTCGTAAAGAAGAAAGACTGTAGTATGAGAATGTGTATAAACTACCGTGAGCTGAACAAGTTGACAGTGAAGAATCGGTATCCTTTACCGAGGATTGACGATTTGTTTGATCAGCTTCAAGGTGCCAGTTGGCTCTCAAGGATAGATCTTCGATCTGGCTACCATCAGCTAAAGGTGAAGGAACAGGATATTCCTAAAACAGCTTTTCACACGCGCTACGGTCACTACGAGTTTCTTGTCATGTCCTTTGGTTTGACCAATGCGCCAGCTGCTTTTATGGATCTGATGAACCGAGTGTGTTGGCCGATGTTGGTAAATCAGTGATTGTGTTTATTGATGATATCCTGATATATTCAAAGAGCGAGAGAGCATGCCGGTCACATTCGAGAGGTGTTGGAGACGTTGAGAAGGGAGAAGTTGTATGCCAAGTTCTCCAAGTGCGCGTTCTGGTTGCGCGAGGTTCAATTCTTGGGTCACGTGGTGAATCCGGAGGGGATTATGGTGGATCCGGCAAAGGTGGAAGCGATGATGCAATGGAAGTCTCTAAAGACGCCATCTGAGATCCGTAGTTTCTTGGGTTTGGCGGGCTACTACCAAAGATTTATTCAAGACTTTTCCAAGATTGCTTCTCCACTAACCAAGTTGACCCGGAAAAATGTAAAGTTTGTATGGGGTCAAGCTCAAGAGAAGGTGTTCGAAGAATTGAAAACGAGATTGACCCAAGCTCCTGTTCGTCATTACCCGATGGAAGCGAAGATATCATGGTTTATTCTGATGCTTCATACTCGGGATTGGGGTGCGTGTTAATGCAGAGAGGGAAGGTTATAGCCCACGCATCCTGACAATTGAAGGTTCATGAGGTCATCTATGTTACTCATGACTTGGAGCTAGCGGTTGTGGTCTTTGCACTAAAGATTTTGAGGCACTATCTCTACGGGACGAAGTGCACCATTTTCACTGACCACAAGAGCTTGAAGTACTTCTTCGAGTAGAAGGACTTGAACATGAGGCGGAGAAGATGGTTGGAGCTCATAAAAGATTATGATTGTGAGATCCATTATCATCCGGGCAAAGCCAACGTGGTGGCGGATGCCCTTAGCCGAAAGGAAAGACCCGAGCCGATTCTGGTGAAAGCGTACCAGCTGATTATGACCTATGACGTGATGAAGCAAGTCAAAGAGTTACAAGATAAGGTATTAAAAGAAGATCATCTTAACTCTGAAAGAATGAGAGGTCTGGTCGTGGAGTTGGGTGAAAACACATTTGGTGTTAGAACCCGGTTTGGACGAATGTGGATTCCACGTTTTGGGAATTTACTATGAAGATTATGGATGAAGCTCACAAGACTAGATACTCGATTCATCCTAGTGCTACAAAGATGTACCAAGACATGAAGAAAGATTATTGGTGGTCGGGTATGAAGCGCGACGTGGTGGAGTATGTGAGTAAGTGCCTTACTTGCTTGCAAGTGAAGGCCGAGCATCAAAAGCCGTATGGAAAGATTCAACCTTTGGATATACCGAAATGGAAGTGGGAGCACATCACCATGGATTTCATTACGAAGTTGCCACGTACTCCGAAAGGGTATAATGCTATATGGGTGATTGTTGACCGCTTGACGAAGAGTGCTCACTTCCTATCGATCCGCGAGACATATTCATCTGAGAGGTTGGCTGATTTGTTCATCAAGGAAATTGTAACTCGTCATGGTGTGCCGGTGTCTATTGTGTCCGATCGTGACACCCGGTTTACATCCAAATTCTGGAAGAAATTCCACGACTCCATGGGTACGAGGTTACATATTAGCACGGCTTATCATCCCCAGACTAATGGTCAGTCAAAAAGGACCATTCAGACATTGGAGGACATGCTTCGGGCATGTGTGATTGATTTTGGGGGAAGTTGGGATGACCACTTACCGTTAGCTGAATTCTCATACAACAATAGCTATCATGCCAGCATTGGTATGCCACCTTATGAGATGCTATACGGTAGGAGATGCAGGACACCCGTATGTTAGGGTGATATTGGTCATAAAGAGTTAGGGAGCGTCGAGGTGATCGAGCCTACGACTGAAAAGCTTGAAAGGATTAAGGCCTTCATAAAGGCAGCCAAAGATAGACAGAAGTCGTATGCTAATAAACGACGCAGACCGATTGAGTTCCAGGTGGGTAACCGGGTTATGTTGAAGGTCTCACCTTGGAAGGGTATTATTCGCTTCCGAAAGCGGGGCAAGTTGAGCCCGAGATATATAGGCCCTTTCCGAATCATTGCTCAAGTAGGAGAGGTGGCCTATAGATTGGAGTTACCAGATGAGTTAAGTGGAATTCACCCGACATTCCACGTATCTCATCTAAGAAAGTGTTTGGCAAATGAAGATATAATTGTTCCACTGGAGCATATCGAAGTAGACGAACGACTCAATTATGTGGAGCAACCAGTGCCAATCATCGATAGAAAAGAGAAGAGGCTGAGAAATAAAGTGGTTCCTCTTGTGCGTGTACAGTGGAAGCACAGGAAGGGATCCAAGTCAACGTGGGAGACCGAAGAAGAAATGAGACAACATTACCCACGTTTGTTCGAGGAATAACAGGTTTTGGGATGAAACCTATATAACGGGGGTGGACTTGTAACACCCGTGTCACACCCTCAAAATCACGTGCGGAGTTTTACCGCGAGGCATGTGAACAAACCAGGATCACAGTCAATAGTTACTCGGAACGACTCTATATGCTACATTTAACATAAATCAAACCAAGTTCAAACTTTAAAAATCGTGCGGAAGCGTAATGTAATAAAACAAACCCAACATATAAAAATGTATAAAATGGCAAACATGCGGATTAAATCGTGCGGAAGCGTAATGTAATAAAAATGTATAAAAATCATGCGGAAGCGTATGTAATAAAACAAACCCAACCAACTGTTTAAAACCCAAAGTATAAAGATAAACAAATGTATCATTGTTTAAGTGTTAGGATGCATGCTTGACTCGTGCAGTGCTCCTACTAGCAATCCGGATTAACGACCTGAGAATAGCATACTAAAAGAGTCAAACAATGGTTGGTGAGTTCAAGAGTTTGCGTATAAACATAACAGTTTACAATTGTGATATAAATAAGCATGTGCATTGCAATAGATAGCTAGTCCATTAACAAACAAATATTAATACATAGTGATTTCGCAATTGAAGCTGATTGTGTTATGTTTGCCTCCTATCACGACTTTACCATATTGTGACAAATGTACATAGGACAAATTGCACCCGGTTGACCTCGAGTCACACAGGTGGGGCTCGTCAGACCCAGTAGTACTACCCAAGTTTCCCGCTATTTAATATTAACAATTCAAAAGTGTGAGGACTTTATCATGGTAAACAGCACTATATTAATATCATACACATCTTAAATATAAAAGCGTTTATAAAGTTACCAGTATGCTATCTCCCCCAAAAGAGATTAAGTAAAACAGTGGGGCATGAACTCACCTGATACGCGTATTGAGTACTAGAGTTTACCTGAAAGAAAAGTGGACAGTCAACCCTCAGAGGTTACCTAGATCATGTAAGTACATGAGTATGTGTAAACAGAGAATATGAGAAACCCTAAGTGCACTACAACCAAGACTTAAGGTTTTGGGAAGAATAGACATGTTTAACCTAGTTGACCTGTTTGACCCGTTGGTGATATTTTGTGTTGTAAGCCATTTAAACAGACATGAGCATATATCATACATGGTTAACATTCCAATGAATCACATATAGTGCTACATTCCTAATGCATTGCTTAAATCATCATACTATGCACATATCATACAAGTCATGTGAATTCTTAGCATCTAGCATATTCAGTGTGTTCATAACACAACTAGTGTGTCATATAACAGGTCAGATCATGCATAACCTACTTATATGACCTATAACCATGATTTAGCATATACGGGTCAAAACAGATAATTTATCAAAAAGTCATCCATACTATCCACAACACATTCAATATGCCCAATACATACAACATACATCAATATGATCAATTTCCAGTCCCAAACATGATGTCCTAGTTACTAATCAACATACCAAACCATACATGATCATCAAAGTGCATAAATCACCCAATCACAAATAAACATTCCATACACCCAGTTTACAAGTTTTATCACATTAGACATCCACAACAAGCATTCTAACATGATCCTAAAGTCATGATTACGTCCAATTCCCAATATCCAATGTTTATGCACAATAAAGCTTCCCTTTTGGGAAAGTTCATCCTAAAATCTAGTAAACACACAATGTACACATATTTCATCAATAATATACTATTTCAAGCTCATAACAATAACTAACTATGATCAACAACATCAAACTAGCATGATTCATTCATCCATATACAAAAATTTTCTACTTTTAGCCATACATGAACAACAATATCCAACCTAAGATTTCTAGCATACATAGCAACAATCTAGCGTTCATATCATAATCCCAATGTTCATACAACATCATTAACACCCTAATACCATCAATTCGTCATCGAATTATCAAGTTCATGCACAAAAGTTACTATTAATAGTAAGGTATGAACAAGGTTCTCAATTCACCAATTTGTTGCATAATTCATGTTTTGTAGCATTCATACTAACTAATTATCATCCCAACAACATCAAACAACAATCAATTCCCCAAAATCATCTTGATTTTCGAATTAGGGTTAATGTTCATCAAAGTTCATGATCAAACAATCAAAAGTGTAGTTTTCTTGCATAATCAATGTTAAATAACATATATACAATCAAACTAACTCATTAACATCAACAAAACATCCAAAAATTCAGCCCCATTGATCCCAATTCGCAGCCTAGGGTTCAGCCCTAATGAGAGATCCACAAAAACAACAAACTAACCTTCAATTCACGTGTGTACTTGTTAATGAAGGTCCAAATCGTGTTCTATAACTTGAAATCGATCAAAATCAGGTTCTAATGCTTGGTTCTTGGCTGAACATCGTAGAAAGAGAGGGATAGAGGCTGCAGGTCGCGACTTTGGGAGGAGTGGGGGCTAGGGTTAGTGTTTTGTTTAATTTAATTAACCACATGTACACTTTTAGCCCTTGCATTATGTACTTTATAAAATTTTATCTTTTAAACTCCTTGTGAAGTGTTTTAAACATAATAACATGAACATTTAAACTAATGATAACTTTTATATATTTTATTTTATAAAAACACAAGACATACGAATTAACACGCGCGTTTCCGCGTTACGCGATAAAATTCCCGATTAGTCTTTAAATCGCGTAAACACATAAACATAACACAATAATCATCTGATCCACTAGATTGTTATTAAATTAACATTATTAATTATTATTAGGTCACCAACGTCAAACGACAACTAGTGTGTGCTTACGACGCGTGTATGCAAAACTTAACGGAACAAACGGAGTTTGGTAACGGAAAATTACTGGATGTCACATTATCCCCATGTTGAAAGAATTTTCGTCCCGAAAATTGTGTTACATGGTGAGAGTGTTCCATCCATGGTGAGAGTGTTCCATCACTGGTCTACTGCATTGGCTCACAGAAATCGAAATCGAGTGAGTTTTGGATGAGTTGTCACATCATCCCCATGTTGAAAGAAATTTCGTCCCGAAATTTAAACCAATACCTTTGTCTGCAGGCATCCTCTCGAACAGTTGAGGGTACTTAAGCTTCATTTGATCCTCACGTTCCCACGTGAATTCCGGTCCACGTCGCGAGTTCCAACGAACTTTGACTATAGGTATTTTGCTCTGCTTAAGTGTTTTCACCTCACGATCTATCACCTCGACTGGTTCTTCGATAAAGCGTAATTGTTCATCCACTTGAACATCTTCTAGTGGTACAATTAGTGTCTCGTCAGATAGACACTTCTTCAGATTTGAAACGTGACATTGTGGACTCGACTCAATGAATCGGGTAAAGCTAGTCGATAGGCCACTGGACCTATCCTTTCCAACATCTCAAATGGTCCAACATACCTCGGATTTAGCTTTCCTCGCTTGCCAAACCGAACTACGTCTTTCCACGGTGAGACTTTCAATAGGACCTTGTCGCCAATTTGAAATTCAAGAGGTTTCCGTCTCTTGTCGGCATAACTTTTCTGTCTATCTCATGCTGCAGCCATACGATTCCGTATCTGCATGATCTTCTCAGTTGTTTCGTGTACTAGTTCGGGACCCGTTAGTTGACTATCACCAATTTCATCCAAGCAAACCGGTGATCGACACTTCCTCCCATACAAAGCCTCGAAAGGTGATGCCTGTATGCTAGTGTGATAACTGTTATTATAGGAAAATTCCACCAAAGGCAGGTGAACTTCCTAGTTGTTCCCGAAGTCAATCACACAAGCACGTAGCATATCCTCCAAAGTCTGTATGGTACACGCACTCTGTCCGTCGGTTTGTGGATGATAGGCAGTATTCATATCCAATCGTGTACCCAGAGATTTTTGCAGTGACTGCCAAAAGTATGACGTGAAGCGAGCATCGTGATCAGAGATAATTGAGATTGGTACGCCGTGTCTCGAAACGATTTCCTTAAGATACAATCGGGTTAGTTTCTCCATCTTATCCGTTTCCTTAATTGCAAGGAAGTGAGCGGACTTGGTCAACCGATCCATAATGACCCAGATTGTGTCACAACCAGTATTAGTTCGGGGTAATTTAGTGATAAAATCCATAGAGATTTGTTCCCATTTCCACATCGGTATCTCGGGTTGTTGTAACAGTCCAGATGGTTTTTGGTATTCTACTTTGACTTTTGAGCAAGTCAAACACTTGCTCACATACGTAGCTACATCCGCCTTCATGTTAGGCCACCAATAGTGCGCCTTTAGATCATGATACATCTTGTCAGATCCAGGATGTATAGAGTATTTAGACTTGTGTGCCTCGCTCATAACCAAATCCCTCAGATTTCCATAGACAGGCACCCAAAGTCTATCCATGAAGTACCGAATTCCATCCTCTTTCACCACCAATTGTTTATCCATTCCCTGTAATGACTCAGAGCCAATATTTTCCTCTTTCAAGGCTTCTATTTGTGCTTCCTTGACTTGTTCGGGCAGATGGGTGCTGATTGTAAGCTGTAAAGCTCGCACCCGCCTGGGTTTAGCTATTTCTTTCCTGCTTAAGGCATCAGCAACTACGTTCGCCTTTCCAGGATGGTACTTGATAGTGCAATCATAATCATTCAAAAGCTCTACCCAACGTCGTTGCCTCATATTTAACTCCTTTTGCTCAAGGATGTGCTGAAGACTCTTGTGATCAGTGTAGATAGTGCATTTGGTACCGTACAAGTAATGTATCCAAATCTTCAAGGCAAAAACTACTGCATCCAATTCCAGGTCATGGGTAGTATAATTCTTCTCGTGAACTTTTAGTTGTCTCGAGGCGTAAGCTATCACTTTGTCGCGTTGCATCAGGACACAACCCAATCCTTGAATGGATGCGTCACAATACACCACAAAATCATCTGTTCCCTCTGGCAGTGCCAATATCGATGCACTACAGAGTTTCTGTTTTAATAGCTGGAAAGCCTCCTCTTGACTTTCACCCTATTTGTATGTCGTTCCTTTGTGGGTCAAAGCGGTGAGAGGTTGTGCAATCTTAGAAAATCCCTCTATGAATCGTTGGTAATACCCTGCTAATCCCAGAAATTGCCTTATCTCACTCGGTGTTTTGGGTATAGCCCAATTCTTTATCACCACAATCTTGGCAGGATCAACATGTATACCCTTTTCATTAACAATGTGACCTATAAATTGCACCTCTCGTATCCAAAAGTCACACTTGGAAAATTTAGCGTACAGTTGCTCATTCTTCAACAATTCCAGAATTAATCGTAGATGCTACTCATGGTCCTCCTTGGTCTTAGAGTATGTCAGTATGTCATCGATAAACACAATAACAAACTGATCGAGATAGGGTTTGCACACGCGATTCATGAGGTCCATGAACACCGCAGGTGCATTTGTCAACCCAAAAGGCATGATCAAGAACTCGTAATGACCATAACGAGTACGGAATGCAGTTTTAAAGATGTCCTCCTCACGGACTCTGAGTTGATGATAGCCAGACCTCAAGTCAATCTTCGAATAATAGCTGGATCCCTGAAGATGATCAAATAAGTCGTCGATGCGAGGTAAAGGGTATCGGTTCTTGACTGTGACTTTGTTTAACTCTCTATAATCGATGCACATTCGAAACGTGCCATCCTTCTTCTTAACAAAGAGAACAGGGGCTCCCCAAGGTGATGTGCTAGGTCGGATAAAGCCCTTATCTAGAAGTTCCTGAAGTCGTGATGACAACTCCTGTAGTTCGTTCGGTGCTAATCGATAAGGTGCTCTAGCAATTGGGCTGCACCGGGAGTCAGTTCAATTTGAAATTCCACTTGACGATGAGGTGGTAATCCAGGAAGATCCTCTGGAAACACCTCAGGAAAGTCTCGTACCACCGGTATGTCCTTCATTCGCCTTTCCTCCGGTTGCGTATCAGTGACGAGTGCCAGAATAGCCAAGCGACTTTTTTGCAATAACTTCTGTGCCTTCATGTAGGAGATAATGCCCATCACTGCACCACTCCTATCGCCTCGGACCATAAGGATTTCATCACCAACAGGGATTCGTATAATCTTCTCGTGACATATGACTTCTGCTTGCTTATTTGAGAGCCAATCCATGCCTACCACCACGTCAAAACTTCCCAGTGTAACAGGCATAAGATCTATAGCGAAGGTATGACCAGCGAGTTCTATCTTACAATCTCTAAGGATGTGTGTCACGTGGATCTGTTTACCGTCAGCCAATTCTACAGTGTATTTGGATTCTAAAGCAGAAGGATTATCACTTAGAAGACTACAGAACTTTAAGGATATGAAACTCCTATCGGCTCCGGTATCAAACAGTACCACAGCAAAACATCCATTGATAGAAAATCTACCAGTAACAGTAGTAGGGTCATTTAGAGCCTCACCTGAGCCAATGACGAAGGCTCTCCCTTTGGCTCCATTATTATTACCACCATTTCCATTGCCGTTTCCATCATTGTTGTTGTTGTTGCCTTGGTTGTTGTTGTTTTGGCCATTGCCATTACCGTTCTTCCTCAGCTGCGAGCAGTTTTGCCTATAGTGCCCCTCTTTTCCACACTCAAAGCAACCCTTGGGAGTCTCCTGAGGTTGTTGTGGCTTCCTAACCAACTCACCATGGCAATCCTTGGCCAAGTGCCCCATTTTGCCACACCACTGACACTTGTAATTGTCACATCTTCCAACATGATGGTAGTTGCACCGCGTGCACCTCGGCTGTTTACCACCATAGCCGCTCGGTCCTTGATTGTTCGAAACCGACTGGTTGAAATTACGATTGTTGTCGAACCTCCTTTGTTGTTGCTGAACCGGCTGTTGTTGCTGAGGCTGATGTTGACCGCTGGATGATGATGATCTGTGATCAGATATCCTATACGGTTAACTATGGTATTTGATTTAACTTTCTATCATCGTTTACCTGCTGGCTGTCCCAGTTGGGCAGCAGCCACCGCTGCCTGAACATATTCGTTTATCAGGGCAGCTATTTCAGCAGGGGTCATGTTTATGGCACCGCCGCCATGATCTCCAGCGCCACGTCCACGTCCGCGCCCATGCCCACGACCACGTCCACGTCCTCGGGCATCCATTTTTCGCTTTACATTTACAAATACAAAAATGAGTAAAATCAAACATATTCATCTCATTGAAGTATAGTAAACAATAAGAAATAATGAATTTATCACCACCACAACATTTATAACAAAAATAATAACCAAAGGTAAATAAATTGCAAATGAGTCACAAAATATTTGTCAATGTCAAAATTTGAGTTTGTCGTTCGGGTGGGGAAACAACCCTTCCCACATAGGTTTCAAAATAACGCTATGCAGTCAAAGTTATAAGAATAAAGAGAATCAATCGAACAAGCTGATCCATCACTGTTTCCACCGTCCGGGGCTTCTTCTGGTTCTTCCTCAGGGTCTTCATCGGAGTCTTCGACAGGTGCAGGGTTATCCTCGATTTGTAGTGCTGCGAGCTGTGCTTCTAATCCGGTTAGTCTGCTCTCGACGCCTACATTGTGGAGATCCCGTTCGCCCATATGCTCATTAAGATCCATCACTGTACCAGCCATTTTGAAATTTCCTAGGATAGATATCGACAACCGTTCCTCAATTATAGCCATCTTTAGCCATATTCGGCGTATATCATTCTTAAGTGTGGAGTTCTCGTCAGTGAGCACTCCAACTCGTCGACGCTCAGTCTCAAGTGTCGCGGTCAATGCCGCCACAACTTGCTCAAGGGGTACATCTAAAGATGGGAGGATGGGTGTCGCAGAGGTAGTTGCTGACCTAGTCCTAGGTCCAGCAGTGGCCGGCTTCGGAACACGCTCTCTACAAATCATGCGATCTATACAAGTCGGGTAATAACTCCAATCTCGTGGAGGGTCGTGTTCAGGCGGCAAAATGGTTGATCCCATCCTATCTCACCACGGGGTTAAGATGTCGTGGCCAGTCATACACTCGGTGAGGTACAGGTGGAGGGGATCCAGAACGAGCACGTCTTTTTCCTAAAATCCGTGATGATGATGCCATACTGCAGAGAATGTGATGTGCATGCCAATGAGTATACAGTAGAGAAATCAGGAACAAGTAACTATCTAACTGTGTACGGTTATAGTCTAGTGTGTATGCAACCTAGTTCTCTATAACCAATGGCTCTGATACCAATCTGTCACACCCTCAAAATCCATGTGCGGAGTTTTACAGCGAGGCGTGTGAACAAACCAGGATCACAGTCAATAGTTACTCGGAACGACTCTATATGCTACGTTTAACATAAATCAAACCAGAGTTCAAACTTTAAAAATAGTGTGGAAGCGTATTGTAATAAAACAAACCCAACATATAAAAATGTATAAAATGGCAAAACATGCGCCAACCAACTGTTTAAAACCCAAAATATAAAGATAAACAAATGTATCATTGTTTAAGTGTTAGGATGCATGCTTGACTCGTGCAGTGCTCCTACTAGCAATCCGGATTAACGACCTGAGAATAGCATACTAAAAGAGTCAAACAATGGTTGGTGAGTTCAAGAGTTTGCGTATAAACATAACAGTTTACAATTGTGATATAAATAAGCATGTGCATTGCAATAGATAGCTAGTCCATTAACAAACAAATATTAATACATAGTGATTTCGCAATTGAAGCTGATTGTGTTATGTTTGCCTCCTATCACGACTTTACCATATCGTGACAAATGTACATAGGACAAATTGCACCCGGTTGACCTCGAGTCACACAGGTGGGGCTCGTCAGACCCAGTAGTACTACCCAAGTTTCCCCGCTATTTAATATTAACAATTCGAAAGTGTGAGGACTTTATCATGGTAAACAGCACTATATTAATATCATACACATATTAAATATAAAAAGCGTTTATAAAGTTACCAGTATGCTATCTCCCCCAAAAGAGATTAAGTAAAACAGTGGGGCATGAACTCACCTGATACGCGTATTGAGTACTAGAGTTTACTTGAAAGAAAAGTGGACAGTCAACCCTCAGAGGTTACCTAGATCATGTAAGTACATGAGTATGTGTAAACAGAGAATATGAGAAACCCTAAGTGCACTACAACCAAGACTTAAGGTTTTGGGAAGAATAGACATTGACCTAGTTGACCTGTTTGACCCGTTGGTGACATTTTGTGTTGTAAGCCATTTAAACAGACATGAACATATATCATACATTGTTAACATTCCAATGAATCACATATAGTGCTACATTCCTAATGCATTGCTTAAATCATCGTACTATGCACATATCATACAAGTCATGTGAATTCTTAGCATCTAGCATATTCAGTGTGTTCATAACACAACTAGTGTGTCATATAACAGGTCAGATCATGCATAACCTACTTATATGACCTATAACCATGATTTAGCATATACGGGTCAAAACAGATAATTTATCAAAAAGTCATCCATACTATCCACAACACATTCAATATGCCCAATACATACAACATACATCAATATGATCAATTTCCAGTCCCAAACATGATGTCCTAGTTACTAATCAACATACCAAACCATACATGATCATCAAAGTGCATAAATCACCCAATCACAAATAAACATTCCATACACCCAGTTTACAAGTTTTATCACATTAGACATCTACAACAAGCATTCTAACATGATCCTAAAGTCATGATTACGTCCATTCCCAATATCCAATGTTTATGCACAATAAAGCTTCCCTTTTGGGAAAGTTCATCCTAAAATCTAGTAAACACACAATGTACACATATTTCATCAATAATATACTATTTCAAGCTCATAACAACAACTAACTATGATCAACAACATCAAACTAGCATGATTCATTCATCCATATACAAAAATTTTCTACTTTTGGCCATACATGAACAACAATATCCAACCTAAGATTTCTAGCATACATAGCAACAATCTAGCGTTCATATCATAATCCCAATGTTCATACAACATCATTAACACCCTAATACCATCAATTCATCATCGAATTATCAAGTTCATGCACAAAAGTTACTATTAATAGTAAGGTATGAACAAGGTTCTCAATTCACCAATTTCTTGCATAATTCATGTTTTGTAGCATTCATACTAACTAATTATCATCCCAACAACATCAAACAACAATCAATTCCCCAAAATCATCTTGATTTTCGAATTAGGGTTAATGTTCATCAAAGTTCATGATCAAACAATCAAAAGTGTAGTTTTCTTGCATAATCAACGTTAAACAACATATATACAATCAAACTAACTCATTAACATCAACAAAACATCCAAAAATTCAAACCCATTGATCCCAATTCGCAGCCTAGGGTTCGGCCCTAATGAGAGATCCACAAAAACAACAAACTAACCTTCAATTTACGTGTGTACTTGTTAATGAAGGTCCAAATCGTGTTCTATAACTTGAAATCGATCAAAATCAGGTTCTAATGCTTGGTTCTTGGCTGAAAATCACAGAAAGAGAGGGAGAGAGGCTGCAGGTCGTGACTTTGGGAGGAGTGGGGG